>VWZF01005810.1:1183424-1653494 GCA_013396755.1 Sclerurus mexicanus
TTTTTTTTTTTTTTTTTTTATGAACTTCTTCCCTGACCTCCTGGAACAGCTCTTACATCCAGCAGAAAAGACAAATGGATGTATCATTACTTCTTGGAAATGTTTACTACATATCTTTCTGGAACATTTTTGAAGCTGAGTGGTTCCAGTTTACCCAAGCCTTGTAAAAGTGTCACAAAAAAAAATTAGGTCACTTCTGTCTTCTTTGGGTGAGGTTTCTTAGAGTTCAGACTATGTTTGTATGATCCTACTGAATTTAGCAGGAGAACTTTCGTTGAAATCTAATCATATATTTACTAGTCCATTTTATACATGAATTTCTGTAGTTACAATACCCTTTAGAACCTGGAGCATGTTAAGTTTGCTCCCAGACCATGACTTTTGGGTTTATTCCCTTCAAAGGAATTTAGATTTCTGCCTAACCTAACACCAAATACAGGAGGATGGTGGATGTACACCATAAAGCTCATTGCGTATTTTCTCTGACTTCCAAGTGGGATGTGTTCCCCTATTTCATTGTTGTGTTTTAATGCTGACGTGACCATTTAGGGTTCAAATGGGCCCATTCATGTTTATAAATCTCATCAATATGCACGCACCTTGCGTTGTAGCAAGACTCAGGCTAACAAAGTCTCTTGCTTTTGGTCTTCAGGCTAACTTGAAATGTGACTGTTTAGGCATCCATTTTTTGAGCTGTTACTGTAAAATTAATGGTTCAAAATACATTTAGAAATACTTTATCAGAAACAGATGCTTGTTATATTTTACATGGAACTTCTAATTAATTTTTTCACTTTGAAAAACACAGATTAAACTAAAGGTTATGATAGGTTGTAGCAATCTGAGTGAACAGAATAGATGATGTAAGCAAGGCTCTGTGGTTAGATAAAAGATGCAGTTTGCTCAGGGCACTACTTGATTCAGTACATTCTGACTGAAATAAATGCTATCAGAAAGAGAATAAAGACAGCAAATATATTGGGATTGTGATGGACACTCTTCTGACTGTACATTCAATATTTTGATATTAAAGTTAAAACTAAAGTTACATTGTTGTGGTCCAAAATTCTCTGAAGTGAACTTCCACTGATATCCATGTGTTGAGATCTACTTGATAATGTATATTTATATGGCAGAAATTCTTGGTATGGCTTCAGTTTTGTAAAATGCACTAAAATTTTGTAGAGAGCGAAGTCTTAATATGTGACAGAGTGTGGAATTAGTTAAATATTTTTGACCTAATAGAAAAATAATTATCCCCCCAAAAGTTCTAATTTACAGTATATTCTGTAAATATGTTTTCAGTGAGAAAATCCCAAATCACACTTAATGATACATGAGCACCTTTTGATGATGGAAGAGACAAAAGTTTTACAGATTTAAGACTGACAAAAATATATTTAAATTTGACTCAAAATATATCCAAAAGGCATTTAGATTTAAAATATGTAGAATATAGCTTACAATTAAAAAGCAGAAGCCCACTTTTAATATATATCTAAAATGATAAAATAATTGCTGAATTATGTAAATTTTTATGATAGACCAGAAAAACAAGTAGATTTTTATTTAATTGCCACCTTTTGCTGATTCAAGTATGTTAATAACAGGGAGTCCTAATAGTTCTATCAGGCTTTACTAATGTATTCAAGTAAAATGAACAAAATAATTAAATGTCTAAATATTGATTTAAAGTGCTCCAAGTATTAATGAAGTTTTGCTCTCTACATAACATCGGTTAAACTGCAGTTTAGATACCTTCATTCTTTTGGGTTGTTGAATGAGACTGAGAAAACAGGATCTAGATGCGATGCTGGCAATTTCTTCACTGCAGTGCAGGGAAAATGTATTCTCATTGACATGCTTCTTGCAAGATTCTTTACTTCTGTTTCCTGATAACCTCTGCAGAGTGATGGACTAAAATTTTCCAAAACTTCTACATATTGCATGATGGGTCTAAGTTTAGAAAAGGCTGGCACAAGTATGCTGTTCATAGGTGAGTGAAGAACCAAAACGGAGGCTCATGTTTGTGTTTGTTAAGCCTTCAACACTTGGGCATGTCTCCAGGTGAAGGAAAAAGGCTAAGACTGCCAACCCACCCTGGATAACAAAAGACCAGACACAAGAATGACCAGACACACACCTTTGTGTGACTGGGATTAGGGAAGCTCTGCTACTTTCCATGTGAACAAAATCCAATTTTTCACTCATGCTTTTTATTGTTGGAATTTAAGTACTACCAAACCATTGGAGACTGTTTTGTGGGAGTGCTGCTGAGAGCAAGAACTCTTAGGCTCTTTCTGTCCTTCCTAGCTCACTGGACTTGTTATACACAACACCTGCTCCATGCTGTCTTATCTCCACCTCCAGTAAGTGACTGCAGTTAGTAACAGTAGCCTGTCCAGGTCAGTCAGTGTCCTTGTCACTTTTTCCTGCCTTTACTCCTGTGTTAAAATTATTCCTCTGCTAATTGTGTAGCAGAGGATTTCATCATGGTGCCATTTTTGGAAGTTAAGTTAGAGAAGCTGTTGTCTGGATATTGTGACCCTTAGATGTTTGAGAACCAGTAGCCCCAGTGTTATGCCTGACTCTGGATGTCTCCAGAAGCACTAGCTATTTAGAAAATTTGGAATTTTCATTAAAATATGAGTTATTTTAATTCAAAATTCTATCTCTTTTCTTAAAACTGTGCCTGAAAACAGCAAAGAAATTTTTTTCTTCATGAACATGGAAGAAAATGAAGCAGAAATACCTGTGACTAAATTCATTATGGTAATTCTTTTTCATCACTTGTCCCTTGTATTATCACTTGTATTACATTTTTGTTTCTTTAACATTTCAGCAGTTCCTGAATAAATAAAACTGCTTGTGGCCCGTTAGGGATGCTTTTTTAAAAAATATTTTTATTAAATTGATGTTTAGAGGAATTCTGGTAATGGATTAGGAAGATGCTACACAGAAACAGCTTCAGCTCTAAAGAGTTAAAATTGTGGTAGTAATGAGCAGTGCTAATTGAAACATTTCTCAGTTGAATCTGCATAGCCAATAGATGAGGCTTCCCACTTCATTCAGGGAATTATCTCACAATTTTATCATAGTATGAGTTAGATAAAACTAAAATTGATTGAAAGCTGCAGCAGATACATGAACAGTAACTTTTAGAGAAGAGGAGAAAGGGATTACAGAGTGCCAGCTAACCCTAAATATAAACTGGTTGCAGACATAGTTTTGGGGGACAGGGGTCACTTTCTCTCTAGCCCTGAGCTTCTCCCTAGGCCAGATACTGTTTATGATCAAAACACTGACATTTAATGTTCTGTGCATTACTTTTCAAGTATACCTAGTTTCTAGGTAGAGCTGTTATTAGATAAATGTCATCATTTCAGTTTATAAACAAGCAGGTTATTATAGAGTCCTATGTTTTCCAACTTACACTACACAATGTTCTTTTGTATGCCTCAGACAATAAACTGACAGCTCCATGGAAATCTCTTACAACATTCAGTAGTCAAAAGTGTTACAGAGTTCACTAGAAGTAGAAGAATGCATAATGTGTTGAAGCAATGTTTTAGGCATTTATGTTAGACTTTTAATGGAAAAATTAAAAAGTAATGCTGCTTTGCATTGCAGTAACTGTACATCAACGGTATGTCTTCATTTCTGGCACATGAAGGGTAGTTTCCATAGCAGCAGCATCTGTAGCACTGAGCAACATGGAAATTGGATTTCTTTTCTCTTGCATTTCACAGATTAGAAAGGTAAAATGTATGGAAATAAGGGAAAGTATGTACTGCAGAAATGTAATCTTTAAAACCTGCTTTTTCTTTCTAAAACTCTGAAATTGTAATAGAAAAAAACAATTCTTGTACTTCATTCCTGCTTTCTTAAGCCTCATATATGGCTTAATAAATGTGTATGGTAGCTATTTTTACTTTTGACTGACAGAACTAGAAAATTGCAGAACCATCAGTCCACCTCCCGATATCATTTATTAGCTGGGAATTTCTTTACTATTGGCCAAAAAGTGACTAATAATTAAGGCCTATTGCACTGATACTGTATTTTTATATTTCACTTATTTCTCTACAAATAGCATGTGAAGTGTGATACAAACAAGAAACACCGTGTATGATAAACATGCTATTTACTCAAATTGATGATGATTTTTCAATCAAATTCTTAAACTAAGCAGGTTACTTTTTTTTTAATGTGCACAGAAACACAATAGAAATATCTTCAGAACGGCAGCAAGGAGAAAGAGACGGAAATATATTGCAAAGTTAACATGTTTTGATGTAGAAAAGCTTAAATCAAAAAACCCAAAAACTTAGTCTCGGAGTTGCTACTCTCTAATTTAGCATGAAGTGACTCAGTAATTATTTTGCCTAATATATGAGTGACATTTTTATTTACATTATTATATTGCTTTTAAAGGGAGTGAAATGGTCACAGTTGCCTAAAAAAACCTTCTGAAGCTCCTTCCTTGTGAAAAAGTATGAAAGAACTTGATTGCAAACTATGTATTGAAAATATTACTTAAAGGTAAACTTACTTTCTAAACATTTTACCATAAATTCTGGAAGAAGCTATATAGTATTGAGGGATGATAAGTATACAGTTCACCAGTGAGAATTTCTTTTCAGATACTTTCACATTTTGTGTTTAGTCCAAGTGCCCTGTGCAGATATTCCTTTGCGCACACCTTTAAAATTTGTTCTGCATTTTGCAGTCCATCCTACAGACTTGTTCTAAACGATTAAGCAACGTCAAGTCTATAACCATCACTTACCACTGCTTACTCTAAATATGTGCTGTATTTAGAGATTTTAAGAAATAACACGCCTCCCGAAGGATTCATTCATAAGGAATAACTATTAGCTATATAAAGAAAAAATGTTCTTTATTTGTTCCACGCATATGATGCTTTTTTCTTAAAACATATCTTCAGCTGTTTGTCTTGCAAAGATGATTTTTAGAAGCCTCATGAGAGAAAGAGTCTATAAGGCTGGTGTGCTCTGTAAGAACCGCCTTGGGTGAGTCAGGTGCTGCTTTCCCATAGATGTATTCAAGGTTCACCTGTACAAAGTTTCAGAGTTTTAGAGGTTTGCTGCCTGCACACACAAGCCTGGACTAAGGGACAGTTTTCTCTGCCTTGTCTTTCAGTTTGCTTTGCTGAATTATTGAGTTATGATCACAGCACTTCATTTTCTTGAATATTCGTGAGAAGTTATATACACATTTAAAATAAAATAAAATATGCCTCATGTTTTGGTGCGTGAATACAAATTGCAAAATTTCACCATTGCTTTTAATCTCAACAGCTTTTTTTCAGTTTTAAGCCTTCTGAGCAAGGAAGTTTGCTGGGTTGCATAGTGTCAAGAAACATGAGTTTCCAGTGTTGTATGGCCCTGGTTGTTTGGGTTTTTTTCACTCAATTTAGTTAATTACAGACTTTCTAGTTGCCTTTTGTTTTGTACAAATAGCTTTCATCCAGAAGAGAATAAAGAAATATACTTCTTTATTATTCTGAGATCCTGCTATGATTTATAACCAAGTGTTTCATGACAGAAATGTGTGCCCAAGCCTAATATGAAGCTTGGCTGATTCTTTTAGAATTATTTTTTGACGCATTAGTGTAGGTGATAAAACTAATAGTTCAATACTTTGTGGAACAAACCTCAAAGCTTCCCTGCTTGTTTTAAAGATAGGGGACTTCTTTAGAGCTCATTTAATGCATATGGATATATGTATAGAATTGAGCACTCCAGTGAGTGAATAGCATGCAGTGTATTTACGTGATGCATGGAAGAAAAGACTTACACATTTGATGATAATTTACACAGTATCTTTTAATGTTTGGTAAATGTATATGTGTTATTTTTTGTAGTAAGTAATGGAGGAAGAGGGGTCAATTAGTTTTAATTCCATTTTAAAGGTCATGTCTTGAATCTTAGATTATAATAAGGATGTTTAAGTATAATCATATGAAATAAAACAGTTCTGTGATTATCTTCTTTGCTCTGCCTCCTCTTTTCCAAACTTATTTCTTCTGTGAATCTGATAACTGAGTATGTAAAAAGATATTTATATCCATTTTTCACCTTATAATGCTTTCAGGTAATATATAATTGCAAAATCACTAGAAATGGTTTATTAACAGAGAATCTGAATATAATATGGCAACTATAGTTTATTACTATCATATTTTAATTCATTCATCCCCCATAAATTTGCAAGAATATACACTTAGGTCGTAATGTGGCAGTATTATCCCAAATTACTACATCAATAACTTACCAACACAAGTAAAGATTAGGAATGAAGTTCTTTAATGAGTAGTTATTATTAGTCCCTGACCTTTTATGACATATGTAAGATAACATTTCAGTCTTGTAAATTACTTCTGGTGGACAGTCATGGCTCCAGGAAGCATGTATGTCAGTGAAAAAGTGGTTCTGTGAAGTCTTACTTTTCTCCCATCTTCTCCATTCCTTCCTGGATTTGGCATGGTCCATATGCACAACAGGGATGATCTGGCAGAGGTGCCTGTAAGGACAGAGGAAGTGCATAGTGCTAACTCCCCACTTTTTCCCTCTAGGCTTCTGGCAATCTGCAGAGGAACTCAGTGTTATAGCTGTACCTTTTCATTTAATACTCTTTAAGAAATGCTTCTTCCATGAATTTTCATAACAGTTTTTCAAAACCATTTTGTTTTTCAATATCCTTTGGTGATGAGTTTGATGTTTAATTACATATTAGATAAAAAAGTGCTAACTTGGGTTTGTTTAAAATTTGCAGCTCAACATTCCATAGGAATGAGCATAGGAATTGAGCAATAAGGAAGTTTCTTTTGAATTTCTGCATATCATTTACTCGATGTGTGTCTGTGTGTGTCTATGGTATTCCCTCTTAACCATTTCCTTGAAAGCTAGTCCGTTTAACTTCTTTTCAAATGGAAATAATCTCTGATCATCCTCTTATCCTTCTTACATCATATTTAATTCTACTGTATCTTGCTTGAGATGGAGTGACCAGAATGCCATGGATTTCTTTAATGGCAATAAGACTTTCTCTTTCCTAAGCTCTTAATGCTTTCCAAATAATTCCTAATGTTCTATTTGTCTTTTTAGCTGCTGCTGAGCAGAGCTGACATTTCCATAGAAGTATCATTGCAAGATCTGTAATGACTTCAAGATCTCTTCCCTGCCTGATTATAGGTAAATTAGCATCTATCACTGGGTCGGCATAGTTATGCCTTTTTTTTTTTTTAATATATCTCTATGTACTGTATGTACCACTTTGAATTTATCAAATTGAATTCTCTCAAGCAGTTTGTCATGCAGTCACTCAATATTTTGAGATACTTGTGCAACTCTTTGCTATCACCTTTTTTCTTTCTCCTTTTTCCCTTTTTGTTATTAATTTTGAATAATTCTTTGCTATCAGAAAATAGCTGACTTCTCAGGCCCTTTCCAGATCTTTCAGGAACATGTTAGGGACGCATATATCACCATAGAATAACTACTCTCCACTAATTAATGTTTTCCTCTTAAGAAACACCTTCAAGAGCGAGCCTCTGGTGAGCACTTTTGCCTTGTTGTGAGAAATTCAGGTGTAGAGTATATATCAACTGGATTACTCCTATCAACACACTCATTGACTCCTTCAAAAACCTAATAGATTTGTGAGGTTTGACTTGATCTACAAAAATGTCTCACTTTCGTGTCTGAACTATTGCCGACTATATCTTGCCCACTACTTGACTCCCTGTTCTACAGACCAACCTGTCTGCTGTAGAAATCAAATTTACTGCTCTTTAGCTCCCTAGAATCTCCTGAAACTTCTATAGAGAATTTGCTTCACCTTTATTACCTTTCATTTCTTTGTTATCTGGTCTTATTTATGTTAACCAACAAAATGTACTGTATTTCTTTAGAACTCTTGGATGAAATCCACCTGTTCAGGACCATTTGCTACTGTTCATTTAATGAATTTTTTCTCCATTACTTTATTGGCTCTTCTGTATCAGACAAATCCTGTACCTCACAAGAAAGGCTCCTTTAGAACAACCTCTTCAGCACCTTCCTTTTGCATTTTAAAGTTTAACTCTTTATCTAACATCATTATTAATATTATTTATTTTAATAATATTATCAATAAATTTAATAATATTAATAATAAATTTAAAGTAATTCTATTAACAATTCTCATAGCTTACATACATTGTTTTGTATTTCTACAAATTCTAGGAATTTCTAGCATTCTAGGAATTTCTGTAGATGTTAGACTTTGATGAATTTCTTTTTTTCCCTTAAACCTCTTTGATAATGGTACCTCAATAAACAGATTTCCTGACATCCTTAAAATTATTGTCTTTTTCACTGCTCCTTTTAATAAGAAGATTTCCTTTGAAAAAACTTCCTCACTTTTACACAGCTTTCCTTTCTGAAATTAATAACTGCTGCGATAGAATTTTTTGTTTGGATGTTTTGCTCTTCCCTTAGATTAGAAAAACTTTCCTTTTCACAGCCTTCTAGGCAACACATAGGAGACCAAACTAATGCAGATTCAGTCTCACAATCACGTATAAAAAATATTCATAGTGATTCCCTTTGGAGTATGTCATGACTTCTGAAGTATCTATCAACTCCTGATTCTGAATCTCCACTGTATTGCAAGTTCTTTATATCCATAAAAATGAATACATAACAGTAACAATTAATTTGGCAATATTTAAAGCTCATTTTCTATGTGTAAAATGAGAGAGTGTAACATGGTAGACAACATAGAAAGGAAAGCCTTAAATTTATTAAAAGAAAAATATTATTTCTTGTGTTTGGAAATGTGTTACATTAATAAAAAACTTAAATGACTGACACTTTCAGTGTTCAGCTTACATCCTGCACAGAGCCACTGCTGATTAACAGTCTCTACTGGTCTTGTATAATCTCTCTGTTTTGAGGGCAAAGGTATTCTGTTAGAATGGCTACTTTATGAAATTTTGGACATATCTAAAATATAATTGAAACAGTATTTTCTTATTCTTTTGAATAGAAAAGTACTCTAATTTCTCATTCTTTTTGGAGAAGTGGAGTTTTATGGATCATGTTCTGGGTTTTTTTGGTATTTTTGCTAATATAAGGTTTGCTGAAAGTTTTACTTTTTCCATGTGTGTTTATTCATTCCATCTAAAGATCTAATGTACTGGCTTCTTTCTATTTTTAACTGTATTTATTCTTTAATTGTATTTATAGGGCTATTTATTTGATCTTTGCATTTCAGCTAAAGGAATAGTACTCATATTAAAGATATTATGTTGTATAATTTTCTGTAATAATTTGAGAGAAAAAAAAATCCTAACTGGAAAAGGAGCACAAATGTAGACTGTCATATTAATGCCAAATATTTTTAAGCTTCATAAAAGGTACCAGCAATTTTTGAAAGGCCTCTATTTTTTTTTTTAAGGGAATTTAGTACATTTAGAAAATGTCAAAAAGATTTGTGAATATAACTGTAGTTGTTTATATCTCTTTCCTCTCTCCTGATTTAAATAAGAAGGAGGTTTGCCAGATACATATAGGCATGTGATTCACTGAATTCCCTTCACACACCCCTCTCATCTCCTGTCTTTTCCCATCTGTTATATATGTGAGAAAAATGGGTGTTTGATAAGAGACATTATTAATCTGGAAAACAAAAAGGGTTATTTGATGGAGAGAGGATTGATTAATTTATTCAGGAAAGATTGTTGATGTGATCAGGGAAAACAAATGAGTCATATGAGCAGTAAGGGCAGGCAAAGGCAGCATTTGAATGGTGGCCTAGAGTACGGAGTGCTGAATAAGCAAATGAGTATTTGACTAATCCAGGAGTTAGGCATTGTGTGTCTGTAAGCACGGAGCTGTAAGCATGGAGCTCTCTGTGGCTCTGCCACTTTTGCCTTTTTTTTTTTTTTTTTAGCTAACGATATGAACATGAACGCACACAAATGTGCATATTGACATGCATTTGCAATGAAGTAGATGGAAAAGAGTGAAGGAATGTGCTTGCAGAAGTTTTTCTGTGTCCAGTGTTGAAGAGTAGATACAGAAGTGCTGATGCAGTGCTTGTGTTGTTACAGACACACATACTGTGCCTGTCAGCGTTCATGCAAAGCAGGCTACCCAGGCACTCCTCTGAACTGGTTGCTAAACTTTCTTGACAATTATGAAATATTGACAGGCATTTTAAATTCTCAATGCAAAATTAAAGGAGATTTAATGGAAGGCATTCTTTTAGAATGTTTTCTAAAAACAAATCCCCAAAATAACCCATAAGTATCACATTTTTATTTTTACCCCCACCTAATATGACATTTCTTAATTTCCTTTTGGCAAGCCAGTTGTAATCTTTAGTTGGTAACTAATTTGGTCATAAAATACTGACCCAGATTTTTCTGGATAATTAACAAGTTGGGCAAATCAGCAGAAGCAGGTGTAGTATATTTTCAGTATCAGTGGAGAAAGGCAGTTAGCTGGTGTTTTAATTCTCATTTCCAGTAATGAACTATATAACATTCTGGCTAGCTAATGCAATTAGCATTGTCTCCTCCTCCCCTTACTTCCTCACTAAAAAAAAAAAAAAAAAAGAAAAAAAGAAAAGCAAATTCAAACCAAGAATTTATAAAAGGCCATGAATTACTGACCCTTTTTGCACTCTTATTACAATAATGTTATTAACCTTCTGGATTGACGCTTCGTAGAACAGTAATAGCAAAATTTATACAAATATGTATCGTTACAAGCTGAGACAGAAAACAATGTTTCCATTCTTCAAGCAATTAATTATTGTGATTAATGTATTCCCTCTTCTCTAAGCACAATTCTGCCAGACAGAGCCAGCCCATTGACATATTGTAGAATTATAATGCATATCTAATTAAAGGTGACCTGAAAAGGCAGGGTGTTTAGCCTTCCCTGTCAGGACCAAAAAACTGTTAATCAGAAAGTGCTTCCTTTCCACACCACACCACCCCTCCCTTTTTTTATTTTTGTGCTAATTTCAAATCTTCTCCCTGCATCAGTGAGCAGATGAGATCTTCAGCCAGCTTTCATCTTTCAGAAAAATGAATAGTGCAGAAAGAACATTATCAAATGAGCTGTTGAAGAAGTCAGTGAATATGTCATTGAGTGTGACTGCTTCCAGAATGAATTTAGATTTATCTCTGTTATCTCCCCTCTCCCGACCCACACTCTGCACTCAGTCCACATGTCAAGCAGGGTGGGTCATAATGAATCATAAGGGACAGTTACTTGTAGTATAGTGACAGGTCCAATTGTGATACAACTTGTTCTGGAATTAAGTTTGTTAACATTATAAATTGTCTCATTTGACCAGAGGTTTAAACACCTAGAAGCTTTTATGCATGCAATTTCTTAAAGTATTTCATTTCCATTAGGCAGCTGCTGCTTTACAGTATTCCACAAATTAAATTGTTTCATCACATCAATAGCTGCACAAAACAACTGTGACAAGAAGAAGACCCTTTTTTCCCCCATCTTGCTAACAAGTATCATTCAAATCAATGAAATCTGGCAACTGAATGGCACCAAGAGAAGATATTATTTAAACTCCACTTTTAAACACATTTCCAAATCCATATGCTGATACAAAATTTTGATACAAGCCAAGGAATTATCACACTGTCCTGTTCAGTTTCTCTAAAAATAATCCACTGAATTAACAACATCTTCAGTAGAAAACCAATAAACATTTTTACCTTTCATTTCAGATCCAGTAGGTTTTATTCTATATGTGATGCAAAGTTGTTTTCATAAGATTTTTTACCTTTTTTTTTCCTCATGTGATGGAAAACGGTATGGTTAAATTGCAGTGTTTTACCCACAGGGACAAAAAGAAAGGCTAATATTTTTCTTTTCATATATTGTCAGTATTGCCATGTAACAGAATGTGATATCAAAAAACCTGCAAAGTCAGCACACCTTCTGAAACATTTGTTGTACGCTGTAAACCCTTTGGGTATTTGACTAGTTGCTTCATACTTGTGATCATACTTGACTAGTCTAGACCTACACAACAAATATATCTTAGATGCTTTTCAGTTAAACAAATTTAATAAGTAGTATCACTGATGTTGAAAAATGTTGTTTACAGTTTATCAAAATCACCAGAATAAATGGTGGGTGCACCTGATTTTTTTTATTTTTTTTAATCATAAGATTCTTTCATATTCAAAAGTCATATTCTGGTGTTTTCTTGTTGATTTTTCCATAAGTTTGCTGTTTGTCAGGGAAAGATTGGCACTGTTAAAGATGTATATTTTTCCTCAGATGTCTGTGAGGGCATGAACGCACATGTGTGCATATGCTTTCCTCTGGATTTTTTCATAGGCACACAGAGAGTCCAGAGCACACACACAAATGGGCTTTCCTCTGGGTTTGGTGTTTTGTTTTTGTTTGTTTGTTTTAGTTTGGGTTTTTGTTTTTGGGGTTTTTTTGTTTTGAGGGGGTTGTGGTTTTGTTCGTTTGTTTTTTTTGAACACACACACAGAGTCCAGATGTCTCCTAGAAAAGCTTGATCAGTTTTGACAAGACCATTTCTACTTATACATACACCTGAGGCTCAAGAATTTAGATAGTAGTCCATCCTAGAAGTCAACGGAAGTCCTGAAGAAGTATTTTAGTGTGAAATACTCTTGGAGTTTGCTTCCCCAGTCAGTCTGTGAAGTGACTAAGACAAACTAGTTCTGTGCTATGAAAATACCTTGGAAAAATCATGTACCAGTTCCATTGGGTGCCAGAAGAGGTAATTTTTGGTTCAGTTGGTTGCCTCTGTCACGCATAACCTGTTATTTGTCACTGTATGTCATGCTCTAAAGTACTAAAAATATCGTGACCCAGTGGTAATCACTATTGGTCTTGTTAGTTGTCTTCTTCTGACATCAATCAGAGTTGCAGAACTTTGCATGTTGTTGTGGTAGAAACAAGGACTGCTCCGGGTGCCAGAGCTGAGATTCCTCTGCAGTCCGTGAAGGTCCATAGTGGTGCAGAAATCCACCTGCAGCCCATGGAGGACCCCACACCAGAGCAGCTAGATGTGCCTAAAAGAGGTTATGATCCTGTGGGAAGCCCATGCTGGAACAGGCTCCTGGCAGGACCTGTGGATTTATGGAGAGAGGAGCTAAGGTTGGAGCAGAATTGGTAGGAGTTGGGACCCTGTGGGAGACCCACACTGGACCAGGCTGTTCCCGAAGGACTGCACTCTATGGAAGGGACCCACCTGGACCAGTTTGTGAAGAATTGCAGCATGTGGGAAGGACTCAAACTGGAGAAGTTTCTGGAGAACTGTTTCTCATGGAAGGAACCCCACACTGGAGAAGGGCAAGAATGCGAGGAGTCCTCCCCCTGAAGAGGAGGGAGGGACAGGGACAATGTGTGATGAACTTGACACAGCCCAAATTTTCCATCTCTCCTGCGTTACTGGGGTAAAGGAGGTAGAGAAACTGGGAGTAAAATTAAGCCCAGGAAGAAGGGAGGGGTTAAGAGAAGATTTTTTTAAGATTTGGTTTTATTCCTCATTATCATACACTGATTTAATTGGTAATAGAGTAAATTAATTTCCTCAAGTTGAATCTATTTTGCCTGTGACAATAGTTGGTGAGTGATCTCTCCCTGTCCTTATCTTGACCCACAGGCCTTTTGCTATACTTTCTCTCCTGGTGCAGCTGAGGAGTGGGAGTGATAGGACAGTTTCGGTGAGCACCTGACATCCAGCCGGGGTCAACCCACCACGCGTGGATAACAAACGTATGTTGCTTGATGAGACTTATTGAAAAGCAGTTCACAGTATTTTTAGCTTTGAATTTTTATTTTTTTTGTTATTATATCTGGATCCAAATACTTACATATGGGTGTTATTGATTACATATGGGTTACAGGTATATGAAAAGGTAATGAAAGTTAAATACTAAACAGTGAATTAAAGAAGGGTAGTAATTAAAGCCCATCTTAAAATTAGAGCAAGGTTTGGTCCTAAAATCTATCACTGTGACGGGAAAAATAGAGAAGCTACTACCATGTGAAAATACTGCCTTTTTGGTCATTAACAATATGAAGTATTTAAAATTTTTTATATTTTTAACAGTTCCAAACGATATTTCTATAATCATTTTTTTATTTGGGTCTGTAGTTGCAAATATTATTTACAACCTCTGAACAAGAAAAACATTAAATGTTTCCTTAGGAAGTACTATTTTGCAGAAGAGAAACTGGGGCCTGAGTCAACTAAGCAATTTTATAAAAGACTCAGAGGAAATCCATGTCAGAATAGAAAGCTGAAATTCTCCCACCACCATGTCCATTGCCCTTATTAAAAAGAAATCTTTCCTTTCTCTCTAACACTCTCCCTTGCTTCTAAGACTGTAAATAACTAAGGAACATGAAACTGGTAAGTTAAAGATACTGAACATTGCCACAGTATCCCCTAACATTAGACAAACGCTTGAGCACACTTCTGTGTTCTTCTGAAGCATTTAAAACTAAGAAACTCCTGACATAGGTGAATTTCTACATGACTGTCTTCAAGCACTAGAAATTCAAATTATGGTTATTGTTAAAGTCAGAAAAGCTGATATCCAAGTTATAGCATACAAAGAAAAATGTGTTTTCTTACCTCTAAAATGATCAGAAGGCAGTTTTAACATTAAGCCATCCATCCACATGGAACACATGTTGTCATCTTGGTCACAGTGTTTCATCAGTTTCTTCTTTCATATACATACATTATTTTAGGCTACCCATAGTGCATGCATATATATATATATATATATATGCACAAATATTGTCCACTGCCTTACTTTTAAACTTTCCCCAGTAAAATATTTCTAAATGATGCACAAAACCCATTCCCTAACCTGCATTTCTGCCTAATTTTTTGCCTTCTGTCTGTTCATCTGAGTCAGGTTACTGTACTATTTGCCTTAAGGTTTTGAGGACCTCTTTATTTCTGTTTTTTAATAATCTTTCTCCCCATAATAAATTCAAATATGTTTGGAGGGGCTGTTTTCTGATGTACAAAGCAGTGTAAAACCCTTCAGTCTTCACTGAGTTTATACACAAGTAAGATTCCTATTAATTTCAGTGGGATTTTTGCTTGATTAAGGACTAAAGACTTCAGGATTCCATTGCCTCAGCCTCAAAAAACATCAAGTAAAATGTCTATTTGAATTAATTTAGAAATAAAGCTTGCAGGTAGTAAACTATCATAAGTATTGATAAATCACAGAACCAGAGTAAAGCATTTGCATAGATCAGGAGACACTTAAATATGATCAGATAGCACTACAAGTCTTTTGAAGGTCTTCTAGTTTCATGATACAAATGAGAAATTTTATGCAAGTGATTTTGCCTTAATTGAAATGTCACAGGACATGAAAATTTAACACTGAAGAATGATAAAATTTTTGTTGCTTGTAACATATCTTTCTTGCATAATTATTGATATGTGGAAAATAAAGATGTTTCCAAAGTAAGATGTATACCTGTTAAAATAAAAGGGTTTTTAAAATTATTTCAGAATTCTGTTGCAGAACACAGTTGGCTCCAAATACTAGAGGCTAAGTCCCAGAAGATATGAAAAAAATAAATAAATTGTAAGTTTCCTTATTTTCTGATGGAGAATCCTCAAAATGCTAACATAAACACAAGGAAATTCTGAAATTCTGTAGTGTGTAACAAAACTCTGCTGCAGGGGAAATAAATATGAAGAAAATTCTTGGTTAACTGTTCCAATGTGCACATGCTGCACACAAAAAACCTTTTCTCTGAACTCTTATGTCCCTATTAGTTCTGTGTAGAAACTTGTTACCCAAATGATGGACCTGTACAGGTCAATGGGTGATTTCATGGAACATGAAACAAGTACAACTTGGCCTGTGTAATGCTGATTAAATCTGGGCTGGAGTCTCATTTCTTCATGTAGTGTGTATTACTTTCATCTATCATCAGATACCTCAAATCAGCATGGAATTAATGCAGTAAAGGACCTTAGGCAAAGACTAAGCCTTCCCAATGCTTTAAGCTTAGGAATCATCCCTTTGAGTACTGCAATCCAGTTGATACTTCAGTTTCTGTATGAGACAGTGACTGATCATAGCTTGCAGTAGCATTCAGCTTGGAATCAGGTCCTCTGTTACTGGCAACAAAAACTGAAAACAGAGGAGTGGGTTTTGATTTCAGTTGTGTGCATAGAAATTTCAGTAATTCTATCTAATTTAGAGAAGTCACTCCAGATTTACACCAGAGCTACTGAAAATCAAAATCTGGCCCATTGTCTCAGCAAAATACACCAAGTCAATATCAGTTCATTACAGAGAGGGAGAGAGAAAGGGAATGAGCGAGAAAACAAGGATTTCGTTAGCAATGCATTCTGTAGTATAAAAGATAAAAAGGAATATCCAATTAACACACCACTATAATTGCTTGCAGACATTCTTTTTTATTTAAAGATGAAATAGCTAAGAGTTCTCATCAAAACTGGGGTCACAGCCTACATATTAAATGAAAGAAATTGATTGGGCTTTATTACACCCTGACTACTGCAAATGTGCCTCAATCACTGATTGCTATAAATTTATTCTTATAAACTACTAATTGCCCAAGTCATAATGGTAACAATGGTATAATGAAATTATCTTGATCAAGCTGATGCACAAATTTTGCTTGACAACATGAGCAGTGTGAGAAAAAAGGAAAGAAGACATGCATACAAATACATAATGTTTCATTAAAATTAAAACCAATGTTAAAACAACTGTTCTCTGAAGTATACAAAGTTCTGTATTAGAAGGGCTTCCTTTAGAAAAATCATTTAAGAAGACAGGCATTTACATTTATAATAAAATGATCTTGCATTTTTTATTTGTCTTGAAAATTAATGACTTACTTAATCACATTTGATCAAAGGAGATAAGTTGATGTAGTCATGTGTTTCTGATTGCATTAAGCCTGATCCAGAGTGGCATGATGGATATTTAATAGTCTTGCTGTCCCTCTATATCTTGTCACCATTTCTTGATATGCATGGATACTGTAGAGTACACCACAGCACAAAACTGTACTTTTAATAGAACAGAAGAAGTTGAGAAAAAAAGGAAATTCTTTTGGAGCTTTTAGAAGTAGATTATCCAACACCAAAATATATTTCTTTAAAAGACAAAATTCTCAGGTAACTCTATATATAGCTTGAGGTATACTTTTTTCCTTTTAAAAGTGCATTTCTCTTCTATGCTGTCTCTATTAAAAGATGTTGCTATAATAAGTTTCAAGGACTAGACAAAGTATGTAAAAACAAAGATAGCCATCCAGAAAACGTAGGAAATTTCTAGATGCTGGAATGCATAGCATTGTGTAAAATGCATAAATTGGTGCTATTTATATTGTGCTAATAGCTGTTTCTACAAGTGTCAGCTGAGCCTTTCATAGGGAACGTTGGTATGTATGAGAAATTATTTCTGAGTAGTTCAAATGTAATTCCAACTCTTTCCGAATTAATCACACCAAAAATTTTATTTAAATTTGTGCCTAATTCTTTCTCACCAGGGTATTTCATTAGTATGAAATTGTCCTTTTTTCATGAGTGTGTCTTGCTTTACCCCCTCAAAACAGAGGCCCAAACTTTTATAGAAGGGTGAAATATTTTTATTCAAATTAAATTGCTCCTAAAATTGCTATAGTTGACACGATCTTATAGGGACATAAAAAATTCAAAAACAATCAAGCTGGAAGGGTTTCAGGAGGCCCTTTAGTTTAGCTGGCAAACCCCACCCAAATTGGGCTGTGTATTTGCTAGGCTGCCCCATATTTTAAGTTTTCAAGTATTGCAGTTTCTGTTTGTCCTCTTGCCAAAAAGCTTTTTGCTAATGGCTAATCTAAATCCTTTTTGCTGCAATTTATACTTAGTGACACTTATTTCTTGTGTAAGGACCATGGAAAATGGTTTATCCCATTAGTCTTTGCAATATTTTTTATATGAGAAGCTCTGCCTCTCCCTACTGCTTTACACATCCTGCTTTTCCTGCTTCCTTAATACTGGTCTTTAAGCCCTAATATGATCAGAGTGATATATACATATATCCATGTGTGTGACAACATGCAACAGTTTAGGACAGAAAATCATACTGAAACACATTTTTGTGTTTAGTGAAGTATTGCAGTTGCAAGTAAGGTTTGGCTTTTTTAAGGAAAAAAACCCACCTCTTTGCTTTAGCACATGAGCCCTTGGATTACCCTTCTTGGCTGCTCAGTAGAAAGATCGAGAGTTTTAGAATAAGAAAAATTAAAATTAATTTCTGTCACAAAATACAGTTTCTTATATATTTGTGAGACAGCCTGTAGGTAACTTTCTCTAACTTCCATATTCCCTATGTATAAACAATGTCAGTTTGTGTATTTTAATGTCCACATTAGACCAGAGCTAGTGTTTTCCATCATAAATGTTCTGCAGTTCCACGAACACTAGATACTAAATAATGTATACACTGCAAATATTGATAGTTACTATATGCTATTTTAGTTTCTTTAATTATTATTTTGCTTTAGATAATTTTATTATTGTAATTTAGTCTGAGAGGATGGGATTTAGCTTTTTCTTCAACACAGTTAGCTAGAACTTGCTGAAAAAAATACATTTTCACACCTGGAAGTCATATTTTATTTTTTTTTTTTAACCTCCGTTGACTTTTTCCTTTTGTTGCTGATTTTAGTTGCTGTTTTGGGGTTAACCTGTCCTGTGACCAGCTAGCAGTTGAAAAGACATGTGTTTCTACAAGTGGGCATGTTTGTACCTTCAGTCTATATATGAGAGAGAAACTTACCTGGACAGGACAGAGCTGGCTGAAAAATGACAAATCCCCCAAAAGATGTGAAGGAATGAAAAATAGTGTAACAATGCTTACAAGAGAATGGTGGAGTTTTTGATCTACTAAAAAAGGTGAGGCATATTACTTATATTACTAATGTAGTCAGTAGATGATATCTGGAATGTTATTCTGTGCAATATCCCTATTATTTCTGGAATTTGTACAGCAAAAATGCAAAAGCTGGGATTTCAAAATGGCCTGTTCATATAATGCTGTAACACTTGTTCTCTGTCTTACTCATCCATTCTGTTATCCATCTATCTCTGTATCTATCGTCAAATGACAATCCTAACTTACTTTAAACTCTCCAAAGGTATATTCTTAAATTTTAATGTTGGAAAAGCTTCATGATGACTAGTACTTTGGCTTAATATGGTATAGCTTCTGACAGCTGCCACTGTAAGAAAAGCAAAGGATGACTGCATTACTGTCAGTTTCTGTCAGATTCTGGTTGCCAAACTCTTGCAGGGATGATGACAGTGAACCAAACAAGAGTGACAAAAGGAGTCAAAGCTGTGATTTTGAATAAGGGAGAGTGGACACTTGAATTGCATTTTCTTTGAGCCATTCATTCTATTCTATGTGTGGACTTCTTTGTGACATGGTGCTTGCTCCCATTTTTTAAATTATTTGTTCCTCAGGACTTGTATCTAATTGTGGCACTCTAAAAACCCCCAGAAATAACTGTTATGAGGCACTTAGTAAGAGTATGAACCAAAGAATAGCTGTAACTGTGGAACGTACTTGAAGGAAAAGGCAAACTCAGAGGTGTGATGTCCAAGTACATTGAAACAGTTTGGATGGCAGCTTGCAGTGGTAGATGTAATGAAAATGTGACCTTATTTTCAAGTCAAATAATTGCAAAGGACATAAATTAATAAGCTATCTCCACATGAAATGCCTTTTTTTTTTCCCCCCAGACTAATTTCTGTACCTTCATTTATCCAAAGATTGTTTCCTGGATTAGTTTATAAATAAGAGTTTGCAAACTTCTGTGCATTAGATTGAGGAATAGCTGTAAGTGCCATTTAAACACAGCACCATCATCTGCCTTGTTCAATTTATCTCACAGAATATTCTGAGTTGGAAGGGACCCACAAGGATCATCAAGTCCAACTTGTAAGTTATTAGCGCTATGCTTTAACCAGCTGAGCTGCTCTCAGGGTCTTTTCCAAGCTTTGTCACTCTACAAAGTTGCAGAGCAAAGGCACAGAATCCGGCTTACAGTGGCAGGTTTTGCCCACAGCCTGGTGTCCACACTGGAGGTCCTGTGAGTGAGGAGCTAGTGTGGGAGGGTAATTGAGCCAGGACAACACCAGCCCCACCGCTCTTACTCCCTAAGGACCAGCTCCCTGGCTGAGTTCCCAACAAAGCCTTGGGCAGGGTCCTGTGATGACCCAGAGGCAGGAGTGGCACAAGTTTCCCCAGAGTTTTCCATGTTGTTTCATTCTAACACCTGAAGGGGCCTACAAGAATGAAGGAGAGAGATTATTTACCAGAACAGGACAAGGGGCAACGACTTCAAACTGAAAGAGAGTAGGTTGAGATTAAATATTACGAAGAAATTCTATACTCTGAGGGTGCTGAGGCACTAGAACAGGTTGCCCAGAGTTGTGGATGCCCCATCCTTGGAAGTGTTCAAGGCCAGGTTGGATGGAGCTCTGAAAAACCTGGTCTAGTGAACGTGGCCTTAAAAAAATTAAAAATAGCTGGTAGTGTACTGGCATTGTACAGCAGTGTAGTTGGAATTAGAGGATCTTTAAGGTTTGTTCCAAAACAGGCCATTTTTTGATTCTATGAAATAACTTGATTTTACATATTATTGGGTGTTTTTTAAGTGAAGCTTAAGTGTGATGACACTGCCTCGGTTTGCAACTTACTGCAAATTTGTCTAAATACCAGTGATTGTCAGGATTAAGGGTGAAGCTAAGACAGTTTCCTGGATCCAGGCAACAGAAGTCCAAAAGATGCAGTGAAGTTCTCTTTCCTCATTGTATCTCCCTGCTTTTCCTAGTGTCCTCTAGTTCTTGTCCTTTCCACCTGTTCCAGCTGTGGTGAATGGGCTGGGTGGGTGAAAATGACATACAAAATTTTGTTGACTTAGGTCCTAAACCATTTTGCTGTGTTTTCTTGTTTTGTGAGGTTTCTGCAATGGTAGGTAAGTTTCTGCAATTGGCAGACATGCACTTAAGCTACAAAAAAAGCTCTATGTATAGTGTTAACCATTTTCTGTATAGATAAGGCAGGAGGGAGTAAGTGGGAATGCAAATAATCAGCGGGCAAGTAGTGTGACTAGTAATAGGACACAAAACCTCATTAGATAGTTACTTCCCATCTTATCCACATTAAGACAACACTATTACTCTGTCAAATGTTATTGAGAGTTGGCACCTGTGGCTTATTTTCCAAGTTTCCTTGAGAATATGACTCCACTAAATCCACTGTATGTTTTGTATTTTGTGTCATTGTTCTTCAAAGATGAGATTCTCTATCTCCTATATGTTCTCTGGTATTGTCAGCTGAAACGTGCTGTGGCAGTCACAGGAGAGAATACTGTGACAGATTGCAAAACAGTGTTGTTTATGTTTCAAGTTCCATTACGAATGAGCTGTTTTAGAAATTATATCAACTGTGGTATTTCAAATTCTGGGAAATGTTTTTCAAAGAGCCTCGTGCTGGGAGATAATAAAAGATTTGTTTAGTTTGCTCAGTTTTGAACCAGAGAGAATTTTGTAATGTTGAAAGCGGAGCCTAGGTGAACCACAAGTCTGATCCATCTTGGTGGTGCCTGTGTTCCTAATTCTAGAGCAGCATTCAAGTGTCTTTAGGAAGAGGGGTTTGCTGAGAATATTCCTTGTTAGTTATTCTAGGAAACTACTGGCTTTTTTTGAGCAATGTAGTTTCAGAGTGTTGTTTTATATTCCTAGGAAGAATACATGTAGTGTTGACAGAGTTCCATGGAAATCTTGAAGTTTTTTTCCTTTCTTTTTTTGTTTTTAATTTTTTTAAGACTGACTTTGGAGATCAGAATTTGTAATCAGAACCTGACAGCATACAAAAGAAAGATTATCCATCTAACATCTTCATCAGCCATGATACTTAAGCTTCTCTGTGGCATTGCAAGCCTATGTGTGATGAGGTTTTTTTTGTTTTATATTATGTTCTTTGATGTAATAGCTGGTCAGAAGAGCTGTGCTTTAGTCTTATCTGGAATTCTTATATGTTCTGAGTGTTTTATAAATCAGTTATGTTTGTAGGATAGAGCTATGATGAAGCTTGTGATATTATTTTTAAAATCAGACCACTAAATGTGGGGTACAAAGTGACTACAAAGCATGCCATGGGTATTATTTGAAAGACACATTCTCTCACTTTGAAACTTTCTTCATCCTAAAAATAGGTGCTTCTAGTCCTAAAACAAGAGCATGATTGAAGGTCACGTAGTAATTAACTCTTGGATGCAAGTCATTGGCACTAGAAGGGTATTCTTCACTTGTTTTGTGATGCAGAACAAATGCTTCATTAATCAGAAACATATCAACCTGAGATTGAAAACTAATAAAATCAAGTGCTATGATTTGACATTGCTGGGGACACCACTTAATACACATAATTCTTCATGCAATTTTGAACATAAGTATCTGGATTTTTTTTCTTGATTGTGAGAATTTTAGAAGACTTTTTATAACCAAACACTTGATAAAAAACACAAGATATAAAACATCAAAGCTATATTCAAAAACGAGATAAGAAGGGATGAAGATTTTTCTATAAAACATCTAGACTTTTCATTTCTCACACAAATTGTGGCCTTTATAATCTCTTCAATACCACGGGAGGGGGAAAAAGGGCATTTATAAAAGGCCATAATGAGCTACATAAATGTTGGTTACATTTTTTAACTCTGGTGAAAATTCTCAATGTACACCAGTTCTGAATATTTTGTTTTCTTTTTGTCTGAAAGGAAGGATGAAAAAATGAGTCTAAAACATAACTCTCTTCCTCATAGTGGGTTAGAGCAGATCACTTGAGTAAGGCAACTCCTAGGTTACCTTGCTATTAGCCCTGGGCTCTGAACACATGGGGTTTAAGAGTGTAATGAATAATCTTGTTGATTTTGGGTTTTGTTTTGATTTTTTGTTTGGCTTTGGTGTTTTTTTTTTTTTGTTGTTTTTTTTTTAATCCTTACTTTGATGCCTGAGAGTTTTCTGAGTTAGATAATTTAATTAATTGTATTTTGTGATTTCACTGTGTTTTGTAATTTTGGCATGAATCATAGTTTTAAAGAAAAAAGTGAGAGTATAGCTAGCAAGGGGAAGAGTCTACATACTCTTCACTTGGAAAATTCTTAACACTGCTTTTTCCTCTCTGTATCAAACATGTTAAAATATCTGGATCTGAAATGGTTTTTGTTGTTATTGCTCCTTATTGGTTTTTCTTCAATAAATTGTTAATAACTAAGACACTTTAAAAGTAGAGTTTTCACAGCTGCAGCACTAACATTGGAAGAAAAAAGCAGAGATTGAACAAAAAGTCTTAAAACCAGCCATCATAAATGGGTGTTGAAATAGAGCACTAAAAAAATCACATTAATTTGTTTTATATTTTGTTTGTTGCCATTTTGATTAATATCTTTTGACTGTTACCATTCAAATATATCACCACAGCACAAACCTTCTTTAGTGACCTCTCTTGATGTTATCATCATTTCTGTGTTCCTTTACTGTAATCCATGTACTTTCAAAGAGCAGATTGTTATTGCTATCATTCTCACATTGTTTTCCATTTTTTCTGACTAGAACAGTGACAGAAACAGATTAGGTGTGATGTTTTATAGGTGGATGCACAGTTAAGATATCCTAGAAAATAAGTATTTAAGCTTTCCACCTGTTTCAACAATCTGAATGTTTCTTTTGATATTTGTTACCTGAGTTTGAAAGATTTAAAACTCAAAAATATTGTCAGAAGTTTCTAGCAGTTTCTAAAGTTTACTTTAAAAAATGTATTTGACCTGAAAGAAAAAAAATATTGAAAAGACAATGCCAGTACTTTTCTTTGCAAAGCTTCTTTGTAACATACAGGCCAAGTGTTTAATAACAAATGGTTGAAAGTAGGGCCAACCCAAGCTTCAAGGGTCTGGTTTGTTGAAAAATTCACTTAAAGCATGCTGAACTTTTATTGCCAATTATCTTTCGGGATTTTTTCTTTTTTTTAAAGATCACAGAGGTAATACTCCTTTTAGTCTTCAAAAAATATTTAGAGCAGCTATGTGACAGTCCTTCTGAGCCAGATGTGGGCCTGGGAATTTAGCTTGATAGATCTGAGAGCATGAGGTTATGTGTTGAAGAACCTGGTCCTGGTCAAGGGCAAGTTAAATATGAGTCAGCAGTGCTCTGGCAGCCAGGAGGGCCAACCGTGTCCTGGGGGGAATCAGGTAAAGCATCGCCAGCCGGTTGAGGGAGCGGATTGTCCTGCTCTGCTCTGCACTGGGGTGGCCTCACCTGGAATATTGTGTGCAGTTTTGGGCACCACAAGATAAGAAAGATATTAAGCTGTTAGAGGGAGTCCAAAGGAGGGCAACAAAGATGGAGAAAGCTTTTGAGGGGAAGCTGTATGAGGAGCAGCGGAGGGTGCTTGGTCTGTTCAGCAGCTGGGGTCATTTGATCCTCTGAAGAAGAGAAGACCTCACTGCAGTTACAACTTCCTTGTGAAGGGAAGAGAAGGGGCAGGCACTGATCTCTTCTCTGTGGTGACCAGTGACTGAATCCGAGGGAATGGCCCGAAGTTGTGTCAGGGGAGGTTTAGACTGGATATTAGTAAACGGTTCTTCCCCCAGGGGGTGGTCAGGCACTGAACAGGCTCCTCAGGGCAGTGGGCAGAGCTTGGAGCCTGTCAGAGCTCAAGAAACATTTGGATGATACTCTCAGGCACAGGGTGTGGCTCTTGGGGCTGTCCTATGCAGGACCACAAGTTAGACTTCGATGATCCTTAGGGACCTTTCCAGTTCAGGATATTCTATCCTTCTATAATTCTCTGGTTATCTTAAATTTTATTTAAAATCATAACAGGCATATTTCCAACTCAACTGATGGCTGCTCTATCCTTTCTCAGAAAAATGTTATATCTCTCTTAAGATAATTTCAGTTGACTCAGATGTAAATATATGATCTTTGCTTTCATCAGTTCAGGTATCTCTTTGTAGAACTGAATACTCAGCTTTAAGGAGAGAGACAAGCTTCTACTCCCTTGTGTAGATTCTTTAAAAGTAGTCGAAGAGATCTTCTTTTGGACTTGACAGGATGTCTGAAAATATGTCTTTACATGTCTATGTAATGGAAGAGATAACTTTTAGATGAGGTTTTGGACTTGAATTCCTGAATGAAAATTCCTTGAATTCCTACTAAGAGGTAAAGAGTACTCTGAAACACTAGAAAAAGTTGCTGCAAAGACTAGAAGAAACTTTAGCTATTGGGTCTTCTTTGTGCAGTTTTGGAAACATGTCTGTTTTTTTTATATAATGCTTGGGCAGGTGCTTTCTATAGAAGGCCACTGCAAGGAAGTTACAAAAAGAAGTGGAGTAAAAAATATATGACAAGCACCAGAAAGGCACTTCTGTTTATACCATTTAGTAGTAGGATATGTTTTTAAGAAATGTAGGGGAAGAGAAAACATAAGAAGAGAATTAGACTATTATATGAGTAAAAGAAATGTAAGGGGAGAAAGGGTTCTTGAAACAGAAGGGACAGAAGGTGAGATTTGTTAATTTTGTTCGTGTATGCTGCAAATTGTAACACAGCACTGATACCGAGATTAATAATAATAATAATCTTTCTTTTCACTATCATAGTGTCTAGGAGCCCCAGTACTAAAACAACATCTCTGATTCCTAAATTGCAAATAAATTCACATCAGTCCATCAGCACAAAGTCCTAGGATGAAACTTGACCCATTTCACTCAGTTCTTAGAGAATCTTGGACTCAAGTTAGATGTCCAGCACTTGGATTTCTGAACTCTGATCTACTCCCAACAGTTTATAAACCTATAAAGACTATTGGCAGGAGTAGCATCTGTTGGATCCTTTGTCTTACATAGTCACTCCTTGGTTCAGAGAACTTCATAAAGCAAGCATTTTTTCTCTTTATACTTTGATCTGTCCCTTCATCCTCTTAATCTCTCTCTCAGTGCTGAACCTAGCCATCATGTGCTTCAATAGTTTTATCAGTCCATAAATTATAGACAATAAAATGCCTTGCATTTTCCCACCCACCCATTTGCCCCCTTTGTGTCCTTCATTGCCTTCATGTTCTGTTCTTTGCCTCCTTCTGCACAGACAACTCTGTCTCAGTGGGTTTTAATTCAGTTTTTCCAGCTTTGACTCTTCAGTGTGCAAATTTCCCTAAGCCAAACCTCTGCAGGGCTGACTCGGCAGTCAGTGGCATTTGTCAATTTCATTGATCACTCTCGCACCAGCAGCAGGAAGGGAGACTTGCAGAGTCAGCAGCAAGCAACTGGCCTTTTCGAGGATTAGACTGTAAGAACCTCCAAATTAAAAATAAAGAGCTTTCTGATTTCTCTGCAGTGGGACTTTCAAAATGAATTAAAAAAAGTCTCACAACCCTCTTGCTTCATTCAACTGTAATTTTTCTTATTAATTCCTTCTCATTTTCCAAAAAGACGGCTCTCCTGTGGAAAAGGAAATTGTGCTTTACATGTTTAAATAATTTTACATTTTATTCTATTTCTTGTTATAACTCTACATCCACATAAATCAAACAAGAAAGCACTTCACATACTGGAATATGTCACTTCTTCAATTTTCAGCACGGCATGATCTAAGTTTAAAGATGTATTTTCACTACTTGCCCTCTCCCTCTCCCCGCTCCCCTGCCCTTTTACCTGCATCATCTCTGTAATCCACGTCAGAGAGTGCTGGTTTGGGACAGATTAAAAATGGTTGTGTTGGGGATAAAGGGTTCCTTCTGAACATTCTGAGAAAAGAAACTGTTTTATTTCAAATGAAGAAAAACTATAGAACTTTCACTGCTACAAATTCTCCCTAGGCTAAATCTATTTTCTTAGAGGATCCAAATTTTGTGAAGGATAAAGTCTTTCCTAAATAGCTCTTCAATAAGCATTTTCATGGGAAATGGATGGCACAGTTCTTTTCTTGCCTCTCTATCCTTTCTTATTCTCCCTATATATACGCTCTAGACTCTCATCTCTTTGTCAGAAAATGTATTTGCAGATTCCCCTTAAAAGACAGAGAAGTTGAAGATTTGTACAAAGGGAAGTCATCTAGCTGTATCTTACATTTTCACTTCCTGAATACTACTGCACCAACAATTCCATGTGAAAAAAATGCAGTTGTTTGTAGACAGAGCATAGACTGTGCATTCCCTTCTCCTCCCCATTGCTTTCTTTTCTCTCCTCTCCTTTTCTCTCTCTCCTCCGCTATTTAATGGGACTTGTGCATAAAACAGAGCTCAGATTTAGGATTCTGCAAGTCTGATTTGTATGCCTAATTTTGTACGATGCAGTGATAAAACAACAACAATAAAAAGAACTCCATTGTCATCCTTGGCAATGACATTTTAAATTATTTAAATGCTCACTTGGAGAGCAATTTCCAGTGTTGTTGGGTCTAAAGATACCATAAGCGTCAAGTTCAACCCTTTGCTCAGGGACTTGAATGTAAACATCATTGGTTTTGCTACTGAGTTCAATAATCATGAAGAGTCTGCACTTTGTGCATGATCAGAATATCTTATTGGTCTCTTTCCTTTTCTTCAAATAATAGAGAGCTTCTTTGGAGGATCATCCTGGCAAAGGTTGTTGTTCTCTCACCAGTTTTGTGATTGATAAAAGTGGTGATAGCTTTGGGAGATGACATCATGCAAATTGAAGCATGCATTTTTTAATACTGAAAACAGAGTCCTTTTGAATCCATCAAAAAACAATACATTTGAAAGGTAAATTCGGAAGTTCCATATTTTATTTTGTTCAAGTTTGCCTCTTTGTGAGCTATTGATAGGTACTAGTTTTCCAGTTGAAATCTACAATATTTTATTTGGGTTGTTAAAGGTTTTCACATATCTAGATTGCCTTTTGCTGTGTATTCCTTTGACATTATTTCTTCCTTTAAATGCATTCTTAATCAGAAAGAATATTTGAAGTAATGTCCAAATTTTCAATGGTGTGTGTTTATTCACCAGTGGCTAGACAAGAGTGTCACCTTGACTATACATGTCATTCTCTTTACTAAACGCCACCATAAACAGGCATTCCTGCTCTGTGATTACGACTTTAAGTTGTAGGGTATGGGTTTGTTGAGTTAGTGTGCAAGGGAGGAATGTTTGGGTTTCCTACTGCTGTTACAAGTGAATGAAAACACAGAGTGATCTGATCCAGGTGTTGTTTTTGTAAATTTCTTTCTACTTAAAGTTAGTACAACTCTTGAGTGCTAAATAAAAATTATCTTCAGTTTAACAGGAAGGTTTGATCTCATTTTTCATAGAACTTTGGTTTGTGTGCTATGCATATAATATACCCATATCTTGTGCTTGAATATGCATTGAATGCTGTCACATTTTAATCTGACTCAGCAGAACCACAGAAACAAGAAAATAATCTGCTTCTACAACAATGTACTGAGCATAAGATTTATGCTACGTGATTGTTTGTAAAGAGCCAGATTATGGCTGGATCTTGTGAATACCAAACAGCAGTAGAACTGAAGTGCCTACAAAGAAAAGATCATAGGAAAAAGGACACTTTTGGTAGAGCCAATGTAGGAAAACAAATAAACAAAAAAGCCCCCATAAACAAGTGCAAAGCATTGCTCAGTTTTTATATTCTTTCTTTTTTCCTCCCCTGCTCCCCTTGCAAGTTAAAAAAAAAAAAATGTAGCTAAAATCATGCTAGTGTAGTCTGGCAACGAGTAGCACAGAAGGTAAGAATAATTCCAACACAAGTTATGTGCTTTATGAATTCAGTCTTGGTTGATGCAACTAAAGAACCTGTGGTACCCAGGAGACTAAAACTCTCATTAGAGGTTGTGGCCTTTAGCTTTTTCTTGAGTTATTTCTCTAGAATCTGGATGCATTCAGGAGTGAGATTAGTTTCTTTGCCATATTAGGTACTCGTTGCAACTGGGTGGAAGGAAGGAGGATAGCTGAGCTGTAGAAACTGGATGAGGCATGTGCCTTTTGTTGGTCCCTTGTCTGTGCTGTTTTTGCACTTTTACTCTCCTTGCCCTTAGGAAATACGCCTCCTGTCATCTTTAGGAATTTTTGCACTTCTAGCAGTAGATTGTCAGCTGCCTTTCTTGCTTTATGAATCTAATGTCCCTACATACTAAAATCTCAGGGAAATGGCAGATAATCTCTCAACCATGAAGAATTCTTCCATCTGTGTGCTGTGATCTCAATTTCAGATTCTTCCCCACAGAAACCTTCAGAGAACAGCTGTGATACAAGTCTTTCAAGAACAAAAAAATTGAATAATATGTATGTTTAATTCTATGAATGTTTGCATTAATGTTGAATGTTTAATAAACATTAGCTACTTACCTTTGTTTTCAGAAAGGAATTCACTGCACTTTCATTTTTTTCAGGTTTTTTGAGTTGTTTGGTTTGGTGGTTGGTTTTGTTTTTGTTTTGTTTTCCTTAGTAATTTAATTAACTCTCAGAACTGAAAGCACTAAATGTTTGTACTGCAAGGTTCAGTTGATTCTTAAAAAATCAGACTCGATCTAAGACCTACTATTCATTTGAATAAAAAATACCAGTTTGAAACAGAGACAGCTAAACTACAACACACATTAAGATTAGGAAGGTCAGATGAAGAAATTCATTTGAGTTCCACAGAGTTCCAGCTTCCTCCCACTGCAATGAGTAGCCAAAAATCTATGGACTACTGAGACCGGACCCAGACGTGTCTACGCTGTGTTGCTGCAATGTTTTCTTCTAATGATGAGCGGTACGAGGTTCAAGGTTTGTGATAGTGATATCCTGAGAAATATGCAGAGAGGGAAATGAAGGCAGATAGATATTGTAAGGTGGAGTCTGCAAGGATGGTAGAGTACAACAGTGATAAGAAGGGGTCAGTGAGAATGAAGAGAAATACAGCTGGAATGAGCTGTGTTGCTCAACAGTGCTGCTCTCAGTTGATTCAGGCTTTTATGTGCGGAATGGCTCACATCTCATTTTCCATGACAGAGTTGTAGATGCAAGGGATCCCAGAGGTCCCTTGGGGCTCCAAATTCAAAGGCATAGTTCACCATTGCCTCAATTCAGATTTACTCGAGTATGAAACAGGAAGAATGCAGTTATAGCTAGAACTGAAGCCTCTGGTACAGGGTGAATGACTCAGTGAGAATCAAAAATACTAGGTTAACTGTAAGGGAACTTGGCTGTTTTGGCTATCAATTTGTGTTGAATATTGCCATTTTATAATGGGAGTCTGAAAAAGCTACTGAAGAAGAATTTCAGAAAAAATATTTCGAACACGCAGGAAAAAAATTTCACAAAATCCCAGGGTTCACAAGGATGAATATTTGTCCAAATGACTGAAGGTCACTGGGATTTTCAAAGGCACAGGCTTTGGGCAGTTTGCTCCTTTTAATCCCATTAGAGCAGTGCTCAGCCCTAATAGAGAATAAAGCAGCAACAGAAAAGAGATACAGTAGCATTGTATTTTACAGGTCAGTTTTTTACCCATAAGGAGTGAGTGAATTAACAGTGGAACATGGAAAGAGGAATTGCATCTAATCACATCTGGATACTCGGTGGGTATCCACTTATTGTTTTAGTAAGATGTCTTAGCTCTCAAATTTGCAAATACCAGTCACTTTTTGGGCGTGACAAACACTTGTTTGAGAAGAGGACTTGTTCCAAAGAGATTTAATCCTTTTACATGTTCTCTCTCGTACAGGCTGTAAAATATATAAGCTTAAATATAAATCTTAAAAAACACATCAGTCATTATCTTTGATTAATAGAGAACCTTGCAATCTTTTATAGATCTGTCTTTTTCTCTTAAAACCATGAAATGTGTGATACAATACTTGGTGGCAGTTCAGACTGTCAGAGGTGAAGTCCCACAAGTCTGGGTGTTTTCATTGGCTTAAAGGCCCTGAACGAATCCTCCTTCATGACAGCAAAATAAATATGGAGTCCAAACAAAACTGTGTGAGGGCTCAATTTGGGGTTTATTTTCTTTCTTGCCATATATAAGGATGCAGAATTGAGACAGTAACTCCAGATAAAATTGTTGCTTTCTCTTTCATGGTTTGCAGTGACAATGACACCCATGAGTGGGTACAAATCCAAACCTACACATCCACGTATGTATTTTCAGTTGATTTCTTAATGCAAAGTAATGTTTTTATACAAAGCCACTCCATACATTTAAGAAATATTTAAATGTTTTTAATATTATGGAGAGTTAAACAGAGTTTGAAATGCTGCTCTTCTTACAAATTTAAATCGTAATAATATTAAAAAAAATCTGCTGACACAAATGTATTATAAACAAGCCTATATAAAGGAGCAGTTAACCTAGAACTATTGTGAGATATATATTGTTTGACATACTTTCATATGAGCAAGCAGAAGTACTCCATCCTTTAGACTGTGGTAATGTGCCTTATTGTTAAATTCAATAGGAAAAGCTATTCATACTGTAGTATGATTGAAAAGAAAATTGAATCCTTTTGATGTTATAAATGTGTCTATTACTGAATGTGCACACAAATTTTCCATGGAAATTATGGTGAAAGTAGTGATTCTCCTAGAAAAATGCATTAGTGTTGACATGTCCAATTTTAGCCACATCAGAATATAAATACCTTTTAACCATGGTAAAATCGTTGGGAATGTATATAGTGTATCTACATAAGTCAGTTGTCTGTCTAAAAATATGTGTTCCTATAGTCCAGTTATGTTCTCTGTTTCAACTTAAAGGGAAATTAAAAACAGTGACTCACACATATCACTGTTTCCTTACAATATTGTGTTTAAAATATTTCAGTATTTGGAGCATGTTGTATATAGCTGTTCATGATTACTTTTAATTTTGAAAAACCACAGTATACTTAACGGGATTTTGGCTATGAAGCAAATTATGTGCAAGAGGTTGTCCGTTCACTTGCATGGCAATTGGTTCTATGTACAAAGTGCTAAATTTTCCTCGTAATGCAAATAGTCTATGATCCTTTGCACTGACAATTGAATAAAAAAGTGTAGCTAATAGCCAAAGATTTATGGTAGTGACACTTTCAAAGTTTGCAGTTTGTCCAGGACCATAACTAGAATGAGAAATGTGGGGTTTTTTTCTATCTATGAAGCCTACTGTATGCTGTCAACTAAAATTATACACCGTTTTAAACTGTATCACTCAGTGCACTTTGTATATTAAGGTACATTAAGTTATATGGTATAATGCAATAAGAACTAACCTGAAAACAGCAGACGTGAAGCTCTGTGTATACTGCACTGTAATTATATAAAAGCACCAATGTCTTTAGGAGGGAAAACTTTAATTCTTCAGAGCTCACTTGGTGTAGCTATGGCAGGAATACTTCCTGCTGTTTGAACGCAAGAAAAACTCAATATATGCTGCTTGCTTGTTTTTTGGTTTTAATTTTTTTTTAGTCTTTTGTTGTTGTTGCTGTTGGATTCTTTGTTTGTTTTGTGGGTTTTTTTGTTTGGCTTTTTTTTTTTTTTTTTACTTTTTCAGGCTTAGTAGACAGATTTAGTCTGCAGAGTATTTTAACTAACTTTGAGAGCTCAGAAGAGCTTGCAATTCCAGATTTAGATTACAATTTTAGTTAATAGCTCTACAGTTAGAACATCAGTTTCTTGTAAAACTGCAGTGTGATTTGGGTTTGTTTGTTTGGTTTTTTTTTTCCGTAGAACTGTATCTGGAGGAGCAACCATAGGTCATTTTGGTATATTTAGAAAGCAGAAGTCCAGATCTTCAACTGAGATACTCATAGGCTATTTCAGAGTGAAAACTACTTCATATCCACCTGATTTCTCCTGGTACTCTGACTTTGTTAGGCTCTTAGTACAGCTGAAATACCCTGTGACCACTTTGAAATATTATTATCCCTCCAATAGAATAATTTCAAAATCACCTTAATTTATAGTCAGCTATCTACGTTTTCTGCTGTAGCACCTGAACAGCTTTTGTGAAAATTAAATATGAAACCCCAACTTTTAACTCAGTTAGGATGGATGAACTACGAAGTCATTATCATCATCTGAATGTAAACTATATTGATGGATACATATTATAAAAAGCATGAGTGCTGATATTTTGGGAAATAATTATATCTTTTTCTTTGCTTCCATTCTTTGACTCCTTGCTTCTTCTCTTTCCCTCCTCTCTCTTTCCATGCTTGTCAGCTAAGTTAGTGTATCTTTTCTAAATTGCTCAGAATCCAAGTATGGGTGGATATATTTACACAAAGTGAATTATGGCTGGATGAGTTCCTGTGCCAACATGTGCCACGTTGATTTCTTATAAAGTAGATCATTATTCTGTGTGGCATAAATAGTATTACCAGACTGATATGATTAAAGCCAGTGAGTCATTAATTAACATCTCATTAAAAGAGACTACTAATGTGTCCAAGTACAACAGTTATTGTGTTATATTTTCCTTTACAGAAAAAAGTGATCCGAGCTTGTGGGATAATGTTCAAGTAATATGTCTTTTAATATATGGTATATAGTATAATTGGGGGAGTGTATGTGAATCTGAGTATGATTTCTCAATTTTTCTTGGAAATTCTGTGTTATATTTGAAGAAATAAACCCCCAAGTTATAAGAAAATTATGCTTCAGCAAGGGATATCTAAAAATGCAAAAGTATTTTCTCTGAAAAAATTCAAAGTAGATATTTTATTTTTGTGTTACTATACTGACACTCATGAGTGGTTTAACTGTTAATTGACATGGAATAGAAAGATAGTCTTTTTGGGTAAATCCACTGTGGGGCAGGGGAAAAGACTGTGTAGGTACAATGAACATGCTTAAGCTTAGACTGGCTTCTTACTGTACACTTCTTACTGTGAGTTGATTATGAGCAAATCATAACAGTCTATTCTGAAGAATTTCACATAGATCAATCACAAAGCATGTAGACAAGGGTTTAAGAAAGCCCATAAAGTGTGGGTGAAATATGTGTATTAGGCTGGAGATTATTTCAGTTTGACAGGTTTACTTGAATTTATCACAGTTTTACAGAATTACATGATACACACTCATAGATTCTTAACAAATAATTTGAATTTATTCCTCTGTTAAAAATGTATTGCTACTGTACATTTAAGATCATATAAATGAAACTGAAATCAACCTATTATTGGCATTCACAGTTTCTTCTTCCTGCTTTAAGACAATGCTTTAAACTTGGTTTTGTCTTTTATGTTTGCAGCCCGTACTTGACACTTACATCATAAAGGTCAGTGTGAAGACTGGAAGACTTTTTGCAAATACAGATTTCAGGGGATCTCTAATAAATAATGATTTCTACCAGTTTTAGAATGGGTAGAAATAATGATGTATCTGAAAAAAGTTTTGTGGGAAGGAAATTGCCCCATGTTCAAAGCAGAATATGGGTTTATTTAACATCGCCATCCAAGCTTTCAAAAAGGATATCAGAATCTTGCTGACAGATTCATATGTACAGGAAAAAAAAAGGTAAATATTGAACAACTAAGATTTTTATAAAGTAAATTATACTAAGTCTCACACCTTAGACATTTACTTTTAGTCTTTTAAAGTCTGAAAGTTTTTAAAGTCTTAAACTTTAAACTCTTTTAGACTTTAATGGCTTTCGTTGTTCATCTTTGTTCAAAATTGGGGGGTTTGACTGTTTTTGTATCATTCTCTACTATGTTCAGGTTTTCTATTTCATATTATGAATGACTTCTAACGTTTTTATTAAGTCTCTAACTAATAATGTCATTTAGACTAGTCTATTTTTTTTTTTAACTTGGAAGTTCTCTGTGATTCCCAGGCATTCATTATTTAAGCACGTTAATTTCCTCTCAGTATATTATAGGTACATGGATTTCAAGTTATATTTTTCATATGGATAATTTAAGCTCCAACTATGAAGATATTAAGTTTAAGCTCAACGGAGTACTCAGGCTTAGATACTTTGCTCCATTGTGTTGAACCTTTTGTTAGAAGTTTAGATATTTTAATGTAATGGTTTAAAAAAATCAGAGTGAGATTCAAAATTTCAAAGACAGAGCAGAGAATTAGCAAGAATTTTGTTGCTTCTTCATGGCTTTGATACTTTGGTTGAGGCTGAAATGAGTTACATCTGCCCATTTAATACAGTGCCCACTTCAGGGTTAGTGCCTGCGCTTTTTCTTAATTGTAGTGAGACAAGTTCTTTAAGAAGAAAAATGAGGGGAGGTACTTGCTCTGGAAAGTGAGATGACTTAAGGTCCATTGCTTTAGCAGTCTGAGGCTCTTCAATCCACATCTTTGGCTGCTTAAGGCAATGCCACAGTTTACAGGCTGCAAACTGGACTGAAAAGTCTTCTCAGAAGTCATTCTGCACTGTATTAGAAAGAACAGAAAGTCTGCTGGGACAGACTGCAAGGGAAATCATGATCTTCTCGCTTAAGAAGATTCTGCTCTCGTTCTAGAGCAGTTTCTGTATTTTCTATGAAAAAGTCTTTGTCATCCCATATCTATCTGACCAATTATCTACTTATATGAAAATTTGAGCATAACCATATCACTGTTGTAAAAGAAAAAAACAAATGCACTTTCTAGGTATCCTGTCCAGGTTTATTAGAACCTCAGAGGACACATGCTTTGTTGTAATCCTCTATTAGACCTAGCTTCTGGTTCCAAACCACATTCAAGTATATTATCGGCAACAAAAGCAGTGTCCATGTTTTAAAACCAGAGAAAGATGCATTTGTTTGAATTAAAACATTCCCAGAGTTAAACAACTATGAGAGTATTAGGGTTTTTTGGGGTTTCTTGTTCCATATGTGAACACTACCTCTAGGCAATTAAATTCTGCCAATTCTATGGGCCATAGCCCAAATTCTAAATCGCTTTTAAAAAGCAGGACAAGGGGACAGTGGTGTAATCAGTTAAGCACAGTTCCCTAGCTCATGGTCATGTCCATATGCCCTTCCCAAGGAAACAATAGTTCCATTATAGACAGAATTGGAAACTATTTCTTCTTGTGGTTCTGGTTTGCTTGATCTGAAACCTAGGAATTAGATGACTCTTCTGACTTCACATTCCAGTTTTCTAGCTTAACCCACCACAGAAATGTTTTCAGTCTCTCGTCTGAAGTATATTATTCTTGGACAAAGTTAAGGTCTTCTGAGTTTCAAGACACTGTGAATATTCTAAAGATATTGAGAAATTTGACAAATGGGATGACACTTGGAATTCAAGTGTGTGTGTGGTGAAATCAGCATTAGTACCTGAAAAATGTGTAGCTGAACTACTAAGTGAAAGATTTTACTATGTCCAAATAAGCAGCTGTTTTACTGAGCTGCAAAATACATTGTTTTGGTTTCGGAAGAAAATTAGCTAATTCTTATGATAAGTCATCTATCTGGTGTAGATAAATACATTTACCATCCCCAAATGAGCCTTCATAATCAAATGGAAGTCAGTGCTTGTTACAAATATTATCTTTTTCATACTGATTTTCACTTTGTAAACCAGAAAGTTGAAAGTAACCATGAAGGGTGTAAACCACAGAAACAAAATTGGCTGACTTCATATGGATGCAGTTCCCCACTTCTGGGATACATTTCATGGAAACAGTAGCCTTGGAAGTATTGCCAAGGTAGTAGGTGTGTATATATTTACTTTTTTTTTCTATTTTTTTTTAAAGAAAAAAGTGAAAATAAGGTGTTATAGATGGATGTTCTCATGAAATACACAGAGAGAAACCTATTTTTGAAATTAGTTAATTTAAAACTTGTGTAGTGTGTTAAATTCTGTCACCTCTTTAGTTGTGACAGATGGATAAGTTTCTGAAGACTAATAAGCATTAAATATCCTAAGATCCTAAGTTAATGCCTACATATATATCCTTGCCCCCTGGTACTTTTATAGTACCTGTACAGTAGCTCTGCCTCTTTCTCTGTAAGATACATGGCTTGAATTATTTCACACTAGTTGTGGAAGGCACAGGGCAGGAGAATTGTGGCTGAGGTAATGGAGCAGTGGTGGTCACTCTGCCTTGTTTGTGTGCAAAAGCTTGCACTCAGCCCACTTATTAATCTTTTCTAATGATCATAGTATTCTTTAAAAAGTCTTACTAAGGGCACATTATGTCTGAGGATAGCTGAACACAGCTCATTCTGAACATGTAGCACCCAGGAAAGCTGATAGCTAAAATGTTTAATCAACTTTTCACAGCTGTTGTTGTTATATCAACTGTTTAAATATTCAACCAGAAGTTAAAGCAGCTACCCCTGCTGTCATTAACTCTGGAGCAGGGCTAAGTCTGGAAAGCTATAAAATAGGTTACATATGTTCACAGGTCCGTGTAAAACTGATGTGAGAATTTAATTATGCCCAAAGCATCACTTGAGTGAGGAATATAAAAGGGGATATATGTCGCTTCTTGCTCCATGCAACAACATTACTCTCCTTAAGTGTCTTTTTACACTAAATTTGGGACACAAATTATAGTGAATAAAATCAGTGATAAAAAGTAGTTGTATTCTAGGTGTTTCAAGATGCCACAGAAGTTTATTTCTGGGATATATCTGGTAGTAATCATACAGATGCAGTTTTTCCATTGAAATGCGTGAAGCTGTGGGCACTCAGTATCTCATAAGGGACTGCACTGCCACCTCACAGCAGAGGGTGCCTAATTGCCTTTCATCTTACTGGAGTTTTAAATAGAAGAAGATACAAATTACTTTGTTTCTCATCAGTCAGCAAGCTGTTTATTGCAGTAAATGAGTCAAGCCCCTGTGTTTCTGCCATACTAGTTCAGAGGTCTACAGGTGTCATACCAACAATCAGAGATCTTATTACAGCCCATAGGTGTAAAATTGTTTTTCTTTCTTTGCATTCCTGCATAGATTTCATTTGCATTTTTTTCCAGTATGCTTTCATATCCATCACTAGAAGTTCTCAATAGTGATTATCAGCTTTTGTTGTTGAATGTTGCTTTTCTGCTATTTGGTAGTCTATTTTTAATATTGCTTCTGACTACTGCATGTGCAGGCTTGTCTCAGCAGTTCAATCCTGAGTGTCAGGCGTTCAATTAAACAGGGTATTTTATTCAAGGAGACTGCAGTGTGTCTAACCCAGTAACTATGTGAGTGAGTAAGAAGGAAGGCAGAGAAATATTTCCCTTGAATATGGCATAACATCTGCAGCCAAATGTGAAAAGATCACAGGATTAGCTTTTCTTTAACACTATTATTTTCTTTCAATAGAGTGTAAAATTTTGAGGGATGAAGTTTAATACTGGGTGTTACTGCAATAAAATTGGGTTTGCATGTGTGACATAGCAAAAATAAATTTGTATATCAGTTTTGAATACTACCACTCGGGTACTTACATTTTAGGTGGGGTTTTCTGTGAGTTCTTGTACCAGACCATTTTCAGGTATGCAGTTCAGGTATGTATATACTAATCTATGTGTGATATTTTGAAAGTTTTACATTTTGAGGAATTTTTTCTCCATACCTTTAAAGCTTTTGACTTGGACACTGAAATTTGAACGTAAAACAATCATTCACATCTGATTAAAAAGAGTTTAACATTCCATACATTATACTACAAGTATGGTATTAACAAAATATGCTTACATGAATAGTTATTACTTAAACTGTAAACTTTTAAGAAGCACCCAGTGAATTAGTAGCTAGTGACCTGTTTTCAAAAACAACTTTATAAATTTAAGATCATAGCTATGTTTTCTTTTTAACTTCACCTAAAACATACTTCTGAGGCTCATCATCAGCATTACCTTATCATCTTGCCAGTATTACCAATCCACTGAAGTAAAAAATAAATGAATATATTTTAAATAGCTTAAAAAAATAAGGTTTTGTCAGTTTCACTCATATTGGCTGAAACTGTTTATTGAGTGCTCCCAGAAATAAGCCACTGTTGGAGCACAGGGGACAGAGAGACATGTGGGAGAGCGTTGAGCAGCTGGGGACTCAAGTTTTTACCCCTTCATGTACCCCAGTTGGAGATGAAGGATTGCATGTGCCCATGCCATAAAATACATTTGATTTACTAGACACCTGTAAAAATGTAAAATCACTATTGAAAACAGGATTTGGACTAAAAATTTTTACCACAAGAAATAGTCTTGCTAAAAGAGTTTGCCATCCAAACAGAGCATACATCATTACATATATTCAAATTTAAATTTTGAATGTAAAACATTAAATGGTTTAAGTAATTGCACCACTAATAGTTTACAGGTTATTAGAACAGTAACAGCTGTGACTGTACAGTTAGATGACATCCGGAGTGCTAACTACACCCACAATTTAAGTCTGCATTGCAGTAATTGTCATTCTGTAGGAGTGTTTTCCACTGGAGTTTATTTACAGTTCAAATGACAGGAAACTGATGATTCATAGGTTCAAAAAATTTAAACAGAACAACACACAAGCCTAGTGTCTACATACAGTACTTGAACAGACAGTCAGTTTAATATTTCTTACATGAATAACCTAAACGGAATTGAGATTTCATTAAATAATGCAGCCCTACCTGCATCTAACTTTCAAAGACAGAAATACAATAGACTAGATCTGTTAGTATAAGTCATCTCATGATAAATTCTTACTTCTCAAGCTGTACTATATTTTTCAACCCTAACAGAAAGAAGTCAAAAAGAATGTCTTTTTCTCAACAGACTGCTGCCTTCTCTTTTCTCTTCAGTAAGGATAATGCATTGTCAAGAGCTGAACTAACTCCTGCTGGTGTATTAATTAATACCACCACCTGGATCTATCAACAACAAGACAGCCAGATTCGCACTAGGGGATAAAAAACAATCTGCACCTTGTCAACCCTGCCACACTGGGAGTAGTCACAGGTCTGCAGCCCCTGGTAATTACTCACCCGGGTCTTCACACTGCCTGCATTTCCATTTTGATTGTTGACATTGCACAGTACTGCCTCATCTGCCTAAAAAGGTGGGAAAAAGTGAACAAAATATGTCAGCCCTGGTAATTACACCACTGTCACCTCTCCTGGCTGTTGGACCCCATCAGTAAAATGATAGTTGTCAGTCTCCTGTTAACTGTTTCATTAAAGAGGAATGATTATGTTAAGTTGAGTGAATGAGTTGACACTAAGAATCAACACCTTCTGAGCAGCTGTGAAAACATTTAGAATGGATTTATGTACGAAAAACCTAAGTGGAATGAGAAGGAATAACTATAGGTTGAATAAATTAATAAAGAAATGAGAAAAAATATTAATTCAAATTAATTTTATGGGGTTGAAAGAATAGATTTAAATTCCTGAAAAGAAAACAAACTTGTATTTTTAAGGATCCACATACCTTTGACAGAATTTGACACCTATAAAATCATAAACTAAACTCCACCGAGAGGGATTCTCTCTGTTGTGTCAGCAAATTTACTTTTCCAATATATTGCACGCTTTTTTATTTTTTTAAATCTTTGTGGTTTCTGTCTGTTGGTATCATACAGACCATTTCTTTCAGGACAGGAGAAGGAAATGTCAGGGAGTTCTGCATGAAAAATTAAAACAAGGCTAAGAATATGTCAACAGTTCTGACCCATATTTCAGGACTGAGAGCACAGCTCAGTGCATGCTCATGTTCAGGATTCCAAAGGATGAATCCACAGTGTTCGTTAAAACTCACTCATTTAGATTTGTTAATATAGAAAGTATCACATCAAACTTATTTACAGTATAGTTGACAAGCTGATTTGGGATAATGTACCAGTGATATTAAAGATTAAAGACCTTCAGACATGCTTGTACTTTGTTTCCTGAAATGTTTTACATCAAATAATACAGAAGGAACCTGTTAACAGCTTCAATACATAGAATGATAAGGCACATATAGACAGAGAGAGGTTAAAAGGGGATTTTGTTTTAAGGCTATGAACATCATCATGATCACTTGTGTGTATTGAAAGAGATATGAGTTAGAAATGCAGAATAAGACTGGATTAGCTTGGTGTAATTTGTTTTCCATTTTTAAAAATAACAAACTGCCAGGTGAAAATCAGCTATCAATAGTTTAGTGGGAATCTATCAATATATGTGGGAAATGGAGCTTGCATGCATCAGAAAGATAATGATGGCTAAATACTACTTAAGAAGCACTTCATGTTGTTTGTAACTCAAATTGATCACCTACTGTAACAAGAAGAGAATTCCACATTTGTAGTCACCTTGAGGTCCTAAGTATCTCCTGTTCATGCCAGTAGCCAATAGCACTTGTACATTTGTTATGGTTCATCAGGTAGAAGGTGATATAGATATTTACAGCCAGTTCAGAGTACAAAGATTCTCCCATATTTCTACCACAAAGAACAACCACCTCACCAACCAGAGCTACTGTGAGCTCCAGAACAGAATTTAGATCCCTACAATCTCCATTTCTTATATGTGGTTTTACTGTCATTGCTGCTGTTGTTAACTGTGAAGTATGGATATTTAAAATTTCCACAAGAATGATCCCTTTTGATGGTGAAAAATGCAAGTTTGGTGAATTGAAACTTTTCAAATAGGTTCAAAGAAAACACTTAGCTTTGATGAAGAGATGGCACTTTCTGGTGATTGATTTTGCTGAATCATTGTTTGAGGAACACTTAGATTCCCATTTTGAGCCTTCATTGTCATAGGTTAGGATGCATGAAGATTATACATGTATGGAGTGAGATGGACTGAAGAGAGGGCTGAATGTGTAGTTGTTTGCTGCTTTGGAGGTGGAAGACTTTTCTGGATCTGGAAATGAGGCATGTGCCGTTTCTTTTACCACACTTGTCAGGATGGTTTGGTGTTGCTTTTCAGGACTGTAAATTGTGTGCTTCAAAATGCCATGTGTTATTAAATTCTGCTACCCACTGTTAATTGGGAAGATGATGACCAAACCAAGAGATTGGGAGGTGTTCTATTGGTTTATTCCTGGTATGCTTGTGTTTTTCTTGTACCTGGTGCCAAAGTAACCAGCTGTGTATTACTTTATGTTTACACAGTGCCACACCAAGGAATTCTGAAAAATGTCCTAAGTAATAGTTAAACAAAACCTTTCAGCCAAAAATGGTCAATGCAAAATAAAAATAAATTGTAAGCCAGATACAGTGAAGTGTTGGAGCCAGTAAAGTTACTGCATCACAATACTGACAAGTAATTATAAAAACTTTTGATTTTGTTTTGGCATGAGACCTAATAAGGCTACAGAGTGGGGTCTTGTCTCATCTTCTCTCATCTTGCAATTGCTGTGGCAGGTCACAAACCCTTTATATAAAGTCATATAACAGTAACAAAAAAAGCTCTCAGCTTGAATCAAACAAGACTATTTCTACTGTAAAAAAGTATTGGAGCTGTGCTTTTTAACCCAATGTGTAATACATCAGTATGCTCAGAAAAAAGAAGAAAATATCCTTTTCTTGAGATATAATTCATTACTAGCCGCAAATCAGTCCGCAAACAGATGCATTCTTGTTATCTTGTATTCCTTTTATTCTTTCCTCCCATCAGAGTTCAGAAAACCAGAAGTACAACATTGTCTTCCTGTCCTTAACAATGGTGGTTATGGGCAAAAAATTATTGACCATTCATAGGGACTAGTCTACTATACAGACCTATCATAAAATTGTTTTCAAGGAGGGATTGTTTGCATTTGAAACACAGAATTGTTGACATAAGCCATTCTCTTGGTATATTGTTTTGAGTTACAAACTGTAATTCTGTAGGGTTTTTGTCTCAGGTTTGTTTTGTCATGATAAAACTTCCATTGATCTTCTCCTGCATATTTCCACTGACATTTTTTACTTCTAATCTATTATTAAAGTGCTTATTTGAATTGAAGGCTAAAGACAGAAACTGCTATACTCTACTAAAATTTGTTTAATATAAAGGTAGGTATCTGCTCAGTAGAACTACATAGCTGCGGAATATACACCTAGAAACACACAACAATTAGATATAGAGAGTAGTCTAGAAATAATGTTTTGCTAATTCATGCATTCTTCTAATATAGCTAATCCAAGTAAACAGTTGTAGCTCAAATGAGTGATTTTGAACTTGTATTTATGCATCAACTCTTCTGACACTGTTAATACTTTTTCTGAATTTCTTCCTCAAAATTTAAAACATTTCTACAATAACAGCAAGTAGCCCAAAAGTGAAAGTCCAACCTAGGATACATTTAAATCAAAGAACAATTAACTTATGCTGACTTGTAGACTGAAGATTCCCAAATTACACATATTTTGTTAGCTATTTCAGACTTTATATATTCACACACTTAAAAATATAAAAACACTTCTAGCAGCCTAAATTAGATTTTCAGTGTATTTTACATTCCCCTAGGTGATAAATATAAACATAGTGTATAACGAAGACCAAAATCTGGTCTTTATAAGTTCATTAGAACTATAATTCTGGGAGATTTTCTCACTCTTACCGATGCATTTTTCTCACAGAAGAGAGAAGAAATTCAGTCCCTGTTTTTTGTAATTTGTAATAATGATTTTGTGCATTCTTTTTCCAAAGTACACGCACAACATGTGCTTACGACTAAGAGAGGATGACCATTAGATTTATCTTTGAACAAGGGAGAGCTACAAGGAAGAATCTAAAACTATACTGCTTCTGCAAAATCTATTGTTCAGACTGCTGTCATTTTCATTTTCAGAAAGAAAATTTTCCTAGGTAAGTCTAGGAAAAGGTGGGAATTTACAACTACTCATTCTTGAATGTTTTGGTTATCAGAAAAGAGTCACAGGGATATTTGAGAGGGATATTTGTTCTCCATCCTCCCCACCCGCCCCTCTGCCCCTAGGATACTGTAAAAAAACCCTCCTTATACTTGAGAGACTTTACTGAAAATTGTTGAGATAAAATAAGACAACCTGAAAGAAATTACTTTCTTAGAAAATTGCAAGGGAATGGAAATAGACATTTTAAAAGAACAAGCTTCAACAAGAAGTAGTTATGATACAGTTCTGGCAGACAAAGCAAGGTGTCCTCAGCTCAGATTTCTCAAGATCTGAGGAAGAAAATCTATGGCTCAAAATATTCTTAAAATGTTGGACTGTGTTCTGCAGTTTTCAGGCACAGAACTGCTGCAGCAAAAGTTCATTTCTCTGAACATCTCAATATGGAGAAAGTAGAATGCACTGAGATTAAGTCTTTGGTTATAAAATTGTAGAGAGAGAGATTCTCTTACCAGCTCTGCCATGTCATCACAGTGTATCTGGATCCTGTTGAACTGAGTCAGACAGTAAGTCTGTATATGTTTCAACTTCTTTAACATGGGGAATAATAATACTTTCATTTTGATCTCACCTGGTCCCTGGAGTGGGCAATGTTGTGAAATTGCTGTGATAGTGTCTCTAAATAAACAAACTTTACTACACTGGATTTTGAAAAGATTTGTTTGATTAGTTTAGTCTATGCTAGAACATTGTAGACAAAAGATAACTAACATTTTTTAAGTTATAGCATGTAGTGCATTTTGACTTTTTCCTTAACTTCACCTATCTAGTCAAATATCTTTTAACATTAGCCATATGTAAAATGCTCATAATTCCTAATGTTGCAAGGCTTAGGTGATGATACCTTTGTGGCGTCACATATTTAACAATATGTTGCTGTGCTAAGAGCGTCTTGCAGTTATGGATTAATTCATTTTGAGCAGCCAAAATCATTACACAAGTAATAAATGGTGATTTGGGTTTTGTTTTCTCTGTGTCTGTAAGTAAAGCAAAGTTTTGGTGCTTTTCTTAAATTGCTAAACATATGTATTTTATATGACCTTCCATAAACTTCATACTCCTTCACTAGCAGATTTCAGAGCTGGAAATGTGTAAAAATAGCATAAGCAGGTAGAAAGGTGCTATCAAATGAAAAAATACTTATTTTGACATGCTTTTTTCTTACTAAATGATATGTTTCACTACCATTATATGGAAATCAGCCACACAAATGACTTGCATATCAATACAGAAGATTAACATATCTATTTTTAGAGATCCTAATTTTTAAGCAAATACATCAGGGACAGACAATATGCAACATAAGCTGCATGTATGTTAGTGGGTTTCTACAATGACAATATATGGGGTTTTTTTGCATAGTATTTATATCCACATCTTTCCAATTTTCAGTTGTTTTCTTGTCTTGAGATCTTCAGTCCAGCTGTGTGAAGTCCACTTGTGAGTTGCATGTAAAAAGGAGGCTCCTTTGAGCAAGAAAAGCTTCTTTAATTGTTGTGCCTGTGGAGGATTCAAAGTGAAGTGAGAGAATTGCTTCATAGTGTCACAATTCCAGTGATTTAAAATAAAATAAAAAAATAATAAAAAGGGAATTGTTGATTTACAAGAACATTGCTTTTTCACTGCCAATCACCTATTTTGATCCATTTAAAAAGACAAAACCCCCCAAAATCTTTCAACATTAATCACAATTAAGTCAGGACAATTGAACTAACATACTGAAATTGTCTTAGTTTCTTTACTGCACACTATAGCTGTGTATTCTGTTTTTATTCCCCTCCAGACTTCTTAAAATCACATTGTTATCTTAGTCTTTGAAATGTAAAAATGCTGGGACATCAAAGAAATATTGTGATGGTCAAAGAAATTTAGAAGGAGAGTGTATATAATGAATACTTAACACCGGAGCTTTACTTCATTTTTTTTGTGGAGATATCCATTGTAGCAAGTTAGAGCTGGAAAATGAGGCATGAAATTGTTTGTAGAAGGTTCAGTAAATTGAATGTTAAGCATTTGTATGTTTGCTGCAAAACTAAGCTTGCAATTTTAGTCATAACACGGGTATCTTCATATTTGTTCTGTAGCTTGTTAAACAAAAAACAGATAAGAAAAACTTACAGCAGCAGAGAAAAAACATTTGAGGAATATAAGAATACAAAACCCAGCAGATCAGGAGGCAGAGATGGGGACAGCGTCCTTAATTAAAGTGGTGTCTTAGTCTAGCTGAGAATATGAGAAGCGCAGTGAATTAACCTTCTCCAAACTTCAATAGGATTCAAACACTCCATATGATCCAGAGTCAGACAGACTGCCATTATGCTACAGAAAACTACTCCATTCTTCTGCTACCGTGTTTATATAGTACTTGAGGTTGCCTTTTTAAAGTTTGTTTCACCACCTTTGCCAGTGTTTTTCATTCCAAAAGTACTTGCCCTTTAGGAATGTACTGCTTATAGACATCTGATATCTCTTTTTTGATTCTGTTGCCTGCAGTCAAGACTGCCTGTTGTATAAAACTTTTCCTCAGGTTAGTAGTAAATTCTACCATGTGATGGGGAATCCCATTCTCCTGTGACAGAGGATTTCATATGAGCACTTCGGACTTCTGAAAACATTGTTGTGGTGAAAGGCATTTTTTAAATGGCAAAGTGGCACCATGGAGTGACCTGCTAAATTTATTTGTACCACCTGCGTTTTTCTGTCTAACCCAAGAAACCCCTGGAAGTGAGAAGAGTAATTAACGTTTTGTTAGCCTGGGACTAGTCCTTGTGTTGTAGAGTATGCATCACAATTTCTCATACTTTTTTTATACATCTGTATTGAGGTTATTTTAGAGATCTGTCCTCTTTGAAGGTTGTTTAATTTTTGTTCAGTAGTGTTTTGTAAATTGTCAATACAGCTTTTCATGCCTGTAAATGTACATTCGCTTCTGTGGACAAAGCTGTGTTATATTTTTTTGTCTTTCACCAACGTAATTACTTCTATATTACTTATCTCAATCACAGGCATCTAGGGAGACTCCTACTATGGTTTAGAATTCTTTTTGACTTGTTGTTGTCCTGTACAATCTTTCTTTTTGCTTCTTCATCAATTTTAAATAATTTTTGACCTCTGAGGAAAAATACACATTCCGACCATTAGAATATTGCTGCCATAATACAGAATATTGTCATCCACAAGACAGCTAAAAAAGAACTAGAGGAGAAAATTAAAAGGCAGTCATACATGATATCTTTCCTATGATGCTTATTGAAGGATGTTATCCATGTTATCTAGAAAATGTTTTTCTCTTTCTGGCTTGATTTTTGATCAAGAGGTCTCCATACCCATATGTTTTAATTTCTCTGTAAGTTTAACATTGCCTGTTCTCCATGTTGACTGAGGTCAATTTGGGCAATTCACCATTGTGTTTTTGATTCCACTCTTGTCAGTATCAGTGAAAGCATCCTGTGGTTTTGTATAATGCTTAAAAGACTGATAGACTTTTTCAAAAGCATTATTTTTGACTTTTCCTAACAAGAAAGCAGGAATGCCAAGAGTTACTATAGTTATCTGAAGTTATCACAGGTAGCTGTGAAGAGGGTACAAAAAAATTGGTTTTGTTTGTTTCCTGTTGGGGATTCTGTCATACTAAAATCCTGATACATAGAAGCCTGGTGTTCTAACTAATTTCATTGTACAAACACCACCTCATGACAGTATATTGTAACAATATATCTGTTTAGAGGACACAGGACAAATATGAAATGTGTTCTTCTTTAAAAAGGAATGTGAAAACTAAATTAGGAATAGTCCCAAGAAAAAATAGTGTGGAAAAAATAATATATTGGGTTTTTGATGTTGCACTTCTGCTTTCTTACGTATTTCCTTTGTACCCTGTGCTGCTCTTCAACTTACATTCTCCCTTTTCTGTGAACTTGTACAAATACTGAATTCAAAAAGCTGTTCACACTTAAAGTACCTTTGACAAGTTAGCATGTTTTTTATTTGGAGGATGGGTTTGTGGAGGAATACCAGTTGAACTAGTAAGACTCACAAATTAGTAGAAATCATTAAAATTAAAGCACTTTACACATACTGAATCTCCATCTCCAAGGTATTTTTAATGATTCTGTGTGTTCCTAATTTGGGGATTAGAAGAAAGACAAAGAAAATGCTTTATTTAAAACAGAATATATGATAAGCCAAGTCTCTTCTTTAGACTATATTTGCTTTCTATATTTGCTTTCTAAATACTTGTGCACATATTGGACTTAATTTTACATCTTTCCTGTCCATTTTAATTAATGTAGAGAACATAGGTTGGCTTCATCTAAATTTTACTTACTTCCAGGAAGAGAATCCTAGCTGCTGCACACATGGGCCAGCTCAGTATGTGCTTCACCCCAACAGGCCCATTGCAATTCAGTCTCCCCTTACTGTCAAGGCATCTTAAAGCAGAGTCCTTCTATGATATCATACCTGAAGAAAATGTTTGAGAATAGTGAGAAACCTGTGAATTTACAACCCATTTAATCAGCATCTTTTCATGAAGCTGTGATTCCAAATGAAATGGCGCTGCAGACAGGACTTTATTTTCAGGTGGGTTGAAAAATTCTGCTAATGGGTTTGGATGGACAGGAATGCTCATTATATCAAAAGAAAACTGATACGTTTCCTACACACAACTTTGATTCAGAATAGTGTTATCCAAAGAAGACTTTCAGTATAGGCAGAGTTGGTGGAAAATAAGCTGTTTTCATTGTATGTGTTTGATCTTTTATAGGAAATGCATGTATTTGTTAAAAAGTGGAAATTCACCTTCTGTGCATAAATTCCTTGAGATGTACGCCTCAGATATACTTATCTGCCTGAATTAGGAGTAGAGGAGATCTCATGTGTCATTGTTTGTTCAATGGCCATAACTCAGATACCAGCTTTATATGAAGTTTAATAATGTTGTGAACCACATATTAAATAAGTGTGTGTAGGTATATACATATAATTCTCTATTATCATCTCTCTGTAGACACATTAAGTACATACTTTAAAGACTCAGTGGTAATTTCAGTCTTCAGTACAATACTTGAGAGGGCAGTTAAAGAAAATCTATTATCCCTTTCTCCCTCAGGAAAGATAAGAAGTGTGGAAAATTAGTTCCTATTGCCAAATTACACTTTATGCTGAAGTGGCAGTTAAAGAAATTCCACTCTTATGTCATATAGTCTGACTTTTCTCATTCACTGAGAAGGTACTGGTTTATGCAGTGTATGCAGGAAAGTCCAATGAGTTTCTCTCTCATTTTCATGCACATCCATGTATTATAATGCCAGTTAATTTCATCCTTAGTCTCATTCAGTTCAACATATGAGATGAAACTGGGCTTCGTCTTCTTTGATCCTGAGGAGTAATATGACAAAGATGCATGTTTGACCTGTGTGGGGATGTATAATATTTGTTTCTTTAATATTTGTTTCTTTAGGCTCTGATGAAAGTTGATGCCAGTTTCAGAAGCTTCAGAGTTTGAGGACAGAACCAACAGATTCTATATGAACAATCAGGAAAAGTAAAGTTGTTTTTTATTTTTTTTCCCACTGGTATGATTGTGACTAATGCATTATGTTCTATAATTTTTAGTTCTTTATGACTTAGTAATTTATCCTTTGCAACAGAATTCGTGGAAGGATTACTCCTACTAATTTTTGCTTCCACTGTGCAATGATGACAGTTATTATATAAGATAACTCATCACAGGGAACCTTATCCAAGGTATTCATTCCTGTCCACTCATATTTACACCATCTATAGAGTAATACTTTTATAGATTTATGACTGCCCTCATCCCTAATGTGGGATCTAAGAATGTGGTTACATTTTCTGTGTTGATACATGAAGATATAAAACTTCCATGTATACAAAGGTTTAAATTAAAAAATAAAGGAAGAGAAAGTGCAGGTAAATCAAGCCCGTGGTGGATTTTACACTCAGCAAAGGAAATAGGTTAAGACAAATGACCATGTATGGCACCATAAGCTCAGGCAGGGAGCAAATTTACATTTTGAGTCATCAGTGTGCCCTTATGGTAAATGGTATCCTGGGCTGCATTAGGAGGACTAATGCCAGCAGGACTAATGCCTCTTCTCAGCACCCGTGAGGCTGCACCTGAAATAGTGTCCTGTTGTAGGCTTCCCAGTACAAAAGAGAGTTGGATCTGTTTCCTAATGGCCAAGGGCCAGTAAAATAATAAAGGGTTTGGAACATCTCTCATCCAAGGAAAAGCTGAGAGCTATTCAGCCTAGAGAAGGGAAGGCTTGTATACTTACATATATTTTGAGAAGGTTTATATATTTATCAATGTGTATAAATACCTGGGAGTATAAAGAAGGTATAGCCATGCTCTTTTCAGTGGTGTCCAGTGACAGGACAAGAGATAATGGGCACAAAATAAAACATGGGAGTTTTCTTCTGAATACCAGGAAAAGGTTTTTCTACAGTGTCAGTGAACACTGATCTAGGTTTTCCAGAAACTTTGTGGAATCTCTTCTTCATTCTTGGAGATATACAAAAAAATTCTGAATATGGTCCTGGGCAGCCCACTCTAGGTGGGCCTGCTTGATCAAGGCAGCTGAACAAAATGACCTCCAGATGTCCCTTCCAACCTCAACCATTGTGTGATTCTGTGAAGACTGAAGATAAATTGCAGCTTCAAGGGCAAACCCATCTTTTCTTCTCGGAGGAAAGTGTAGGCTACAGCTATTCTGATTTCAGAGACTCCAGCATGTGCAATGTTTACTATTCTTCTAAGTACATTATTTCTTAATCAATGATTTAGTTTGAGCTCCTGTTATGGTCAGCAATATTTGGGAATGAATCTAAGATCAATAAGTTGAGGCTGCTGAAGGGAAGAAAATTCATGACAACCAATTTTATATACTTCATTAATTAATTTAAACAGCAGTTAATTCTAATAATGAAGGATAAGAGAAATTTCTCTTTTAAGGTTTACTTGCTTTGTATATGTACCACTCCTTTATTTCCTGTACCCATGGGAAAAAAAATAACTTCAAAGAATTTGGTATTTGGTTCTGAGAAATATACAGTCTCTTAGCCTGTCTGCCTCCATAGGTAGAGGATATCCCTTTATTGGTGAATCCTAGACTTGGCTGGCTTTGCTGACAAATGATTTTGCCTCTGTGGTCTGTTCTTTTTAGTATTAACATTCCAACTGCACTTAAATCTCAGTCGTGACCAGGTTTCTACTGTATTAAGTGCTTTATGGACATGTGCCTCAAACAACTCAGAAAAAGAGGAAAAAAAAAGTAGTAGTTCAGGAAGTCAGTGACAGGGCTAGAAATGCAGTCCATGCCTATATTTTGAACTAATAGTGTGTGTGTGGGAGGATGCTGGATAACTCTGTGTCCTTCTTCCCAGCCTACTTCCCATATGCTTAGACTATCTAGTCCAGATCTGTAGAGCAGGCGAAAAAAAAACAAAAACCCACAGCGAAAAGTTTATTCATGTTATCTTTCCAAAAATCCAGGAAAGTTAATACTGCAGGAAGTTATATAACTTGCTCTTCCAGAAGTAACTTTGGAGGAGCAGCCACATACCATGCTTTGTGGAAACCTGTCAGGAAAATAAATCCTAGAGAACACAGGAAGGAAGACTGTGGAGTCTTCTGTTAGAAAGAATAGGATTAACTCACATTTGTTTCCTGTCTGTAGCATGTGCTTGTGCAGAGAAGAGGAGTTTTCCTAATTATTCTGAAAACCTTCAGCCAAATCTCACAGAAGAAATATTGGGGGATTAATACTAATTATATAATTTTAGTTTAAAGAAGTATCAAATTCATAAATCACCTCTACAGTATATATGGTGTAAGTTAATGATATTTTTATTTTTAGATCTAAAATGTTTTCTCCTTCTAACAGATATCTTTCTTTTAAACAATAATAAAGAAGCACTAGATAAAAAACTTCTGTAATATAAAATCTAGAGGTCCAGGAAGACACTTGTTCTTCTCTATTTCATAGTACATCTCAGTTTGATATAGAATTTGTTTTAAGGTAATTTAGGGTTTCTGCTAGGCTATTTTAAAGTCGGTTTGTGAAGTTTTTGTGTTCACTCTAGAGCCCTTGTCTCAAGTAAATCATACAGACTCAGTGAAATCTATCCTCAAGTAACTTCTCAGCAATAGGAAGAGACTGTTTCAGGACCCAGCCTGGTCCTGAGGTCCTGGTCTCCTTGAGGAGATAGTGGATGGTATTAGATCTTTGAGATGGTGCTTTCATTTGTTTATTTTATGATATTTAAATATTTCATTGAACATTTTTCTGTTTTTCAGTATTTGGCCTTCAATGTTTTGCAAAATCCTACCTCTAAGCTTTATTGCAAGCTTGAAATCTGAGGACTCTAATTCCAAATCCCCAAACTGACTGGGATATTTAGATGGTTTAACACTGCTTGTCTCCATTACAGAGTACATTACCTATGCTTCTCTGTGCTGAGCTGTACATATTTATCAGCTGCTATCTATCACTCTGAATAGAAATGGAGAGAATCTAAATCTCTTAGTGACCACATAGTGTAGGTATGAATTGATGATCTATTTTAAAAAGCACCCTTTAACTTACTGACAAATAAGTCTAATAAGGAGGTGTGGTAGGTTTTGGGGTTTTGGTGGGTTTTTGTGTTTGTTTGGTTGGTTGGGTTTTTTTGTTGTTTTTGTGGGGGTTTTTGGTTTGTTTTGGTTTTGTTGTTTTTTTTTTCTTTTTCTTTGTTTTAAACAGAGAGAGTAATTATTCTGTGCTACTCTAGGAGACCTTTCTACAATTAGAAAGCAGCCATAATTCATAATATATAGACACCTTTTGGCCTTGTAGGATATAAAATATATCGTTAATCTCTTACTGGTTTCTGTATGCTTCCTATCTCTATTTTAAGTGAGCTTTTGTTGTTCCTGTTAACAACAACAAAGACCTCAGCTGGATTCTCAGCTACTTAGTAACAATGGCCCAATTTTTATCTTCGCATCCTTTCATTTCGGAATTGCTTGTGCAGGTGGTTGCAGTACAGCCTTTTCCTTTTACATGACTGTAATGCCTGTGATTTGCTATCAGTCTAGTTTTAGACCGGGCCTCTTTGCAGGGATTACACTAGCAGAAGACTGTCATGATCCATTGCTTGCTGACCGCTGCTAGCATCCCACGGGAGCATTCCCAGTGCCTGAGTAGTAGCTCTGACTGCCCCTTTGATGCTGTTGAAGTCTCTCTGCAGCTTTCATGGCATCAATGTTCAAATACTTTACTTTTTAATTTTGAAGCAAGTGGTTGTCCAAACGAAATTGCAGGCCATTGCCTCCAAATTTGAAAAGGTATTTTTATCTCAATAGGTCTAAGTCTTGTGAGTTCCCTTTCTCCTAACTTCTCTATGTTCTTCCTCCTCTTCTAGTGTCTTTCAGATGTGTGGCTAAAAACTGATCATTAAAAGATCTCACATTCCAAAACACCATACTTTTTTTTTTTTTCATTACTATCCTCTTACTGGCAGGAAAAGGACAGGAAAAAATGGAGTGTTTCTGACACAATTCCCCCCCAGATTTTTCTAGCAATACACCGCAATCCTGACCCAGATCAATGGTTTCTGATCTCATTGAATTCTCTTGTGAACACACAATATATCTATGGTCTTTGACACAGAAACCTAGTACTATTTCCAGGAGATGGAGTACAGACATTCACTTAAAAAGTATATAGCAGTTATTAGATTGTAACTCTGTGGGCTAGACAGGGCAAAGCTATTGAAATTTTCAAACTAATCCTGTATCAGGGTCACTCTTCCTTGGCACTTATTCACAGGAATGACTTGTTTGCCTTTAAGCATTCTTACGTGAAGACTAATTTGTTCATATGTTTGCTCACCTCATATTTGAGAATCCATCTTCCTTTCTTTTAAATCCTTTTGATAATGAACAGTGATTACAAGTGCATTGTGAGCTCTGTAATACTGTTAAGATGAAGGAATCCAACAGCATCAATGTACAGTAGAAAGGGAAAATAAAAATACAGGGAAGACTACACTACAGCAATATGACTAAAATTTATACTGTTTTCCCAAATCTATCACAGGCATTGAACCAGGGTTTTTGAATTAGTTAACACCTGGTCATGGCAAAGCTGAATTCCTGTCTGGTGTTTTCACTTTTCCCCTTTTATTCTTTCTCTTTCTTTTTTTTTTTTTTTTTTTAATGAGTTATGAACTTGTTTGTGTTTACATTAACAGGCAAGTGGAAAGATCCAAACTGCTCTGCTTCTCAGAACAATCTTGAAGTATCATAACTGAGCTCCCAAAGTGCAAAGCACACACAGTCATTAGATGTTTAGGAAAACCTTGACTTTACAGATTAAAGTTTGGAGGTTTGGCAAGTGGAGGGGGATGTTGTTGGAGTTTTTATTTGGCAAGAAGGAGAGAGGTTGTTGTGTTTGAGCACAACATCAGATAATGAAGAAAGGCATTTTCCTGCAAACTTGTTCCATTTCTATTTGGCAAACATATTTCCCTATTTTTTTATTATTTTTTTTTTAATGGAAATTCAAAACATAAAGTACTGGACTTCTTTAATATGAAGAAGTTTCAAGAAGTTATTGTCATATAGGATCCAGTAGGCATACAGAGACAGCCTTTTTGCCAGACATTTGTTGGCCCTGTCCTTCAGTATTGGTTAAAAGTCATCAAATGGATAGCAGCTGAAAAGATTATCCTAAAGCGTTCAGGCATATTCCCTCCAGTAGAGGGCGCTGATACTTGAACATATAGCCCTGAATTTGGGAGTACTGTTACTAAGAGGAGATAAAGTATAAATATGGCAACAGATCTTTTCTTTCACTGTACAAATTCAAAAATATGTGTTGTCATATTTGTAACTATGTTTTCACTTGTGTCTTGTTTATCTCCCTGGAAATGGGAGAAACATTTTTTTTTTTTTAAATTTTTTTTTTTTTTGTCAGATATACACATGCAATATGCAATAAGGAATTTACAGCAAATGCCAGTGTTAAGAAGGGAGAATGCTTTTGAGAATAACTACAATTAAGAGCCTAGGGATATAAGAGAAAACAGTTCTTGGTGTGTATATGAGCTCAGTACAAAATGTGACCTAGCTTTGGAGGAACACACACACAGAAGATGAGAGGTACAGGGCATGTGTAGAAAGGGCTCTAGGGTCATTAAAATAGAAATGGTTCTTCATATAATTAAAACAATATGATAGTTTTTCTGATTCTAAGTAAGTAAGCATTATAGGATCTGAGTGCATAAAACTGTGTAGTACTAAGAAACAGCTAAGCATATCATAAGAAGATGGGTAGTTGATGACCTAATATGACAGAGCTGACCAGTGACAGCACTGAAATCCTAGGTCTTGGACTCACTGTTTAGCCAGTAAATGTTCTTGCATTCCCCTAACAAACAGTTCTTCAGGATGTTGAGTCCTGTTTGCAGATCTTCTGTCATGAAACTGTGGCGAGAGTCAGTGGGAAGAGATAACTCAGTGCAATAGGTATTTCGGGAGATGCTCACAGGCTAGATGATGCCAATTCAGTCTCTTGCACTCAAGCAATCTTTTTCCAAAAGTAACAGGGGAAGGAAAATGTCCACAAGGATATTAATGATCAACATACTTATTTTTTGGTGTCTACAAGAGATCTGGGGATATTTTCCTGTAGGAATGTGTTTAGTTTTATAGCCCTGTTTCCTTATGCAAGTAAGTGACTGTGTGATCTAGCAACCTGAGTTGAATAGCCAGTCCTTTAGGTCTTTCACAGGCTATGAATACAGTAAGAGCACTCAACCCTTCTGAAGATATGCAAATGTAGGCATTTAAAAGATTTACATTCATCTTTCACAGGCCTCAGAAATATAAATATGAAATATCCAGAACCTTGTCACTTCAGTAATAATTAAGCTGATGGCCTATTATGTTCGATTGCAAATCAATATAGTATCTTTTGGTGCCACTTGAGTTCTTGAGGGTTGGCTTTGGGCCAGCACTAGTTATACAATTGAAGAGCTGCAGCTGCATCGAAAACTTCTCTGCCATTTCCATTCAGAAAGAATAGACTGGTAACAATGGTGGCCAGCCTCTTCATAGTAATTGTGTGCAAGTACACATTTTGAAATAGTGTTTTTGTTCAGCAGGTGCTGTTATTTTAGTTTAATTTGAATTTTGAAATATGGAGGAGAGAAGGGGCCTAATCTTAACAGCATCTAACCTACAGCTGTTCAGAACAGGACAGCAAACAGCATATGTTGCTTAGATGAAAATCATAATTGCTTATTCTTCCTGGCATATTAGCAGGCCAATGCTGAGCCTCTGAAATTATCTAGCATTTTCAGGCTTTTACTTTACAAAGTGATCTACAATACTCTGGAAGAACAATTCTAGAACATCTGACTGTAAGTTTTCCCACAGGCAGCTACTTGGTTTTACATCAGAAAACACAGAATGGATAGAAATAGTCAGTTCATTGCAAAAGCTGAAGAAATAGCTTGTAAAACTATGATTTCTTGGGAACTTTTGTATGTTTGCCTCTTCTCCTTTCAAAGGGAAGTCTCAAGGATTTCAGAGGGCAGAAAGGTCACAAAGTTTTTGAGTGTACACATTAGTCAAAAATATTTATTGAAACTTAAGTCCAGTTCTCCTTTTTCTCTGGCCTATTGTTAGGAGATTTAAAATCTGAGATAAATAACTTGTATTTCTTGAAATTTTTTTTCTGTATTAGTGCTAGAACATAGGATATACTGGAAAAGGCAAAATAAGAAAGACATAGAAAAGGTCTGATTAGAGTCAGAGTTAAAAAATTTAAATTCCTAATATCATTAGTCTAAAAAAAAAAATCTGGTTAAAAGCCCTTCATTAAAAAGGTGTTGACAATGACACTTAACTTGAAAAGCAATGGACATGAATTTTAAGCATTCCATATCATCTGTTGAAACTTGTATAGTCTAAACTAAGGTACATTATTTGTAAGATCAGTGCTTAAAGGAGAATTTCATGTGAATGAATGTCTTTGGAAATGGAGCATGGGTATTTAGATTACTTAAATCTGATCCATTTCTTTGTGGGTGAATGCTTATGCCTGAGTCTTAATGGTCATTAACAAATGAATAACATGCAACAAATCAAGTTTGGTCAAACAAATTCATAAAAAAAACCTCCATGACCATTCTGTATATATATATGTGGATTTATACATATATGTATATGGATATATAGCATTGCTTACTCATTTCTACTTTAGGATGTGTAAAAAACAGTATGAGAGTTTTTTCACGAATAATATCCTGTTGGTTTCATCAAATAATTTCTAGCTGTAATTTCATTTAGAGCAAGATCCTGAGGGGAGGGAGAGACAAGCATATGTATTTCTGTGCTCCTTGTCAGCCTCACTAAAGGTACTGATTTTGTACTAACCTCAGAGGGAAAAGTAAAATAATACACTAGCAATTCAACATGTAAATAAAAACAAAGAATAAGCTTTCTTAATGAAATATTTTCTGGAAAGAGGTTTACATTGTTGAAAATTTTAAAGGAAAAAAGTATGATATGTGAAACAAGCACTGTTTGGTTTTGACAAAATAACTTCTTTAAAAAATGAGATGCTTTTTTTCTTAATGCTTTTCAAAGGAAGACAGAAAGTCAAAAGTACTGAATAATGTACAAGATGATTTTTTTTTTCATACATCTTCTGGGAGGGCTGATTAGGTGAGTTGCTCTGCTAGGTCTGCTCCTCATGAATAAAAACGAACTAGTTGAGATGACAGTCAATGGTAGCCTTTGCTGCAATGACCAGGAAATGGTAGAATTTAAGATCTGGAGGGAAGCGGCAGAATAAAACCCTTGGTTTTCAAAATGCTTCAGTTTATTAAAGGAAGTGGAATATGCCATGGGAGGCTGCCCTTCAGGGCAGAGAAATTAGTAAATTATTGAAGATAATCTTCTGAAAGTACTAGAGCAACCTATTCCAATGGACAAGAAAATAAGCAGGAGTGGCAGAAGATGATCTTATTTGAACAATGAACTCCTGACCGGGGTGGAAAGTAAAAAGGAAGTATCTGAGAGGTGCAAGAAGATATATTGGATGTATAAGTAATTGCTTGGATGACCACAATCAAAGGGTTGTCTACATTTCAGTGTCCAGGTGCAAATCAGTGACGACTGGCATTCCTCAGAGGTCAGTATCGGGACCGGCACTGTTTAACTTCTTAGTGAGGTGTGTAATGGGAATGAGACCACCCTCAGCAAGTTTGCTGATGACACCAAGTTGACACACTGGAGGGAAAGAATATAATTCTGAGGGACCCTGACAGGCTTGAGAGGTGGGCCTGTGCAAATCTCATAGAATTCAACAAGGCCAGGTAAAAGGTACTGCATGTGGGTTGGGCACAAGTACAGGCTGGGCAGAGAATGGATCAAGAGCAGCCCTGAGGTGAAGGACTTGGGGTTGTTGGTGCATGAGAAGCTCAACATGACCTGACCAAGTGAGCTCTCAGACCAGAAAGCCACTTGTGTACTGGGCAGCATTAAAAGTAGTGTGACAAGCAGGGCAAAGGAGGCGACTCTGCCCCTCTGCTCTGCTGTGGTGAGATCCCACCTGGAGTGATGTATTTAGCTCTGCCACTCCCAACACAAGAATGATATAGACCTGGTGGAGCGAGTCCAGAGGAGGGCCATGAAGATGATCACAGGGCTGGAGCACCTTTCCTATAAAGACATGCTGAGAGAACTGGGTTTGTTCAGCCCTGGAAAAGACTCTGGGGTGACCTGATAAAAGCCTTCCAGCACCTAGAGGAGGGTTACCTGAGGGCTGGAGATGGACTTCTGACAAGTTTATGTAGTCACAGGACAAGGTATAATGGCTTTAAACTGAAGGAGGGTAGGTTTAGATTAGATATTAGGAAGAAATTCTTTTCTGTGAGGGTAGTGAGGCACTGGAACAGGCTGCCCAGAGAAGTTGTGGATGCCCCGTCTTTGGAAAGTGTTCATGGCCAGGTTGGATGGGATTCCGAGAAACCTGGTCTAGTGAAAGGTGTCCCTGCCCATGGCAGGGGGGTTGGAACTAGAGACTCTTTAAGGCCCCTTCCAATCAAAGCCATATTATGATGCCATGAAATACAGTTAGGGCTGTGCTGATGTGTATGTATCTTCAGAATTTTGTTTTGCTGTCATGTAACAGCTGACCACTAACAACTTCAGCCCTTCTTCCCATCTGTTCTCTCCATCCACTCTCACCTTCCCCTCCCAGACTAAGCAAAACTGCAACTGTATGAATTGCTTCAGGCATTCTAACTTAACAGTGGGACCCAAAAGTGTTAGAACTGTGTATGAAGCAAAGTCTATTAACCTTGTCATATCCCATATAATCCTGGCAAATATTTTAAAGCTCCAGGGATAATAAGCATCAGTTTTTGTTGTTTCCCTTTCTATTGTTTTCTCTGTGTCAAAGAACATCTATATATATTGCTTGATACCTTTTGTCTGTCATAAAATTTTCCTGATGACTTTTTATGAGACAATATTTTAGGAACTTTAAACTTTGAAAGAATATTAGCTGTTTGATTTGAGGTTCAGCATGCTGATTACCTGCATCATGCTGAATATTTTTTAGAATATCAACTTAAAATATTTAATGACATTCAAAAACAAGGCAACATTTACAATAAACCCTCTGTTCCTCTTTCCTTTTAAACAAATCAGATATTTAAGTATTTAACATTTTTATTTTTGAGTATTTGTTTTTCACATGTAATAATATTATCTGAATTTAGTTTTTCCTCTGTATTCAGAAACTGAAGGTAGAGAAGGAGTAATCCTGAATGAGGCTGCAGGTTGTGGTTTCCAAGTGTTGTCAATGCACATATAATCAGCAGTAAAACTGGAAATGCCAAATAAGGTCACAAGTTTCACAGACTTTCTATTGGGTATTTGCATAAAAGTTACTGTTCTGAAACCACTTAGAAAGTGCATCAAATGCCATCAAATTTAACCACAGTAATGAGAACCCCTTCTTTGCATGCACTCTTTTGATCACATGTATGTCTTGGAGAGAAGAAGGAGGGAATTAAAAAACAAACGTCCACCCATCCCCCACCCCCAAATTATCTTGCAGAATTAAACACAGAGCTTTAAAAAGGAAAAAAATATAACTTGCTTTATTCTAAGGATACAGAATGCATAGTGAGAGACATATTAACAAATAATGAGGAAGTGGATGAAGGGCAGAAAAATCAGTACTTATATAAACTGACTGAAAGGTCACACAGTACTCTTCTTGTACTGACACTTCTTGGATGGCGTTTAGTTAGGTATTTTGTGTTGCTCAAATATATTTTGTCAGGTTGTCTGCAGAACTCCCCGACTGAGTATGGAGTGAAGAGTGTGATATGAACTGTAGCTGACTAGTGTAGAGCAAGCACAGGAAAAACCTGGTTTCTGTAAAAGATCTGTAGCTTGTCCTCAGGCTGCTCAATGAACAGAAAATGTCTCTGTAGATTCCTGCATTTTGAAGTTGGACAGGGTTTTGGGTTTTTTTGTGATCAGAATCTCCCAGACTGACTTAATAGAAACTGGGCCGCAAAACCCTTATTCAGATTGTCTAGATTAATCTAAACAAATAGGAAATAATATTGTGATAATTACTTTGATTCCTATCCAGTGCCTCAATTCTGAGTGTTCTGGTGTCCCTTCTGTAGTTCATTAAAGTGTTCAGACCGTGTAGTAATATATTTCTAATATCTGTTGTTTCATGATGTGAACCTGGATGTCATTGCACTTTTCATTTCTTTTCTCCACTGCTATTAAGGACTGTATTGAAAAAGTTTCCCAATATTTCCACATTTAGTATTTCTAAGCCTCTTCTGAAAATTTATGGCCCATTAGAGAGATAAATATCCTTTGAGAGCAAGTACAGTTCCTTAGAGACAAAGGATATACTGTGGAGAACAGAGGAAATTTTGAAAATCATGTCAACCATCAACTTAAAAAAATAAATTAATCCTAACAATTCTTCTAGGACAACAAAAATTGTTAGTGATGAATTATTTCAGCCAGCAGTTTTGGAGCAGGTTTCAGCAACAATGAGATCTCTTGGTGATGACAGGTTTGGGTTTTTTGGGTTTTTTTTGGTGTTGTTTTTTCTATTATTCTTTTGTACAAAAGAGATCAGACAATATTTTACAGAATCCTTTTCCCTACTAAAACAGATTCTACTCTTCAGTTCCTTCCTCTTTTTCACTAGCAGGTCTCCATCTGGCCTGGGAGGCTTATCACCTCTATCTGGTTATTAACAGTCCATTTGCTTAAGTACCTACCATAATTACTTTGTATGGTTCCTCTGAGAGATGCTTCATTTAAGGAACTCTAGGAAAAGTTCTGGTCTGACTGACAACCACACAGTCACATATCCACCACCTGCTAGCATCTCTTAAGCCAAAATAAGTTTGTGCGAGAGAGATACTGCACTTGTCTATATTTTAAAGATTTTATTTCCCTTCTCTCACTTCACATTCCCTACTCCCTTTTTAAACTGCCTTTTTTTCCCCCCGGGTTTAGCTCTTTACATAGTATCAGCATGGCGTTTTGATACTATTTGCTGCTCTGAATTTTTTAGGTAGGATACTGTGCAATGCACGTAAACCAGGGGGATTGTGTGAACTGGATTCAGAAGGTGTCTTGCTTCATCTTGCCACGATCATACAACTATGTTGTCTCTTCTGACTCTTGCAACTCCATAGTCCAAGGAATAGTCCAAGCTACTCTTTAGAGTAGCTAGAGGTTATAGTAAACTACTCTCTTTGGTGTGTCATGTCAGTGATTTTATTTATTGGTTGCTTATTTTAGTTTCATTCTCTGTAGGTTCCCAGCCCCCATTTTCTTTAAACTTTATCTAAAATGTTAAATTGAAATGAAATAAGAATTCCTTTATTATCACACCTTTCACAGGGCTTGAATCAAAACCCTGAATCATCTTCTTTGATAAAGTTAGGATCAGGTTTACTCAGCTTCTGTACATTCTTTTCACAGATTTGCCCTGGGTTTTGGGTTTGCAACAGACCTTGAACTACAAATGACCCAGAATAACTAAGCCAGTGCCCAGCAACAAATTTTCCTGAAATAATGTTGTTCAGGATTTCAGGCTTTTTAGGCTCAAATGAGTACAACAGAAGGGATGAATCTGAAAATTGGAGTTGAGAGGGTAAATACAATTATAAAAAATGGCAGGTAGCCCTTTCCCTGTAGGAATAAGAGGTTAGAGTAGTGAAATAACTTCTATCTCTCACTAGTCTCTTCCTGAGTAAAAATGCCATACTAAGCCTATCAAAGACAATGGAAAGGCTCAGTGGCTCTGGGTACAAATACTATGTTTCAGACTTTATGTGCTCTTCTTTGTGCCTGCATTCTTAAAAAACCAAACCAAAACCTAAACACCAAAAACCCCAAAACAACACACTGCTGTGTTTCGTTAAATAGATACATTCAAAGATTTCTGAATGCTCTTTAACTGCTGTTTTCTATAGAACAGCAATATGATATTTATCCACCAGATGTGACTGTAATGGCTATAGCAACTAGGAAAAAAAGGCAAACTATCATTATGCTTAGGTTAGCTAATAAAAAACACAATGAATGCTTTGTTCAGTCATTTTAATGCACCATTGTATAAGCAGAGTAGATTTCAGGCTTGTGGTCAGCACAACTATACCTTCTCATTTATGTCTTAAATATATCAGTCAAATAAGTATAGCACATTGAAAACAAATTTTGGACCCATGGATGAGGCAATAACACACCTGTCAAAACCAAAAGGTGCCATAAAAATGGCCTTCAGCAGGAAATGATATAATTTGTACTTCTTTTAGTAAACCTTTTCTTGATGGTTCTGGAAATAGGAGTTTATACTGAAGACTGACAGAAGAACTGGAGAGATGTTAGGAACATTTCTATGGCAACACTAAATGTTGGGTATGTGAAGAGGCAGGTAAGACCCCTGTGAATCATCAGATGCCAACCTGGTTATTATAATGAATGGTAATTGGTTAAATTATTAAGCATTCTATTGCTTATCCCACAGTAACTAAATGGCCTTGAAGTTGCTATATAATTACTGAATTCCTGATGATCTGTTTTCTCCTTGTGATTTTAATAGTGTCTTGTCTGTCACAAAAAACAAGTAAATAGTCTAAAACTTTCTTACCAACCATAGGTCCTGTAAGGTGATGAATGCTTTTGATTCATCAATTTTTATAATGAAGTTAGCATGTTGAGTTCTCTTGAGGATTGGTTGTCAGGGTACCATAAAACAAAGTGTTGCTGCTACAGGAAACAGGTGTTTTGTTTAGGGTACGATCTGACATTTAAACTTTATATCTGCTGCTAAACCCAATAGACAGCTGGAGCTTGTAGTCTAACTCAGTATTCAGATTACCTAAGCTCTCGTTATAGCTTTTACCTACATAGGTCCCATGGTGCGTGGCAAGTTTGTCCACTTCATTCAGCTCTGTTCTACTCCTTGAACAGCTGCTGAGTTGCAGCCAAGAGTCACATTTGAGAGATGCTCTTAATTGCCTCTGAGCCATTAGGTGCCACTTCTCAGCTGAAATCAAAGCCAAGTGCACACATCTCCTTTTCTTCATTACTGAAGTGGCACATTCCATCTCCCCTGGGAAAGAGATGCTGCTAGCCATTGCCTCCCATAGGCATAAGGGAGGAGTGTAGTCCTGTGTCCACTCTCAGTTTTGGTTATGAAGTTCCAGGTAACAGCCACAATGCCCCTTTGAGAACGGAACTATAGTTTGCTTCCTCACCTTCTTTATGGTGAGGCAAAGTTCAATATGAGCTGAGGAGTGTTTTCCTAACTCTCACTGCTCAATGCTAGCAGAACTGACTCCTGATAAAGAAAAATAAAAGACTTTGTGACTCATAATTCCAAGTTCGCATTTTAGCTACTGCCTCAGTCTACAGACACCCACCACTGACTCTGAACACAAAAGGGCATCAGATTTTTTAGATTAAATTGTCTGGATCAGACTAGATTAAATATCTGTTATAAACATAGACTGAAGAAACATGGATTTACTTTTGGGTTTGGCCACTGAGTACATGGACTTGATTGAATAATCCTTTATGTGTGTTTACACATTCCATTTGTAAGTCTCGAAAAACAGTTTTGTCATCCTTTGTCTGACTAGACTTTTTTAACCTAGGGATGTCAGTGTCACTGTGGGGTTGTTTTTGTTGCATATTTCTTCCAGGCTTGGCTCATTAGATTGTTTGGAGTTACCCAAGTAGTATCATAATATGTTGAATTTTGGTGTCAGAACAAACAACTCATTCTGATAGTCTGCTTTGATCTTCTTTACACTTGGCCGTAGTAACTGCACACTGGGAAAGGGTTGGAGAGATTCACATGATACAAAAACTGTGTCAGATATGTCAATTAACTGAAACAGCTTTAGAATCAATTGTAAAAAGGGATTATGAGTTTTCTTCTGGGCAAACTCATAGTCCTTTGGCAAAAGATCTTAAAAATTCTGGGTTCTCTAATAAATGTAAAGTATATTTACAGTTGTCTAATGCAAATGTAAATTGTAAATTGGTAACAGAGAACAATAGGCTATTTTTGTGAGAAATTAAGAGGTCAGGATAAACATGCAAGAAGAGGGAGAAGGTGAAGAAGACATCATCATATCCTTTCTAATGAAGCTTCTGGTCTATTAGGACTCAGAATTTCCTGAATATAAATGACAAGGATAGCCCTCTCTCATGTCTTTGCAGTTCAGGATGGGCTTTGTGGTTGTATTTTAGAGGATCTGGCAAGTTACACCAAAGGTGATTGGAGTGGGTTTGAATGTCTAATTAAGAAGAGGGATTCACATACTAAATATTCAAGCACTGCAGCTGAGAGTAAGGATTATGGTTAAGCAAGCTTGGAGCTGCAGAACATGGGCTCATTACTCACTTCAGCAATGCCTGAACATGACTATGTGCAGATAGCAAAATTTGGATAATTTAACATTTTGTGTAGCCTGGACTGCTATTCTTTGAAGAAGCCTAGGCCAAGTTTTGAGAACAGAATTTATGTTTGCTAGAATGATCACACATCTGAATTACTGCAGCAATTTGAAAGGTTCTGTGATGTAAATTGAGGTCTTGACATCAAAATTGTGTATGTCTGATTCTTAATTACTGTGCAGTGATGAATCCCTAGCTTTATATTTTTTGGGGAGGTTGGGGGTTGGAACTAAGGATAGGGATAGTCAGGATTGTAGTGAGGCATATTTCTGAACTTTTTAAACCAAACTGAGGTAGTTGCATCAACAAAACTTTCTTCCTTCATTTTTCAAATGCCGGAACGCATAGGTTTTTCAGTCAAGCATGGTATTGGAGATCAGCAGGTTTGTAGCCACTCTGCATGTATTGTTGATGATCCAGAATCATAAAGTGTGAGTGGTTGTTAATTGATATGAAACCTCATTTTTTAAAGTTTCAGACATCATGGTGTTCACAGTCTTTAGGGGAAGCTAGGTTTAAGCAGGGAGAGGTCGTAGAACCCAAGTCACTCATGTAGTTTGGCAGTTCTGCTTCAGAGACCTGAGAGCAGTTTATCAACAGATGTGAACATTGCCTTTTCCCTATTATTCATGCAAATGGGAAAAGAGAAATAGAAGTAATCATGTAAACTATGCCTTCATAGTTTGAGAAATCTCCTGTGATTTGGCCTGTAAGATTCTATCTTCTGAGACAGAGATGTAATTATTAGACTTAGAGAATATAGGCCTCCTACATCCTGAGGAAGTATTCCTAGCACTGTTTTATTCAGGTACAGACAATTGTATATGGTGGTGTTTTTGTAAAGTTTAAGTGGTCTTGGAGAATGCCTACCACAAGAAAGCCTACAGACAGAATAATTAGAAGAATATCTACTTCATGGATCCTTGCAAGACATAGACATGTTAGACTGTTGATTGCTACCACAGTGCAGGCAGTGTTAACATGCCCAGTAGCAGGCTTTTTTAGAGCCTTAGTGGGAGTATTATAGGGATCTTTGACCCTGCAGGAATCTGGCAACTGTTGACAGGAATTAAATTAATAGGCAATGTAAGCAGTGAGATGGAAAATAGATAGATAGATAGATAGATAGATAGATAGATAGATAGATAGATAGATAGATAGATAGATAGATGGATGGATGGATAGATGGTTTGTTTTTTGGATGGTTTTTTTGTTTGCTTGTTTGTTTTAAACTAGATTCCTCCATCCTTTATCTCCTTAATATCTGTACAGTAGTAATTATCATAGAATCATAGAACTCTGAAGACCCATGCACAGCACCATAACCCTAACTATATTTCACAGAACCATACAACGTTTGCTTTAAAAGGGATCAAGTTCCAAACCCCTGCTGTGGGCAGGGACACCTTTCACTAGACCAGGTTGCTCAGAATTCTCTCCAACCTGGCCTTGAACACTTCAAGGGATGGGACACACACACCTTCTCTGGGCAACCTGTTCTAGTGCTTTACTACCTTCAGAGCAAATAAATTTTTTACTAGCATCTGATTTAAACCAACTCTCAGGTTGAAGTCATTCCCCCTTGTCCTGTCACTCTCCATCTTTCTTGTAGGCTCTCTTCAGGTACTGGAAGGCCCGTCAAAAATCAGGTCACTCTGAAGCCCTCCAGGCTGAACAAACCCAGTTCTCTAAGCCTTTCCTCATAGCAGAGGTGCTCCATCCCTCTAGTCATCTTCATGGCCTCGTCTGGGCTTGCTCCAACAGGTCCATGTCCTTCCTCTGCTGGGGACCCCAGAGCTGGATGCAGCATTCCAGGTGGGTCTCACCAGAGCAGAGGGGCAGAATCACCTCCTGTGACCATGCTGCTTTTGATGCAGCCCAGGATATGGTTGGGTTTCTGGGCTGTGAGCTCACATTGCCAGCTCATGTCCAGCTTCTCATTCACCAGCACCCCCAAGTCCTTCTCAGCAGGGCTGCTCTTGATCTGTTCATCCCTCAGCATGGATAGAAACCATGGATTGATATCCTGATCCAGGTGCAGCACCTTGCACTTGGTTCTATTAAACCTCATGAGATTCCCTTGGGCACACTTCTCAAGCTTGTCCAGGTCCATCTGGTGGAATCCCATTAGTCCTAGATTAGGCTGATGTTTTAAACTGTTTCAGAGTTTTTTTCTTAATTAAAGAAAAAAAAAGCCAAACAAAGAAACCAATAAATAGTAAGAAACACAATATATCTTAAAATTACTGGGGAAAAATGGCTGGTTTTTTTAAGCAAACATAAATAGATATAAGTAAAGAATTGTCATACTTTTTTGTGTTGAACCTGTTTCAGTCTCCAGGGTATCTAACAAGCATGCTTATAATAAAACCAGGAAATTTGAGACAGCTGTCATGTTATTTAGGGGATGCCAGTAAAAGACCCCAGTATCAACATTGCTAGCTTTTATCCTGTTAAGGTAATTATGGAGATGTCTTGAAACTGTGATTACACATTGAAAAGATGAGTCAAATAAATTAGCAAACAAGTTAAAAAGGGGCAGCAACGCAATACACTGAACCTGTTCTCTTAATTTCTACCTCAGTTTCTGGACATTTGTTTGATGTATTGAATGGGAAATACACTTTCTGCTTCCTATACTGATTAAATGCAGATTAAGAAAGATATTTCTAGCACTTCATGCATATCTAGCATGATATCATTTGGAATGCTATCAGTGGAAGAAGAAAATATAAAATGACTGAAGTAATGGTGCTTCAGTATTAGAAGGAAGAATATATATGCTCACAACGGGGTTTGTTTTTAGAGAGTAGGAAGCATTTGAATTAAACTTGATGTCAAGATATTTCTGAAAACATTGTGAAGCAGCAAAAGACATATTTTACCTATTTGAAGTCAGAGATGTCATTTGGCATCTATTAGTAAATACAAGAGAATTAGTAAAAAAAGTAAATTATCTATTAGTAAATACAAGAAGTACGATAGAATCCTATTATTTTCACAAAAACTTACAATACTAATGATTAAATGAGACTGCAGTTTAGTGTTAGCCAAAATATCTAGTTTTTGCATTAACATAGAACAAGATTTCTCAAACTTAAAAGTATTTTCATCTCTATATATATAACATTAGCTGTCACGACTTGTATTTTGCAAGTTCCTGTAAAGAAAAGTTAATGTTAACCTTTAGAAACTGAAAATACATTCCTTTCTAAGCAAGTGTCCATTTAAGAAATAAGAGATCAAGTATTTTATATCTTAAAATAGGCAAAATCTCCAAGGAAAATCTGCAAAATCTTATTTGTTTATGGTGTTGGATTTTTTTAAGCAAATATATTTATGGTATGGAGATGGTGAAAGTTTTGCTCACAGATTTGTATTTTTGAAAAAGAAGCCAACTTTTTCTCACTGTCAATATTGTGCATTGCAGACTGTGAAAATCAAAAGATCCGATTTTCCAGAGCGATTCAATTGACATTTCCTTTCCACACTCTAGACTTCCAAAATGTTAAGAGTATTGATTAAACATCTGGTATTTTGGTAGGTTTCCCATATCTTTAAAAGAACAGCTCTCAAATGGTTTGGAGACTCCAAAGGCTCAAAAGAGGAGCGTGCTGTTTCTCATTTTAGTGTAATTGAACAGATTTTGGAGAGAGAAAAACTTTAAAGTTTTATATATGTTGTGTTCTATATATGTATGTATATAAATTAAATAAATACTCCATATCCATCCATTAATACTGACATCCCTTTTCATTTTGAATTGCCATGGGCCTTGAGGGGAAGCTGTATGAGGAACAGCTAAGGCCACTTGGTCTCTTCAGAGGAGGAGGAGGAGACTGAGGGCAGACCTCATTGTGATCTACAACTTCCTCCTGAGGGGAAGAGAAGGGGCAGGCACTGATCTCTTCTCTGTGGAGAAGACAGGACAGAACCTGAGGGAGGGGCCTGAAGTTGTGTCAGGGGAGGTTTAGGTTGGATATGAGAAAAAAGTTCTTCCCCCAGGGTGTGGTTGGGCACTGAACGGGCTCCCCAGGGCAGTGGTCACACACCAAGGCTGACAGAGTTCAAGAAGCATTTGGATGATACTCTCAGGCACGTGGTGGGACACTTGGGGATGGTCCTGTGAAGGGCTAAGGGTTGGACTCGATCCTTATGGGTCCTTTCTAACTCAGCATATTCTGTAATTTGCTGTGACTAAAAGGGAAGGCTGTCTTTGTAATCTATTTGAGGAAATAGCAACAATAATTAAAAATAAGCCTGTAATCTGCTGCTTTAAGAGTTTAGGTTCATGGTTGTACAACCCTTCTTAAGTCTCTAAGCATGGACAATAGTAGATACCTACAAAATATTTAAGATAAAGGGCCACTGTAGAGTCATCTTTTCATTGTTACGGGCTCCCAGCTGCAGCAACCAGTGATACAGGAATGCCTTGAGCCAGGCGTACTGTCTGACTTATAAGTGAAGTTATCTTCCATGAACTTATTCAATCTATTTTTGCATATCTTTATGAGTTTGGTCTCCATAACACCCCATGGCAATCAGTTTTGCAGCAGGATAATGTATCATATAGAAATGCATCCTGACTTATTTTAAAGCTGCCACCTGGTTATTTTCTGGGCTTGTGTTTTGTGTAATCCAAGGTAATTGTTTCCTCTTCATTTTCTCTTCTTAATTCATGTTTCTATAAACCTTTCTCATCAGCTATCTCTTTTTCATCTGAGAAATTATTTATAGTCTTATATGATATGGAAACTGTTTTAATCTGTTCTATTGACAGCCTTAGTGATCCTCTGTTTCTACAAAACCTTACATTTACTATGCATCTGTATCTATTTTTAGTTAGTTATTTTAAATAAGAATTTAGGAGAAAATGAGAAAGGTAAATAGTGCAACAAAAAAAGACAAGGATTTCCCAAATTCTCCTTTGCTATCCATGGATTTTTTATTTTAACTTTTGGAAGGTAATTTTTTTGCTTATCCCTGCAAATATTTACATGAATTAAAAATATAAAATAATAGACAAAAAGTGTAAACAAATCCATATTGTCTAAAAATTTAGGCAATGAGTGAACAGAATTATTTTTGCTGTTGCAGTGCATTTTTTAGTTTTTTTCAGTTAAACAATGGTATGTTTCAAATTGGCTTCAATGGTACCAAATCTCACTCTAAGAGATATATAAATGGGAAATATATAAAACATTTCAGTTTCTACCATTGCAAATCAGTTGAGTAAAATTTGGCGAATGTATAAGTTGCTGGTGTGCTACTGGAGCTTTCTTGTCATCACTCAGATTTATCTGTTGTATTTCATGGTTTGGACTGTAGATACTTGTTTGAATTAGATGATGCAATCTAAGCATGGAACTTCAGAGAAGGAAAAATTGAATTTTCTTATTGATTTTGTTGTGAAAGGAGAAGAGTTCTCATCAGAATATAAAACTTCAGGTTTTAGATTATGCTCTAATAAATTCTAAGCTTATTACCAGAGTCTTATGTTCTCAAGAAGGGAGGTAAAAGATTCTCCTCTGTAAAAAAAAACCTCTCCCTTTGAATGTTTAGCATTCACTTAGAATGCTTTCTCAGCTGTTAAATGTGTAACTTTATTTATGGATGAAAGCCACCACTGCAATGTTCTTCAGCTGCTCTGAAAGTCTGAGGGCTGAATGAATTTCAAAACTGATACATCTCATGTGTAGGAGTGCCAAGTCACAATTTTAACTCAAGATTCATTTCTCAGCAAACCTTTTACCACTCAGCTATCTGGTTTCTATCTCAGCATACAGGTCAGAAAGTAGTCAAGGGACAGTTCAGATACATGAGCTGTACAGTTCCAAATACAAATTTTCTCTCTTCCTCTCTGTCAGTGTAGCTCAATAGCCAGCAATGGAAGCAGCTGCCAAAATGGGTAACAAAGGTGTGGAAATCCCACTGACATTTGTTATTCAATAGGATTTTTTTTTACTGTCTTTCTAGGTTGACAACGTGAAGTGCGAGACAGGGAGCTGGCAGAAGCTTGAAGAAATCTGGTAACAGGAAGGTAATTGTTATATTCTTAAGGAACTTAGTATTACTTGTGGGATCAAGAGGACTAGTTATATTAACAAAATCTAGGTAAAAGTATTTCCTCTGTTAATTTTTCATCCAGAATTATATTTTAATTGAAAGAAAAATATTATGTTGCTAAACCAGAAATATATGTTTTGCTGGTATTTGTAATTTGAAAAGTCCAAACAAGTAATTTTTTTTTCCTGATCAAAATACAATGTTTTAATTTTACACCTGGAATTTCATCTCATTGTGCATATATTTTTTAAATTTAAATCCATATGATTTTATAATTCTGTCCATTGACACCATAACTATTTAATAAATGAACTGTAGTTGCTACTGCAGTGGCAACATTATCACATGGATAAAGGTGTTTTGCTGAAGAATGGATGATCCAAAACACAAAAAGCATTCCCAGAAAGTCAGGTGTGTCTTTTTAAAGTCTGTGTTTTCATTCCTTATTTGTTACACTTTTAGATGATCTTCAGTTCTGGAGAGAGGAAGAGAATGGGAGATTTTATTAGTAGGAGCACACATGGACCTGATGTTCTAACGTTGCTGCACATATTTCTGGAATGCTGCATGCAGCTCACTGCAAAGCTCAGATAACCTGTAGCCCAAACCAATATGAAATCAAAGTTTGAAACACTTTTAAGAAGACATTGGTAAAATATCTTTTATGCAGAGTAAAATGAGCATAGAATTTAAAGAAGGACATATTCTTTTGCAAGAATCGAGCCATAATAACGCTGCTGAAATTGCTCAGGTTAAACAGTCATTTTGCAATTTTTCAGGATGATTCCAAAGCTCGTTAATTTTTTCCCCCCATTGTCTCCAAGGAGGTTTGGATTGAGTACTTCCCGAAAAAAGGTTAAAAGTAAGGGTTCTGGGATAGCAAAGAACTTTCAGTGGAGTTTTGATTTTTTGCCTGCTTAATTCCAACTCATTTTTCTCTTCTAGATCCTGAGTTCAGAAAAGGTAATAGAAAAGTACCATGACTCAGCTTAATAGGGAAAGTGAGAGTGGTTAAAGCAGTTAAGAGAAACGTGAAGTATTATTATTACCAGTGGACTATTCTCTTGTTCTTTTAATATTGCTCCAAGAACTAAATGGATCCTTCAAAATCTGGCTAACTACCAAGGACACAATCAAACATCTGTGCACCAGATGCAGAGAACATTATATCCAGCTGTGTTACTGCAGCTACATCTGCAGAACATAGCATATGTCAACTTCCATGGCCAGCAGGCTTTGGAAATACTATCTATAGGAATTAAAGCTTTCAGCAGAAGTTCAAGTGGGTATTTTTTCTTTCACCTATTTTATGTCTTCTTTTACCTCTACATTTCTTAACTGAGTTACTTGTAAGTTTGAAATATTGGAGGGAAATAGCACGTGACTTTTCAACAGAGGAGACCTGATTTCAAGTTATGATAAAGAAAAGAAAATGGGTTTCATCTAATCCTGTATTTTCACTTCAAATTTGTAATTTTCTCTCAGAAAATACTATAATGAAAGGATTCTGAAAAATAGTCTTTTCATCCTATGGAACTGATGAACTCCTGTATGGTAGGTGACGAAAATTGAGGAGAGCATTTCTTCCAGAGGCCACTAGAGCAAACTTCCAGAAAAATTAGAGAATTTCTGTTTGACTTGCTGAAGCAATGAGTTTTTATCAGTAGGATATACTGTAGGTTTCCTGACCAAATACTCAGAAGCGTATTGAGTTTGCCTTATTACATAAAATAGCAAAGGTCTGTCATTCATTGTAAAATTTATTTTACATATTACCCTTCTTTCCTTTTCTGTTCCCCTTAGGGATCTGTTGCAATTGTCATAAAAGCAGGGGAAAAATTATTATATTTGTGTATCTTGATTTCTCCTTTCTAATTGTGTAACTCTGCCTTGTTAGGGAAAGCCATTAGCAAGTTAGCTTTTATTGCACAAAAGGGAGAAGCATCCCTTGGTGAATGCAGATTAATAATAGTGGCTACTCTTTTCAATGGGCAGTATTCCTCGTGGTTTTTGGGCAAGTCTTTTAAAATTATATTTATAATGCTCACAAACATAACAAAGTGCTAATTTCACACTACTGAATGCATAAAGCATTTTTCATGATGGTATGTTTGCATGTTTAAACTTAGTAGGTGCATTTGTATTTTAAAATGTCTCTTATATTTTTAAGGGGACAGCTACCCTCAACAGAATCCAACAGTTTCCAATTAGAATTATTTTTAAATATAATTTTAATGATATTTTTAATAATTTAATATTTTTAGAAATAAAATATTTTATTTTAGACATACAGACAAAATATTTAATCAAAACTATATAAAACAATGCGACCATTTTATGAAAAAAAAAAAAGACCAGACATTTGCAAGGTTAATTAACACAAAACCAGAATATGTTACTTTATTAATGTCTGCTAGTACCAGATCCTTTATACAGCTGTAAAGGCTACTTATTGACTATGTCTTACATAAAAGTCTCTTTAGCTTTGAGTCAGTGTTCTCTGGTTATTTTAAACCTTCTTTCTCTCTGTGTCCTGCTCTTCCTATAGTAATAGCTGGATTTTAAAAACGTCTTGCCCTGCATATTTGCCTTTTCTGACAGTGTCAAGAACAGAACAGTGTTGTGGTAGCAGGAGACATAAACAAGATGAAGAACATTAATTTTCCCTAACTTAAATCATAGGCAGTGTTATCAGGCTCTGAACTTAGTTTGTATGCAGATAATAATGGGAAGCAAGATTAAACATTTTTGTTTTCATTCCAGGCCTTTTAATAGCAAATATTTCTCCTTAGAAGCAATGTTTTTCTAACTTACTGGACATTTTTTCACCAAAAATAGGAGTCCTACTCTGCTAGTAAGCAGCTCATATTAAAGCTACTAGCTGCTTTTCTTCTGCTTTGTACACTAATGTAAGTGGAACCAGAATAAAGGTTACAAATTGTGATGCACAGCATGGGTCTGCTGGTTAAAGTGACTCACACAGTACGACCATGGCAAAATCAACTGCATTAGTATAATCTAGAATAAAATTAAGTAGTTGTGTGATGTTCTTGATTAAATGGCATAAAGTTGTTGAAGTAACTTAAATTAAGGAGAACTGATACTGTTAGTCATCATGTTATATCTCCAGGTTTTTTTAGTGGTGAGTGTTTAATTTTTGTGTTTTATTGTATATGATGTTTAAAAAATCCCACAAAAAATATTCAGCTGATTAAAACATACTCCACATCTTATGCAAAACATATCTAAGATAAAATTACTCCAGTTGGAATGTGGAAAAACTGAATTTCATTCCAAGATTACACTGTTCTCACTAAGGTTCTCAACTATGTATATACTTCCAGAATATTTTGTATTGCTTTAAAATGTCAGTGTGCTGTTGAAATCAGCAATATCAGTCACAGTTGTGCTTTGTTTAGGGTAGGTTTTTCTTATGTCCTCTCTTCACTGTCTTTGTCTTCTTCTGCAAGGAAAAGGTAGTGGACTTGTGTAGAAGTTTTATTGCTGACAAATGTTGTTCCTTTGATATGACAGGTGCCTAGGACCTGTGCACTCCCATGGGGTAAATAAAACCATATTATAAAGCTCTGGAATTGATGTCTGTTGTTAAATGTGAAAGAGTGCCCAAGACAGGGATGCTATTGAAAGAATAGGTGGACCGATTTGAATAAACAGAGGAAATAAGGATGGGGTAGAAGGTTACAAAAAAAAAAAAAAAATTTCAAACATTGATGTTCTGGAAAGTAGTATCTTTCCAGAAAATGTATAAAAGCTCCTGGAAAGAATAGGGAAGAAATAACCTGATAGCTGCAATGAATGTTGAACATCATAAGAAGCACTATCTATGCTAGGTACAGCTGGAGAGATATGAAAGAAAAGTAGTCAAAGGAGCTGTATTCATAGATTGTGAAGTAGACAAAAAAAAAAAACAAACAAAAAACCCGTCAAAAAACTGAAACAGTTAAATCTGCAGAGGAGATTATAATTGCCATGTTGTCATTCTCTATTCTACATTAAAAGCTATTCTCACTTAATGCTTTGAAAACATATTCTTGCTTATTCAAAGCTTCATCAAATTTAATCTTTGTTTGAAAGTATGTAATAGATGTTGGAAATTTTTCTGTGTGACTCTGAAATTGTTTTTGTAAGTAAAAAGTACCTTGGAAGTAAAACTGAACTCCTGGAAATAAATTTGATTAATTCCTGTTAAAATGGTCAGCAGTGATAAATCTTATGGTCTGTGATTTATTTTGGTAGCGCAACCTTGCCTGAAGTTTCAGGTTGGTGATATTTGTTACCATTCTAATGTCACCCAGCACTTTATTGATAGATAAAGGTGGATACAAATGGTGTTTTCAGATCTTTGGACACAGTTCCTTGGGTACCTATGATAAGAAAACCTTCTCTTAATATTTTTTTTCTGTTTGTAAATATTCAAATCTGAATCCATTTAGAAAGAGAGGTAAAATTTTCATTGAAATGATCATATTTATTGATAAAAAACAGATGGAAAGAAGACAGGCTCTTATATCTGTAATACCACAGAGGGCAAATAAAATGCATGTCATGCCAATGAGGTAAGTGATCACTGCATGTGGGGGTCTGGCTTTGTTCACAGACTCATAGAATATCCTGAGTTGAAAGGTACTCGCAGGACCATTGAGTCCAAACCCTGGTTCTGCACAGGACCCACCCAAGAATTCCTTTCACTGTTTCACTTGTCTCTACACATGATTCCAACTCTTCCTAATGCAGATTGCTTATTTTTCTGTCTGCTGTTTTTCCATGCAACTGTAATAGGAATTCCTGGAAGGTCCTTCTTTTTATCCCTGTGCTGAAGAAGTAGGAATTTATTCCTGCTCTTATTGAAACCCAGGAGTGGTCTACACCTAGTATAAATACTGATACGTGGTGTGCTAACCAGTTTCCTATAAGAAGTTGTTATGAGCTCTATTGTGATCTTACACTGACAGAGAAGGCAGGGGTTTAGGAAAACATAATTAACTTCCTTGCAGAACAATTGTGAACCGTCTCCGGGATATTTGATTGCATATTTATGAAGCAGCTTTGTCCAGCCACCTAGAAAAACTGTAAGTGCATTTTTTATTTTTTTTTTCCGTCTCATTACCTACTTTCCTTTTGGAACATTGATGCTGCCAAGCTTTAAACAATCAAGACATTGAAAGATCTGAAGACAAAGATTTTCCTCAAGTCACTGCCTTCTTACAATTTGGCTAATGGCCACAGTAGTAAAAATTTCTGATCCAAACTACTTATACTACTAGAATCTAAATATATTTTGGTGTTGTATAACAAATTCTAATTGTATGGATGCTGCCATTTTTATAGTGAAGCCCAGGACACACTTCCTTTGAAGCGAGATAGAAAAAAATGTTTAAAAGTCATAATAGGAGAAAAAAATTTCATCCAGAAGATTTCCATTAAGATATTGCAATAATTTTGCTGTGATTTTGGGTGAGGAGGAATTTTCAACCAAGGGTCTTACTTAGCTATTCCTTAAAAACCGTAATTAGCCATTTTTAGGAAGTTAACTTGTGGTACTGTAAATCCTCTGTGTTTTCTGTATCCATGGATAGTCTGTGCCATGTTTTCTTCTCTTTCAGATTTGCCCTCATCTTAATCACCTGGTCAGGACTGGAAGAGGATTCTTGGTGTCTCACATAATTTTCATTGTTTCTGTTCATATCCCTGTCTAGGGAAGCAAGGAGTAATAAATCTGATATGTTGACAGGATTATTTTCGTAGCAAGGATGTGTTTAGTTCATCTTAGTTCAAAACTTTGTAATGACCCCCCAGTTTCATAAGTGGGACTGCTACACCATTGTCATTTCCCAATTATTTTTTCTGGTAGAATAGCTAAGAGGTGCTGTGCTATTTTCAATGTGAAGATATGGAATTTGAAATCAAAGGTCACAGAAATCTTCTAGTGTTTGTGTTTTTTGACAATTCTCTTTCCATATAATTTCCTTTTTGTTTTGTTTTGAGTTTTTTTGTTTGATAGGTTTGGTTTTTGGTTTTGTTTGTTTGTATTTTTTTTTTTAGTGAGAACAAGTCTTATGATATTTCTATTTTGTTTTGCAAGGTGTCATGTGTCCAAGCACAGAATTAATTTATTTATCCCGTGTAACCTCAAGCTAGCCATATTCTTTCTGAAGTGTTGATAAAGATAGTAATTCTGCCAGAGATTTTTAAAAAGGGGTTGGATTTCATACTAAGCATCTTCATTTACTAACAGTCTGTATGCAGTGTTTTATATATTAGCTGTTACAGGTCACTAACCAGAAAGTCTTTGTGTCTAATACATTAGTGTAATCCTCCTGTAAGCATGGGAGTTCTATTTTAAATTGCGATACGTGTTTCTCCTTGTCTTTGCTGCTTTTATTTTTGTCTATGCTATAGCACTGTGATATGCTATGATTAACATCATGCCCTTATAATCCAACCTTCTCACTATATGCATGATATTTTCCTTTAACACATTTCATAGAAGGGCAAGTTCTACTTTGTAGCAAGTATCACTTATTCAGAACTGGAAAAAATTAATTTATCTGCTCGAAGGTTCCAAGGTCTTCAGTCAAGGGCAGAGAGTTTCTTATCTGAATCCTTTTGTCGCAAAGATTTCAAGTAGTGGATTATTGTTATTCTTTGTTCCATTTTATTTATGTACTTAGCCTTTTCCTGTTTCTCTCAAAAATGAACAGACAGTAAATAAAATATTAAATATCCTAGTAATAAAGATTAAATTCACAATGCTCTGTCATCTTAAAGCAATTGCAAATTGTTCCCCTTCAGTCTAGCAGAGACTAAATGTCATTGCTCTCTAATGGAAGCTAGACATGCTCACCAGTGTGTCCATGTGGATTGTTTCAATGCAGTTCTCAACAGATTAAAAAAGGGGAAGGCACAATGGTGATCATAGCAAAACCACAATTCAGTCTTCTAACTTAAGCAGTTCCTCTTTTGTCCTCTATTACCTCAGTCCTCTGCTATCTCAGTCCTTTGTTTTTTCTTCCTTTTTCTAACCTAGATCAAGTCCTGATCCATCTCAAAGCAACCCAGAAGAGTTTCAGCACCACAGTTCAGAAGTGGAACACTTGTATAGAAACTGTTGTGCACAGGAACCATTACAGTTGATTTTGCTACCATAAGCTTTGCATCTTCAAACCATTTCCTCAGACTTGATGACTGTATAAATGAATAGGAAAGTAATTGAATGTATTGGAAATGAGAGAAATATAGGGCTGATTTTTTCAGGAAATCAAGAAATATCACCTTTTGTATACCTTTTATGTATCGTGTCATTTTAATGCTAGTTAAATAAATTGGGAATTTTTTTTTTTAAATGTTATGGGATTATTCCAGTGTTATTTGAATGGGCCTTCTAATATTAACAACATAGATTATTCTAACAGTAGTTTAAAATTAAACTTGCAGTGAATGCTTAAAACAGATACATATGTGGTCTGGGCAGAAAGCAATACTTAAGAAGCAAAATGACCAGGTCTTCTGGTGTAAAATGCAGTACTACTGCAGCCAGCAAGGTAGACAAATTGTATTCTGTGAACATTCCAACATTTTTCTTCTCTTTTAGGTGTTTCAGAATTGCAAAATATTTTGATTGCGTAATATCTGCATATTTTATTTCATTGTTATCCTTCCATTTCATGTCACTGTAATGTATCAAAATAACATTAACATCCAATTTATTTCTGTTGGCCAGTTAAGACATCAGAGAAACTATTTCTGTTACTAGATAACTTTTTGTGAATCACATCTTCTTAATATTTTTTCCTTTAATCCATGTGTGAGTCATCTGAGAGAGGGAGCTCACTTTCCTCAGCACTTTTGCACAAATGAAAATGTGCCATCCTGATAGCTTTGCAAAACTGATTCAATCCTGAAGTTGAACAAAACATTACAGACCAAACCACTGTCTTCCTTACCTCTTTGATTAACACACATTTCTAAAAATATGGTTTGAAATTGAGCTACTTTTTTTCTTCTTCAGAATAAGTAATGCTTATAAACATCAGTTATTTACAGGACTATAAACATCAGGTCTCTCATATACACAGACTTAAAAAAAAATATGACTATATTTTCCGTTGCTGTCCAGGCTTTTTCTGTAGCTGCTATCTAGGTTGCTGCCAATGTTTGGTATGAATTAGAATTCCATAGAAATCCATAGCAAAGTGCACTGGTTTTACTCCACGCTGATCACTTTTCCCAACACACTCTTCAGAGTTAATACTAATTTTCTTTCTGTAATTTGTTTTCCTGCCTGAACCAAACTATCCAATGAACTCATCCTGTCTCCTGGTACTTTCTCATATGTCAAACTAGATCTTTCTAGGGACACACTGCATCACTGTAGGGGCTGCAGTAAGGTAGAGTTGCATGTCCAATCTGTTTCAAGTTTTCTAAATGAAGTCCTTTTTCTCACCATTTTGACCTCTTCACCCTTCTCTAACAAAAGTAGGTCTGCAATTGGGAATGACCAAATTTCAGCAGAACTGGTGAGTATGCTGTTAGAAAATGGTGGTGGTCTTGGTCTTGTCACTTATCTTTTTTTCCTTTGGGTTTTTAAATTTCTCTCTTCTCAGAGTGCTCTTCTGTTTGCTTTGTGCTAAGGACTGGTCTTGAGGAATCTTGATGTTGCATGATTATTTGCGGCTTGGCTTTCTCTCTATAGGCTTGTGTTCCATTCAAGCCAGTAAACTAACTGGCAGCAAGCTTCTCTCCGGGTTTTCACATACTGCTGGGAGGCAGAAAAACCAGTTTTATCCAGACAGCATTCTGAGGATGAGTTGCATGAAATTACTTATCCAGTCTGCTTGCAAAAAAATTTACATTTCTTGTAAACATATGCATTGTCTATTATTAAAGGCGTTTCCAGGACTTAAAAATATGATACCATTTGAGAGAATAGTTTGCTATGCGGCATGACAAACAGTCATCTATTTCAAAAAGTAATGTTATCTTTCTAAAGTACATCCTTAAATGGATGAAGTGGCATGTATCTTCTTATCAGAAATCAGAATAAATAGGTTATATCGATCAGTCATAGTCATCTAGAAATGTAAAATAAAATATTTTGTTTTCTATAGATACTCTTCAGAGTCTTCATATGTTTTTTTCTTTTTTTTACTTCACACTAAATATCATTAAGCTGCTAGTAGCTGCACATCTTGTGTGTGAGAACAGAAGATAACTGCTTTTTCCCATCAGTGAAGGCATTTTTGTTTAATAACAACTTTGATCCTTCTACTGTTGGCAATGGTCATTGAGAAATCCTGACATAAAGAAGGTATCTGCAAGATAAAGTTCTACAAGGGATGATTAGCAGCACTTAAGTTTTCTTTTTGTTGAAAGGAAGAATCCCTGATTGAACAGTGCATTGAATGATATGACAAGCAAGTACTTGATCCCTGTCCAGCTGGAAAGGAATTGTATTCATCAGCAGCTTTTTAGCTAAGGATGTCTTTATATTTTCACTCTTTGTTTGAGTCTCTCCAGATCCTCCCTTTACTTCATGTCAGCACTATATAGTAGGTATGCCAAGTGGTTTTGAAATTTAAATTACAGTCTCTTTTTCAGATGTTATTGGAAAGAACATGTAATTTATAACCACGTGTTAGGAGTACAGGATGTTCATGGTTCACTGCCAATTCTTCTTTTGTAAAGTTAATAAAACTTTCATAAAACACTTATACACTTGTATATTTCATGGTAAAGATTTTTTTATCTCATAGGCTAATGTAAAGATTTATTAAAAACATTTTTTTGTTAAGAGGAGTGTCAATAGTTTGCAGCTGAGTGTAATTTTGAATTCCCAGTAGATGACAGTCTGACTGAAAATGACACTAACAGCTTTGTTGATTTAGCACTAAAAATAAAGGATTCTTTCAAATGATATAAAGCTCTAATACCCTGAGTGTGCTGAAATACACTTGAGACCCTTAAGTAGAGTTTCAGCTAAATGTTCGCCAGCACTACGGATTCCGGTGAACAAGCATTAGCATGCTTCCTGGAACTGACCCACTGGGTTCCCACCTACAAATTAGTGTGAAGGATTGGGACACTGCATTAAGAACAGAAACTGATACGTTTAAATATGGGAACCATCAGAGCTTTGGATAATGTCATGGAATAGACTTCTAGTAAGACCTTGTGACATCATTGTGACTAAGTTGGCTTTTTTTTCCTCAAAAATTGAGCACTTGAAATATTTAATTCAGTAGCAACCCAAAACTACTACCATCTGATAGCTATGAAGAGGTATGTGAAAAGAGTTGATGGTTTTATGCCAGCTTCTGCAGGATGGTTGTTCACTCTCTTTTTGTGATGTGATAATTGATAGCTTTGCTGGCGATCTTGGCAAAGAAGCTGAGGATTAAATAGCCCAAGAGATGGAACTTTCCTAGGCTCCTAAGTGAGAAACAGACATGTTGGCCAGGCAGCACGGAAGAGTCTACAGTGCTCCTGCTGTACTGTACTAAACATAAATACTGCAAAAACGTTTCCTCCATCTTTGAGAGGGTTTTATTCAAAGGAAGAGTATTTAGAGCTATATTCTCCCCATCTTTGTCTCATTTTAATCTATTTTTCATTTGTATTCTGGAATAGGTCAGGTAATACAGTGACAGAAATATCTGACACAACTTTACAGATGCATTTGCATCAATGTAAATGGGGTAGAAAGCTCTACAGTTCTATAAATAATTGCACAAAAGAAAGTGATGAAGGGACTCTGGTGTACACATAACACCAGAGCTGGTAACAAGTGAGAGAGAGCACTGATAGATTTGCTACCTATAGGATCCAATTTTTTAATGGGAAGTCTGCATAGACACTACCTCTCTCAGTGTGGTAGCTTCTACTTAAAAAAATAAATAAATCACTATTTACTCAGAGCCTGCCAACATTTGTTATTTCATCCATATGTTGTGACTACTGCAGTACATTTTTGCTGTCTTTAGTGTTTTTCTTAAAACAATTCACTCCCGATACACAAGTGGCTAAACTTGGCGAACAGAAGGGCTGCATTTACAGATCCATAAATGGTAGTAATAATAGTATTTATAAATGGTAGTTTGAGCTGTGAAAACAGTGTCACTGAATAGTGTAGGAAGCAGCAAGAGATCTAGGAAAAACTAAGGATTTGTTGTATTTTTCCATTTTATCTTGCCTATGTGATAAAGTAGAAATGTAGATCCTTAGAGAATCAATTAGTGTGCATAGAAATAAGGAGGAGGTAATTATATAGAGGGAGTTAAAGACAAAATGGTTGAAAACTTGATGTATTTTTAAGAAAATATTGAGTGACTGCCGATTCTTGACCTACATCATGCAGTGATCACAATTTTTTTAAGGCATATTAAACAAAGTTCATATAATGGAGCAGCTTTTAACTCAGATTGACCTCCCAAAACACTGTGTAGGATGCATATACACAAATGATGAGAAAATAAGCTGCACTTCTGAGTACAGGTTGGCAAAGGAGCTGTTTTGTGCTTTTTCTTCTACAAACTTACTTTCCAGATTCAGAAAACAATTTGAGTCTTCCCAGTTGTTGTAAGGGTTGTATATTGTCCTTACAAACATCACAAATCAAAGAACACCTAAAACAATTTTAGTTCTTTGTAAATGTAGCATAAAATCTCAGAATTCTGAGATGTTTGAAAAGCAATAACATTTATATATTTATATATAAATCAGATCAAGAAAGTGTGGCTATTCTTTGCAAGGAGTTCTGTTGTGTTGTGTTGTTTAACTTTGTGTTGTTTAACTGAAGTAATCCTATCCATTTTGAATATCAAATGAAAAACATCACGAATTTCAGGTTATTTCTCCATAAGAAATTATTAGGGTGCAAGGCTTGTTTGGCCCCTTTTCTTAGTGAGGCTTGTAGGAAAAGAAAATACCCTTTATCAAAATACTTGAGAAGCTCTGAAAAAGAGAACAGGTTTTAGACACACGAGCTTTTGGAAAGGATTGTTTTAAATGAATCTTTCTAGATCTGATTATGAGCTGACCTCCATGTTTTTCCATTTCCACAGTAAATTCTTTTCTTCTCAACTTCCAATAGGCTAAATGTGTCTGGGGTATTTTTTCAATTTTTGAAACAATCCCATCTACTTTACAGAAACACATTTGCTAGGGAAGTCTTTCTGTATTATATGAATGTGAATCTTCTGAAGAAATAGGATGACACTGGTACCATTATACTAATCTCTCAGTATAATTAGAAAGCAGGCAAAAACTATGTTAAACAACTTGGGAAAGATAAAAAAGGTATATAGTGGTGGTCTTTAACACCTTCCAACTGGAAATAGTTTTATTATTTACAGTAATTTTATTCTATGTTAAATTTACAAACATTTACCCATTTTAATACAACATTCTTCAAATGTGAAAGTCCTCTAGATAACTATGGGAAATATATTTGTCTTGGATTATTTTTATTCTGTACATAAGAAAAAATAAAAGAAAAATTAATATGATTATAAACTAATGATTAGAACTGGGTGAAGAAAATGTTATTTGTATTTCCCTGTGTTTTTCATTGTAGAATACTCATGAAAGATTAAAAGATGAGAAAAATTTGTATCAGCTAGTTTGCCCATGGGATAGAGCTGCTTCAATAGTGTCTTGTGAACAATGGAGTATAAGTAATAGCTGAAATTTCATGACTGCTTTATTAAAATCTACAGAGGAGTGGGCCTTACAGTGGCAAGGAAAGGTGATACACTGGAGTTTTCTCTTTGTCACATGAACTGACCATGCACAAGGTGACAAATCTGCACTCATGCAAAAGACTGCTGCTTTCTGAAGTCGTGGTTTCACTGTTCCTACGGGGCCAAGTAAGCCAAGTGTTACTCTCTTGTAATATTCACTGAAGATTTCTTGTCTTCTTTATCTTGTTCCATTTTCATTGATTGCTGGAGCTCTTTGGAGAGAAGTCTGCCATTGGCAGGACATTGATGCTCCTTTCCCCTGATAATGTCTTTTGCAACACCCCCTCAGCCGTGGAGAAGGCTGCATGTTGTATTATTTTCATGTAGGAGAAGCCTCTTCCCAACTGAGATATTTTTTTCTAAATGAATACTAGACCATTGTCTGCTAACAAAACCAGTAGCACTCTATAAAAACCAAAGGATAAAGCAAACACATTAAGCATAATGCTTTCAATAGTGCAAACTTGTTTGTGCTAGTACAGACTTAGTTAAATATTCACCAAATATATCTTAAGGTGTTTTGAATTTTTTTTGTTATAAAATATATGTTAGAAGATTAAAGCATGTACAGAACATTCCTCCTTCTCATTCATGTCAAAATGAAATTGATAATTGCCAGTTTTTAACCAGCTCAAAAGATGCTTTCACAGCCTTCCCTTTGCAGGAGATTACTTATTGTTGCCTTTGATGTTGACATTATTTAATAGAGATCTTTTTTTTCTTTATGAATTGTTTCAACTTGCTCATGCTGTCTTCAATTTAATGAAGCTGTTGAGAAGAAAACTGTAAACAAATGAGATAGGATGGTTTAGGAAGAATGTGAATTGTATTCTTTAGCAACAATTGTTTATGGGGATGGTTTCATAATATGCAAAGCATATGGACCACCAGAAATCTAAATGTCAGACTTTAGGTCTTTGATTTATTATTTCATGTAATTTGCATTTTATTCACTTTTTTCCCCCTCTCTCTTCCTTTTTAGCATTTCATATTTGTAGCAATAGATCTGAACAAGGTATGCTCCTGGTACTGGACCGTACTATTAATTGAAGACATAAAAAATTCTGAATGCAAGCTACCAAATAGCACAAAATTAAATCTCACCAAGGATCTAGAAATATTACACTTCGAAGAGAGAATTAAATTTATTTTGCTTTTCTAGTTATTTACTTTAAAAACTGTATTACTGGGCCCATCCACAATACAGTTTTCCTGAGTGTTTACAGTTTATACTTGCCTAATATCTGTAAAAGCTGTTTTTTCACCTAATCATCATTCAGAGCCCCACCAGATTTTGTTGCAAGATAACCAGAACCAAATTGGTTTTCAATATTCTGTTTTAGCTACTGAAACAATAAATCCACAGTTTTCTGCTCTTTAATTATGAGTGCACAAGTGTGTAAAAATAAACACAGACCATGTTACTGTAAAGTGACTGTTTACCACCATCTTCATTTAACCTTCATATTTTGCATTCCAGTAGAGACAAACACTACACAACCAGTGCAAACTGTAGTCATGACAGATGAAGCCTATTTTAATAATGCTAACAAAAATCAGCGAGACTCATATTAGTAGGATTACTTTGCCTCGGAGAGCTTGGTTTCTCTGGAGTTTACCTGAATATTAACATTCTTGGAAAATGAAAACCTGTGTTGCTGAGTTTCATCTACACCTGTAGACATTTTGCTAATTAGCTCTACAAATTCAGATGTTGAATTGCAAAAAATAATTTGCTGCCCAACAGAAAAAAAAAAAAAACAACAAACAACAAAACCCACAAATTTCTGGTGAGCAATTGTCATCAGGGAAAACAGGAAAAGAAGGAAGTTGAGTAATCTTTGATCCTGCTTTCAGCAAACTTCTGCTGTACAAGTGAATGGGAGATCAAACAGGAACAGATTTGTGTGCTGTACTGTGCTATAGGAATCCAATATTCCAAGAATCCTATGAAAGTAAAAATAGGAAATCTGCCAAGAACATCATAATTACGTAGAAATTATTACTGAGAAATGCAAAAATAGTTTGCATGTTTTCCTGAACTGCTGGACTTCAGCTGAAGATGGCATTGAGCTGTTGTCAATTGCATCTGTTGAGCAGATTAGATTTTTGAGAGACATAATATACAAGTAGAGCATTGCTAATAATATTTTCTTTTTCTGGGTGTGGATTTGTGAAATTTACCTCTTCTTGAATATTTCATAACCAGTGTGATTTTTGGTCTCTCTATAGCTGTGTTTTAACTTTTTATTATTAAATTATTCCATTTTAAGAGATTTTTGTAGAGAAATATGTTACAATGGGCATTTTTGTTCTTCTGTGTTATGTTTCAGCAGAATATAATTCTTTCCTCATTTTTAACTAACTTTTTCTGGAAGATAAAATTTTGTTGGTTTTAGGATGCATATCTTTTTCATACACATAACTTCATCTGCCCTAAGGTGGTCTGTATACATTGTATTCTGGTGTAACTATTTAGGGTTACAGTAGGATTGTTTCAGATTTGATCTTTCTTTGTTGATAGGAAATGGAATAATTCATGCTTGTGAATGTAGGCCTGCCACTGACGTTCAGGTGATTGTTTCCATTTGGCATGAAGCTAGACGTATAAAAGCATATATACAGGGGAAGTATGTCTATATGTTGAGGAAGAGAGAGTTTGCGTCATTTTCTTAGACCAGAATCACTAGGCAATACAATTTTTGTGTGAAGAGAAAGCCTTAAGTAAGGAGGTTCAAGGCACACTATGTCTTAAAGTAGGTGGCTGATAAATGAAAGAGGAATAACTTAAAGAAGGATGACTTAGCTGAAAGTCTGAAGTAGATGAAACTATAGGGCTGCTTTTTCATTTTGTTTTTTTTATTCTGATTTTATTTTGCTTGGGTTAAAGAAGCTTTGTTGATTTCAGTTTAACAGCTGGCAAAAAGGTTGTGATTTTGCCCCTTAGCACAGTTAACATGTTCAAAAAGCTATTAGTAAGGCCCTTCTATATTTTTGGAATAACACCTGTGACTGCAGCTTTTTTACAGCATCCTATACGTGTTGGCATGTTGCCTGTGTGTTCATGTACGTCTGTTAATTGCCAGCTGGGGGCAGGGGGAAGAGCAGTAATTCCAATGAAGAGGAACCAAGTCTAAAAGCCTGGTTTAGGTGGCATCCACCCAAGAGCTTTTACTCCTTTTCCTGCTCTCTCCACCCCTATAGTTCAATAAAAATTACATTTTCTTTAAAAATCTTCTATACATTTGAAAAAGCCTAATCATTGAAGCATCTGGATGTGAGCTATTTAGGAACCTAGTCAGCTCCCTTATTCCTTGTATAATTCTTCATCATTGTCACTCCACCCTACTTATGCTACCCACCCAGCATTAATTTTGTTCCTTTCATTTGTTCCATACTGCAAATAATAATTTTTAAGCCTCCTGTGACTTCAAATTGTGTATTAAATATACTTTGAAGGGCTTTAAAAGAAATAATTTACTGTCTCATTTCAAGTTACAAGTTTGTGAGAGTTTTCTTTTTTTTTCCACAGCCATGTTGCTGGAAGAGAAAGATATTTTTATACATAAAACTGGAATGCAGGGTCTCTTTGATATAATGAAATTTGTTCATAAGATGCTATAGTAGATTTCTTAACAGAAGCAAACTTTTTTTAAGTCAAAGCAGGACTCTTGATTCCATTTTTCTTTCTCTAGGTATCTGTCTATCTTGATCTTTCAGGCTACTGCTCTTTATGTTGTTTTTCCAATTTTATCTCTTTAATCTCTGTTCTCCCTCCTATGATAATTAGTTCCATTCTCTCTGACTCAGCCTACGAGGCAGCAACAGAGCCTACATCAGTGTTAGGTCAGTTAATAATAATTGTCAGCATTCTCATATTCAAGAAAACAGGCCCATGCAAGTGGCTCTGGCTGATTTGGAGTAACAAGACAATGAAAAACTAGCTTTTAGCAGTGACTAAAGAGCAGCTTTTGTTCTTGTGTAATAGTTTAGGTACTGTCAATTCAAAAAAAGCAGCTACACCAGGATTGGGAAATCTACATGTGCTGTATTTGAAATGTCTCGTATGGTAGTAAGAGAATAACGTTTGTAGAAGGCCCAGCTGCCTGTCAAGAAAGAGAAAGCAGGCTATTACATGCTTAATTCTCATTCCTGCAGCCTGTGCTGACTAAAACCTGATCTCTGCTGCTCTGAGCCATCATATTAGACCATCATCTGTCACATTGTAGCAAAAACAAAAAAGCAAAATATTTCTTGTTCCAAACAACGGCGGTAATGTTTTCTAATATTTTTACAGTAGTTCAACATGAGAGAATCATTGTAGAATATGAACCATCCGTTCACTCTCCAACTGCAGCTGAATATAGTCAAGTTCTCACAGTGTCCTTCTTTGTTATGTGGGTCAGTCTTTTGATGCTCCTTTGCAACTGTGCTTTGGTGTCCCTCAGTGTGAGCTCCAGTACGTGAAAATTTAATTGTGGCTTTAAATGTTATAAAGTTATTTTTTTCAGCACCAGTGACCAAGAAGAGAAGTAATTTATGTGGTGTGGACTTATTTCTATTCAGAAATAAGCATGTAATTAGGACACAATTATAGCTATGAAATAATTTGATATAAGGGAGATGTAAATGTAGATTTTGGATTACTTTTGTTACAGAAAAAAATTTATTTACCTGTGGTTTTGTTCATGTTTTAAGAACAGTTATTTCAGTTCAGAGCTTCTGATAGGAGCAATTAATTAATTACAGAGCTATCCTTTCTGATGATTTACAGCTTGTTACTTGCTAAAGTTTCTGTGACAGATCTTTATATTCTGCTCTTGTTGATGAAATATCCGAACAGGATTTTCCTGAGTTATAGGCAACTGTATCAGTCCTGCATACTATCAGAAAGCACTGGAAAAGTACCTGAGTCTAGAGCCATAGATATCAACATCAACATCAGAGAAACACATATGCTGTTTTCTGGAGCAGTACAAGGAAGTGTCAGGTCCACCTTCCTGAGAAACGAGGCCTTCTGATCTGCCAGGAGAACTAGACAGCAGGTGTTTCTGTGTAAGTGGCTCTTGGTTCAGAGGAGAGTGGGCAAAGTCCCCTTGTTGGACAGGATCCCACTTTCTGAGTTGTTCTTGACCCTGACAGCTCCTGAAATAAAAGAATTGAACGATCTAATCCCTCTGCTGAAGAACAAGGTGCCTTGTTGTCAGCTGATTGAACAGCCTGAACCTTTGTGTAGCTACCCTCTTCATTTTATCTGTCTACATCTGTGGCCCTTTGAGGGCCACACCTATAGGCAAGTTCTGTCAGAACTGAACCTGGTGCATGTCCAGCACTATCAAACCATTTTCAGAAAATGATATCCAAGGAGCAGAAGGGAAGATATACTTTTTACACTATCTCTAACTCTCAAAGCATTTTTGTAGCTGTTGGACCCTCTGTTCACTACAGCTATGCAGGCATTTGTGGTATGAAATCCAGCTCTTAAATAGTTCAAAACAGCAGGTATAAAGAAAAGTCAGTGCCCTCAAAACAAAAATGGTGTTCTGTATATGATTTAGTGCCTCTATCTTATTTTGGCCATACTAAATCTTATGATACCAATAATATTGATATAAGAGAGTGTTGGAAATTTTGTAGTAAACGGTGAAATATTTTGGGGAAATATGCTAGGAAAGCTGAAAGGTTAGTTCAGAAAACCAGATTTTACTACCAACCAAAACCTTATTTTCCCAGCTATACAGATATCTTTATATTCTTGGCAAAACAATAGAAAAAAAGAACAGCAAGAAAGGCAAGGAGGGAGCTCCTAACTCTTTGTAGCTGTTACGTATTGGCCTTCACATGCTTACAGACACACCTTGTTTGTGCCAGACCGGAGCACAAATAACTGTAGCTCTTAAGCTCTCTTGGACTGCGAAAATTCCATTTCTACAAAATAAAAGAACATATTCACCTGCGAAGTATTTCTCCTAGTGGATAAAATCATCTGAGTTTTCATGTCAGTGGATTATTACAGCTCCTTTATGAACTTGTAAGTAGAGGGGAATAATACAACTTTTACTAATTTCATTTTGTCTGCGCAAGGTTATGGGGATTTTTGGTGTGGGCTTTTTGCCTTTTTTTTTTCTTTCCCCCCTCACAGCACTACTTTTTTTGTGTGTGTGCGTGCATGCCAGGATTTATGACTGAATAAACCAAATATAGAACAGACCACTTACATAATATTTAACATATGTTAAAATGTCAGATGTGAGTTAATTTTAGAAAGAGTAATGGAGAGAACCAGACAAAATGGATCATCGCTCTTCCCTGAATGTGATTAAGCAAAGAGGAAGGATTCTATCCCACCCCACCCATGTATTCGGTATAAATTTCCTGCAAGTCCTCTAGCAGAGGAATGTAAAACTGACTTCTAAGTGAATGTAGACAGATGTTGGGTGGTCCTATTTTGCACATGATTACTCATTGCTCTTCTATAGGAGCACACTGGTTCCCATCCAAGTAAAAAGCATGAAAGTATAGATTCTACATCATATTGTCCAATCTTAAGGTAATGTATTCTCTTAAGGAACAAAATTCAGATAAAAGATGATTCAGTCATTAGTGGACCATTAAAAATTAGATTGAACCCCATTTGTTACTGAATTCTGAAGCAGTATGGGTGTTGCACTGCAAACTATTAAGGCTCTTCATATGTGTAATATATGTTATGGCGATGTCTTTAAATCACTACTTGTGCTGAAGAAAAACTGTTTTGTAAATATGGAAAATTCATGTCTGTAGAGAAGCAACTAAGATTCTGAACCATCCACTTCCTACATACGTGAATGGCAACTGATGTATGTAGTCTTATGTAAATAGATGCTCAGCACCTCGTGTCTGAAGTTAAAATGCCAAGGCCTGGCATTTGGCAGCTTAGACTGAATCTGAAACACACTATGCTGTGCAAAATGGTGAGAGGAACACATTACAAAGCCTGTCGATTGTTTTCTTTTGGTTTGCAAAGAGTAGAGTGGTTGCACTTGACAATATCTGATAAATTGTGTGTGATGAAAGATGGATGCAAAGTAAAATAGCATGAATGTGCTCCTTCTGGACCAACAGTATTTTGTGTGTCACACAATTAGTTCTACTGGATTGTGATAAATCTATTTAAGGAAATAAGCATGAAGGTTTTTCTTTTTAGGAAACAGTTGTGAGACACCTATAGCAGTAGTTTGGAGGAAGAAGGGGGAAGCCCAGAATGCTCTCCTTATATTCCACTTAATGATTTTCTTGCTCATGTGTTACCATTTTTTACCAGTTATTTCATGTTTCTTCTTCACTTCACACTAATTCTCACCATATCTGCTACTTCTTCACTTAAAATGCACGCAAGCCAATAATTATTCCCATAGCTCTTTGTTTTAAGCCAAATCATCTTAGGTCCATCTTGTGTAAGTTTTGGTTTAATGAGACAGTTAGTAAAGACAATCTAGGGAGGTTAGTTAAGGAAAGGATAAGACATAATATCTGATATGAAATAATTTCAGTTTGGAAGTTCTGTAGTAGGCAATTTTATTGAAGATATAACAATGTAATAGAAATCTGTTAAAGCTCTTCAAATATGTGAATATGCTTCAGGTAATTCCCCAAGTCCTCATTCAACTTGCTTAGGTTTTTGTTTTGATCTAGTGACAAAACTTCAATAATTATAAATGTAGATCCATATAGAAACCCAAAGATTCATTTTCACTTTACTTTCCTTCTTTTGAAAACAAAACCAAACAAAACCCCGTGAAACTTCAGAGAATGTTGGGATTTCACTTATGAGACATTGAGACAACTTCTTTCTTAAACTCTGACAGAAGAAAATTACTGAGAGTTCTGGCCTGTCTACAGACAGACAGAAATTGTATTTTGAAAGATGTTACTAGCATTTCATCTCTCTTCTCTTCTACTCATGCTTTACTGGAAGCATGATACAAACTGAATTTCTTGTAAGGAAAAGTATGCACACAGCTGAAAGGTTACCAGTTGTTCCACATTCTCATGTACTGCATTAAGCTTAGGAGATCACTCTTTAATCACATTATAGGAAATTAAGCATCTCCTTTTGTAAAGCTGTTGTTTGGTCATAGGGTTTTGCACGTCCTTCCTCTAAGGAGGTTTAGGGGAAAGTGTCAGAAGTAGAAGCCTGTGCTACCAACAGTAGGGAAACAGCATTTTTGTCCCACAGTGAAGCTGGTTTTTGTGGATGCTGAACTCCTGGAATGTTTGTGGCCAGCATTCATCATGACCTAACTCTGTGGTAGGCTAAGTCCTGCATAATGGCTGGAGAAACTTTATGGAAACGCTGGCTCACTGGAGGATAATTTATTTTGGTTAAACGAGGTTGAAGACTACAAGCTTAATTTTAGATTATCTTGATGGTAAAATTATATGTCATAAACCAAAGGGAGAAGTTTAGTTTGACCTTCCATAATAAAAGATTGGGGATTGATGGGAGAAGTGTGTGAGGGGGTATGTATTAGCTTGAAAACCCAAGTAATTTTTTATTCTAAATGTCTGATTCCACACTGCAAATAACAGAAACCAACCAACCAAACAAAGCCCCAACAGGAAAAACCTGAACAAAACTACCACCAATATTTTATGGTAAGTTTAGTCTATAATGCCCTCTGGGCATGGATCTGAGAAAGCAGTTAGTATTATTCTATTCTAGGTTCTAATTTGATTAATGATTTTTTTATATTCAAAATATCTTATTTTACTGTATTGCTGATAATGAATAAAAGTGACCAGAAAAAAAATAAAAAATCTTAAGTCACAGTATCTGAAAAACAACTGTGATTTGTAGCATGTGTAGCCAAACAGGTAAACAAAAGAAAACTCAAATTTTTTAATAAAACAAATACTGAGTAAATAAGTTCCCTGCACACAAACACAGTTATCTGCTTATTCTTCAGTCCAACCCTTTTCTTTGGGTGTTTCTAGTAATAATTTTTTAGAAAGTAGAAAAGTATGTTCAAGTTCTGTGAAAGACCTTGACAGAAACTCCAGTAACTGCTTTATCCTGTTATTCTGTATTTAGTAGTAGCTGACCTGTGGATTTGAGATCAAGCTTTATGTGCAGAGGCAGCTCTTAATCATATTAAAACACTGTCCACTCTATTAAAGCAAAAGTATTCAAAGCCTTGTTTTAGTTGTGTCCAAAGTCATTGATAATATTTAAAGATAAATTAGGTAAAAAGTCCACTGTCAGTTATCACTACAATAAAATTCTCCTTTGTGATTATAGAATGGCTTTAAAAGTCTGAACATAGAGCTTCTTGACTGTCAGTGATGTCATGGCCATGTCTATAATGCCCTTTAAGTGCAGGACTCTGCCTCTCTCGCTTTCTCTTTCTCCCTCTATTATGAAATTCTATTTCATAATAGCAAAAAGACACTTACAGAAAAGTCTTCAGCTTCCTGCCTTATCACACTATCCAAGGCTTATAATAATCCTCAGAAAATGCACTACCTGTCATGCCTTATTGCTTGAATATAGGGCAGAAAAATCTGCCTTACTAGACGGGATGGTGTAAGTGTTACATTGGAATGAGAAAAGTCTAACTTTTCCCTGAAGGCAGGGAAAAGTCTAACTATATCCTCAACTTCCAAGCTATCAGGATCCAGAATCATTGAACTCCAATTAGAGTTCAGAAACATGGATGCAGGGAAGGAATGATCTCTCTTGTGTAAATGTTGATCAAACCACACAAAAGGCATGAATCCTGGGAAAGGCCCATATAGCAGCAAAGCAGATGGTTCAAGATGAACCTTCGGCACCCTTCCATTATTTAAGTAAATCCTTTTGAGTGTCTTGGACTTCCTTTTCTTTCTTTTTTTTTTTTTGTTGTTTTGTTTTTTTTTGGTTGGTTTGGTTTTGCTTGGGTTTTTTTGTTGTTTTGTTTTTTTGTTTGTTTTTTTTTGTTTCTTTTGTTTTTTGGTTGGTTGGTTGGTTGTTTTTTTCATGTGTTAGATCAAGATATTGGTTCTTAGGACATCTTTGTTCTCAAATGAATTGTACCTGTGCTTTAAAGATTAGTAACCAAGGATTAGATTCACTTCATATGATGATGGGGTCAAAAGGCAAAGGAAAGAGGTATGAAAATACCTTCAGATAAATGAAATTACCAGAGGAGTAATTCTCTGAGTGTACTGCCTTGCCCCTCCATGTTATTCTTACATGTGAAGGAGTTGCATGTGAGAGGATTCTGTTTGGAGACTGTGGCTAAGAGGAGGGCAGAGTGCAATGAAGGACACTTACTGCTGAAGGGCCTTCAGACTTACATGGTTTAACAGGCTCTGGATCAGACTCTTAGGTCAGTGTAAATGACTGTGGTTGATGTCTAAGGCTGCAGAGAGCTTTTATTTGGAACACATTCTTGCAAATAACAAGTGTTTGAGCCCAATTTACCTGGCTTGAACCTTCACTAATAGTCTCAACCCTACCCTATTGATTTGTTAGTTATGATTTTAGTTGGCTACTTAAAAAAATAAAAGCCTTTAAGTAGCTAAATCAAGGGAGAAGTGGACAGTCTTATTTTCTTTTAAGAGGCCATATTGCTTATTTCAAGCAAAGCTGGTAACATTCCAATGTTCTTTTGATAAGCATATTAACCGAGACCAAAGACCATGGGAACAAAAAGAAAATGGCATTGTGGGTTATGCAAGTAAGCATTTTTGTTTTCATTTCTGTGCAAGACAAGTGGTATTGCAGGATGATACAGACCAGAACTCATTGTTAATGCATTTTTGCTAGGAAGTTCTCAGAAAACAAGGGGTCTCTGGAAAATAAGCTTTCAGACAAGGTCAAGAGTAACAAAATGCTTCTGGACACTATTCTTCAGGCTAGCAGTCTAGTCTGTATTTTTCTCATACACTGGCTGGAAACATTAAAAATAACAGTTTAAATATCTCAGTTGAAATTTACCGCAAAATGAAAAGTATACTGTCAACTCTGTTAAAAGAACTTGCAGGTACTCTCTCTGCCCTTTAGCCTATGTGCCACTTTTTGCTGATTTATAGAGGTTTTTCTATTGTGAAAAAAGGTTCTCTCATTGTTACTTTTTGGAAGCTCTACCAAAAGATGAGAAATGGAGAGCACACTTGTGCAGAGCTACACAGAGAATATCTAGTGAAATAAATTTAAACCAAATAGTTGTCAAATATACAAAGTAAACAAAATACATATGTGGTTTCCAAGGAAAACCTTTAATTTATATTTACTAAAATGTTGCTTAGGAGAACAGAAAAAACAATCTATTATATATCTATGTACAAAATGTTCTAAGTTGATCATATTCCTTTAATTAAGGCATTTATGAGCTAGGCCATTTCCATCATAACAAATCTTCTGTCCATTTCTAAGTCAGAATCTTTTGAAAGATAGGAGAGCCTAAGAAAAATGGAAGCTATTAAGACTAACACATTCATATTTAACAAATAGGTATTTTGCATAAGCAATAAATCTCCTAGAATTTATCACAACGTGTTATTTCCTGCAAATGGTCCTATAAAGTAGACCTTTTCTTTTTGTCCCTCCTTTAAGATGACTGTCTTCAGCTGCACCTTTGGAAGAACTGTTTACCGTTCTTTTATCAGCGGGCTTTTAATTTAAAGGCAAAATTCTGGTTTTTTTAGATATGAAGAAGCATACCTACAACCTTCTTTCTGATTATGGAACAAGGAGTTTGTGGTGTAAAATTTATAGGATTAGCTACTACATATTAAATTAGAAATGGATTCTTTGTTCTATGTTTTAGACCATTTTGCTTTGTTCTCTCTAAATCGATGTTGTTCAAACTTTTAAAGTAAAATTTTTTTATATCTTTACCTTGTAAACAAAATCAACTTCTCCCTCTGAAATATGTCATGGTTGTACCTCTGTGTACTTGGGTTTTCTTTTTCAAGTGCATGTCAAAAAGTAGTGTTCTCCTGACAGATAATCTTGTCCACAACTGTCCTTCAAAGTTGCTGACAGTTACTTTTAATTAAAAGAAAACTTTCTGCACCAATGGTGCTCTCTTGCAAAGTGCCTTATATTTTTTAACTAAGGTTGCAGCCAGTAGCCACAGAGTTGAAGATTTCTGACAGCTAAGACGTCTTTATTCCACTTTTTATTGACCCTTTGAAGAAAAGAGAAACAAACAAGAAAAAGCAATGAATACTTAAAGTTAACCCCATTTGAACCTTAGCTGCAAATATGTGTGGATCATTCTTATATGACTATTTAATACTGAACTAGAGAAGAATGGAACAGATTTATATCAATAATAGAGCACTTATATAACCTTACCACAGTCGTCTTCATCAAAGGTGTATAACTGCTTTACTTTCAGATCACTACCTTGAAGATTTGTTGCATATTAAAACAGTCTTCCAAGAGCATGACTTTCAGATTTCAGGCCAGAACACACTTTTTTTATTAGGTATCCCCTGCAGAGAGCCCTACTTAGATTACCATTACAGATATCCTCCATTATAATTCAAATCATAATCACTGTAATTTATACAGTTGCATCTTTGTTTTGGTAGGGCTGAGACACAGTTCCAGGGAATGATCTTGAATGTAACCATGTCATAAAGGTTTCTACTTCAATTCCTACTACACAGTGCAATTCTATTCTTATAATGTGCACAACCCTTCTTTACCTGTCACCTTCTGATATAAACTCAAAGGAGCATGTTCTATTTGAACACTTACATCTGAGAGGGTCCTCTCTTTCACATGTTGGTCACAAAAATTATTGCTTGTATGGAAATAGCTTCCTCAAGAGCTGGTTACAGAGTACATGGAATGAGAGGGACGATACCTGCAACATTTAAGAGTGTAAGCAGTACCTTTTTACCTGTACTTTTTACCTGTCAGAAACTCGTTATGTTGGTTGAATCTTTACCTCCTCCTGTTTCAGTGGACTCTCTAAAAGATTTCCTAATGTTTCATCCCTTTTTGGTCTCTTACCTTATGTTGTCCTGGGATTGGCTGAAGGTATTCTTTCCCTTCCCCTTTGAAAGAGCAGCAGATGGAAAAACCTAGCCCTAGTATCTTCTGTGGAGAGACTGTGGGATGATATTTACTCACTAAAGTAGGTGGCATGTTTTGTTTGGGTGTGTGCTTGCTCTCAGAATTGTTCTGCCTGAGTCTGCTATTGTCATCCCATTTCTTCAGGCTGGCAGTGTTTGAAATGGCAGAGGGCAGGTTGTGTGTGTCAGTCTCTGAACTAAATGCCCATTGGGGTTTGAGAATACTACTGTGAATCTTGGGTTTGGGTCTTGCTCTTGCTTCCTGTTTCCCATCCCTTGCAAGAAGTCAGAGTACATGACTTGTCAGCCTTAAAAAAAAATAAAAAATTCAGGGGAAAAATAAAGAAGGAGAGGGTTGTTCAGGTTCTACGAAATGTTCACAGCACAGCTCCATGAGTTGTCAACACAATGAGACTGGCAGCAAATTTTGCCAAGAGCCAGGAAAAAAGCCCAGAGGTTTTAAACCAGCATTGCTACTGAACTCCCTGTGACGTCAAACCATGATGTAAATTTTAATGTGTTCTTCGGAGAGAAGGCTACACGACTGTTAACATCTCTATAGATTTAACTTTGCATGGATCCTTCTTCTGCTGAAATACCTACGAAATCCAGTTCTGAATATTTCTTGTATCTGTGTCTTCTCTTGTTCACAAAGGCAGCAGCTCTTTTTTTCAAAATACCAGTCTTCATTTCTGCTTCAGAAAGCTACTTGCATAAGAATCTCACTCATTCAGAAATGGTGTGGTTATGGGCACTGTCTCAAGCAGTTTCCCCTGCTAAAAAATTCAGGAAGTCATGCAGTAAAAGTTAACACAGCATATGAATTTTGGTTAGCAGAAATACACCCCTAACTTTTCTTACTTTAAACTGCCAACAGTTTAAAAGAAAGGAAGGAAAAAAAAAAGACATTTGCATGTAATCATTAACATTTTTGTTTTCATTTGCCACTGAAAAGGATTCAGGCAAGAAATTATGGGTAGATCTGAACAAAGGATGAAAATCTAATTTTGTGGCAACATCTGAAGTTTCAGCACATATGTTCTTTGATGGAATGAAAACAAATCTACTGAACACATTTTGAAAAAAAAATGAATTAAAGTAGAAAGGTGCTTGTATAGATTAGGATGTCTGAAGACCCCTTTCTTCACTTGCCACACAAAAGTTTCTTGTCAAACCAGCAGCATCCCTACTTTCTAAATTTGATATAATAACCTTTCCAAACCCAATCTTTCTTCGAAGTCAAAAATGCTTTGATTGCTTTTAATACTAAGACACAATGAGTAATTCTTCTAGTTCAGGCTATAATTTACTGTAGTTTTCATTGCAGCTAAATTGCATAAAGTTTTGGTTTTGTTCCCACAACAGTTTTCACATCACATTCTAGTCTGAGGACATCATATGTGTTTAGCATATATACATAACAACATGCATATATTCCACACAAAGTGTCTTTGGTTCCAAGACCTGATATAGGACAGAACATCTGCAACAGCATCACTGTTGCTATTTCTACATGTCATATTTATTCTAAGTAGAGAAATACCGATTGAAGGACTCTCTGAATTAGGCTTTTTGGTTTCTTTTTTTTCCCTGTAAAAAATGAGAATGATAACTCTAATCATAAATGGAGGAGGGGATCACATTGCTTTATGAAAATTTGTAGTTTTTAACATGATGCCCTGTAACATTTCTTTCACGAATGAAGTTGTTCTGCATGAACAGCCATGAACCAAGGGAATATGGAAAAATGAAAGAAAAAGGCTCTAAAAGTTCATATATAACCATACTGTCCTTTGGTACTTATGGTGATGAATGTTAAGGGAGCATGTTTTTCATATAGGAGTTTCAGAGAGATTTCTGAAAAGTATATTTCTTTAAAGCTGGCTCAAGAAAGAGGAGTAGTTTTAGAAAAACTAGATTATGGTATACATGTTGCTCTGGCTATTGGTATGCAGTATGATTTTAACCTATTGAGTAGTGACAGCTCTCAATATATGCACAAAAAATGGAGAAGTGGAGCTGACAGAGTGTTCTGGAGCTGTCCTGTCCCTTGATATTAAGAATGTTAAGGTTGATCTTTTATTAAGAGAAATTATTTTGGAGATGCAGAATAACTTGTGGAAACAAGTTATAGTGGCATTTTATTACTAAGACCTATTAGGCCTATTCTTTTTGTCTGAAACTCAGGACAGTTGCAACCATTCTGATATGCCTGTTTCCTGTGACTGCTCATTTTAGAAAGTAAAATTATTTGCCTAGTAAAATTATATGTTTTTTTCGAGAATATATGTGGTATTCTTTGCTACCAAACAGCTACTGATGCCCACCCTTGAGGACAGTTTGGAGCCTGTGAAGAGCCTCAGGCTCGGAGAATTTATAAATAACGTTTGTTATACTGACTTGTATGACTACATACTGCTATATGTCATTGGAAGGTGACATATAATTTTGAAGTTTCATTTCCTTTCAATTAGCAGCTGATTACATTTGATGAGTTACAACATTGTTTCCCCTGTGCCAATTATGAGTCAACACAGTCAATGAGTTGTTAAATCTTCCCATGTACAGAAACAATAGGAAGTGATTAAAGTGGGACCAATCTGGTCATTACCAAGGAACCTCCCTTATCATTAGAAAGTAAGAAAAATGAATAGCTTGGTATTAACCAGGCTAGATAGACAATTCACTTAAATAGCATCATGTAACAGTAGCCATTTTCCTGAAAAGAGATCTATCTTGAAGGCCATCAAAAAATCTAATGGATTAGATTGGTATTGGTAATAGGTATTTTCTGTCTCTTTTTTTCCATCAGTAGCACGCATTCTGTCTGTAAATGTGAAAGTTTCATGCATATATGTTTTGCTGTCCAAATATTGAAATGGGACTGATATTTAAAGAATCTGAATTTGTGTCTGAAAGGGTCTTTGCCCTGGTAGTATAGATTTACCCTTGTAATTAATATAACTGATAAGAACATTTCAGTGACATATGGTATAGGCAAAGGAGTTGTCCTGTGAGCAGATCATTATCACTGAACTAAACCTTTTTTAGTCTTGATAAGGAGGATTTTCTTGTAGTTTAGGCACAGGCCATGGGTTAAAGACATTTAGCTTCAGATTTCCTGTCTCAGAACCTTATATTTTTTTGTGATGATCCTTTCTCTACTTAGCCTTTTGGCTTTCAAGATTGCAAGATCAGTGACACTTTATTTCAATGAACTCTCTCATGGGGAAGTCTGGGATCAGTGCCCATACACAGCAGAGATATAGGTACCAAGATGGGAAAAGTAATGCAATACTTTTCTCCCTTTGTAACTCAAACAGATATAGGGAGGGACAGTTGTATTTTTAGATGGAAAAAAGTGGTTGTTCTTAAGTATCCTGGAGTTATGATGTTGCTATGGTTATTTTTTAAACTAATTTCTTAGATTTGAAGTGATCTAGTTTTCCAATCAATAAGGAAAGGATGAGAGGTGGAAAGGAGATGGTGTCACAGTTCAAGTCCTCTTGAGTCACAGTCTCTGGTTTAGTGAAAGCAAAGGGCCATATTTTGCCTTTAAATTACAAAATGTGTGATGGAAAACAGAGTATCATGGTGAGTAGTCTGTCACGGGGAGGTGAGCAATATGACATAATTTCCATCCTATTCTATGCTGTGAAAACTGCCTATGCATCACTGTGTGTTCAACAGCATGTGGCTGGACTGGGATGGTTATGGTTAGAGGACTGTTGCTGCATTTTGTAGCACTCTCTTCCTTTTATCATCCATTAAAAATTCATACAGTGATCATTTCATAGGTTCTCCTCAATATTTTCAGTTCCACTTGCAGCCACCATACTTTATAAAGAAATTTTCCTCCAACCATAATTTTACTGTTCTTAATGACATGTTCCTTGGGGAAGATGAACAGCTATTTTAAAAAAAATGTTGGCTCAGGATGATTAGATTGGGTTTCATCTCTTCTGTCTCTGTTGTTTGAATTTTTAGAATTATTTGTTTTAATTCCACATCTGGGAAAAATTCTACAGTTTATTTATAAAAATATCAGATGAAACAAACAATGTGATCCTTTCTAGCTTTGGAGTCTAGTGATATACAGTAACTGACTGGGATTTACTTTAAGTGATTCCTTGTTTAGCTTGTCTGCTAATATAAAACATAATAACTGGGATGATACTACTTCAAGAAACATGCCACGTGTCCATCTTAAGACTGCTAGGCAGCAGAGAAAATTAAGGAAAAAATTTTTTCCAACAACCAAGAAACTCATTGTATAAAATCCCATGTTTCTCCTGGACCAGAGAAATGCTTGTCTATTTAGTCTAGAGTTTGCATAGGATCTCAACCCTATCACTTGATAGGGTTAACCCTATGGTTAAAGGTTAACTATACCGATTAGTATGGACTGAAAATATGCTTAAAGTACATGCTTAATAATCTGTGACCTAAGATTTTGCATGAGACTTTTACAGGAGCTTTATTTCAAAGTTTAAACTCTAAACCTCTGATTTTGATGGGTTTTAAATGAAAATGTAACATCAAGCAGTTCCTCCATCTGCTGTTATATTTCTGAGAACTCAGACATGGAACAAGTCATATGAAAAAAGTCCCTTACTGTTAGTGTATTTCATAGAAATTATAGATTAAAAGTGTCTGCTCAGTCATGAACTCCATGCTTCTATTAGTACATACTTGCCTTTGGTTTGCATACGTATTCTTTCTCATAGAATGCAAGTTAAATAACAGGTACTTTTTTCTTTTTTTTTTTTAAGAGCAGCCTAACACATCTAATTTCTGCAATTTCTACCTATGGTTTTCCTCTTAAAGGTAATTTGTTTCCTTTCAAGTAATTACAAATTGTACATTTCCAGTCACATTATGCGAACATCAAGACTGATAACTAACTAGTTTGATTCCACTCTTATCAACATTTTATGAAAATTAGAAGTGAAAACATCACACTGGGGCCTTTAGAGTTGCTTTAAGTTGTTTTGAATAAATAGCAGGGTCTCTTATAGCTCTAATGATTAGAACAGCTAAGAAGATTCCACTGCAAGGTGTAATGCATCTCTATGCTTTCTAAGAAGCATGGAAACCTGTTTGTCCTGTTTGTTTTACTTCTACAGCCTTGAGGCTTTCCTAGAGATCTGCATGAATGTTATTTTAGGTTCTTGAATAGTTTAAGCTTTACTAGGTTGGAATAACATTTCTCCAGCTAGTGTTTGAAAGCAATCCCATTTGGGGAGGAATGTTTCAGTTTGACTTGGCAAATATTGTCTTTTCACAGAATAATTTAGAAAAATTATTTTTACCGTCTTTTTTATCTCCGTATGAATTGGATATTTAATAGTAAAATGATCATGTTTGAGTTTGTTTCAGTTTTTTGTTTGTTTCTTTAAAGACAGTGAGGATCCATCGTATCTCTTCATCAGAAACTCACAGATTATTTTGACCTAACTTTTATATAGTATGAAGATTCATAAGTATCTCCACTCAAAAGCAGTTTCAAAGATCATGCCTGAAGTAACCAAAATTTCAAATTAAATTTTTCTGTTTGAGAGAGGGAGAAGGTGAAGGGAGCAATGGTAAATGTCTTAATAATGTTTTGAAATTTAAAACCAACCAACCAACCAACCAACCGGTTTTTCAATAGCAACCTGTGTTTTCACCCAGATTCATACTAGTTTTCTTTTATAACATCTCTCTTCTACAGACTTTAAAGCACATTCCCAAATGCTAGTTTTGAACATTTGTCATGCAGTATTCATCTGCCCTTTTGCCAGACGTTAGGCCAATAAATTCCCCAAAGAAAGCCCAGAATACAATAGCAGCTCTGTAATTTCCAGAGACCCAGACTCTACAGTTCCCTGCTATAAGTGTAATAAGCTTTCCCAATACATCTATTGTCTCAAAGCATTTTCTAAACTGTAAAGAAATGAGTTCAATTGCTGCCTTCAGCGAGACTGGGATTTTTCTTTTTTTTTTTCTTGGAACATAAACCCAGAAATCTAGCACCCACCTGCAAATTCTTCTAGGAATCTCAGGCAAATTGTCGAGTAATTCAAGATAATTGACTGGAAGAGAAAAAAGAGATGTTCTTGATGCTCAGCTTTATTCCTGAAAACAGTGCCAGGCTTTCCTCCAATATCAGACTTTTGCTTGGATAGTCACTAAATAGTTTTTATATTTCTTTGGTGACATACTGTTTTTTTTATATATGTACACAAATAAGGCATGTGAAAGATGCAAACATAGAAGATAATTAGAATTAACAGATGAAGAGAGTCTGAGAGATGCACAAATGCAGCGTCTTTGCCAATAAATCACCAACAGGAATGATTAAACAAGAAAATATAGTATATACCTATTTTCCAGTTCTCTGATAAGCAATATGGTGGGAATAATTCTTTGGCTCTCAAGTTACATTCCATGTTAGTGGGTTAGTAATGGGTCACACATGACTGATTTAACAGAATAAAGGCTAAGATTAGATTACTCTTTTTAATAAAGTGAGCATACTTTAGATGAGAATGTTTTGTCTATTCATCAAAATTATGCATGTGGTGCCAGGCATCCTCCTCTTTTAAATGTACCTCATTGAAAATACAGCAAGTTAAACACAAACCATCTAAGCATATGGAAGCATATTGGAGCTACTGTGGTTTTTTATATGTCATGAGGGAAGCAGAAGTGCTGCACGTGAAGCTGGCTTCTAGATACCAGTTTCAAATACCAAACTAGTGCCTGCAATATTTTCTCATGTATATAAAAAAAATGGAATGCACAATATATATATTCAAGTAGTCGGTAGAAAGGAAGGAAAAAAACTGTGTCCAAGCATAATAGATGAGTCTTTGAGGCTGAGACATAAAGTCAATTGTCACAAGATCTGACAATCGACAATTTTTCTGTGTGAATTTTTGGTTGCTTTGGTGAATTTTTGTTGTTTTGTTTTGGTTTGGTTTTTGTTTGTTTGTTTTTTAAATCTGACAAATTACTTCTGGTCCGCTGCTAGCTATACCCAAAGATTCTCATGCAGTTGCCAATTACATTTCATTATCTCTACAAAAGGTCAAAAATTATTCAGGAAATCAAACTGCTATGATAATGTGTGAATTTTGAGTTTTTCAGATAGTTGGGAAAGCATAAAACTTAAAAATGAGAATGGCAGGTTGCCTGTGAGGCAATGTATGTATTGCCCTTTGATCACCTATGAAATATGCTTTTTGCCACTTAACCTCCAATTCATGTTTACACTCAGAATTACAGAAGAATTGAGGTCTGAAGCAACAGTTGAAGGTCATCTGACCCAACTTCGTGTTACAGTAGTCACCTAGGGCAGCCTGCAAAGAACCAGATCCAGGCAACTTTTGCATATCCCCAAGGATAAAGAAGCCACAGCCTCTCTGGCAACCTGTACTAATGTTCATTCACCTTCACATAGAGGAACTAACCTATTTTCTAGTGCCCATTTGCAGGCTGAAATCTAAAAGTGTTATTTGAAATCTATGGGTAAAGAATTTTTGTTCATACTAGCAGAGGGAAACCCTATTTAGTTCTTTTATTGCTCTTTTGAAGTAGTGAATCACTGAGGGGTGCCTTTTTATGACCTGTTGTATATAACGTATTGCTTGGTGCTTTCCATGAGGTCTAGGGGGAATAAATAAAACTTACTCCTTGACACACACTGATCAAGACCAATGGCTTGGAAACTCTGTCTACTTTTTTTAAAAGCCACAGTGGGCTCCGCTGGAGGGTTAGGTTCAAAATATAGCAGCTTAGCAGGTAGAACCCTTGAGGGTATGGATAAGAAGACAGTGAGGACCCACCAACAGCTGGAATTAGTCTGGAAGGGAGAAAAGTTAACAGCAACCTTCAAAATAAGTTGGAACAATCAGTGAAAGAATGATGACCTGCTCTGTATGACATATTGCTGGGTAATGTTGCCAGATGAGTTAATAAAGCCATTGCTTAATTAAACCACATCCTTTGCATCATGTCTTCCTGCACAGTCAAGCTGTGTGCTTTCTGGCTTGTATGGTGTCATCAATAATACAGATTCGACAACTAGATCATCTGTTGGTGGTGCAGGAGTTAAAATAGAATACAGCTCACTTCCTCTTAGCTGTATTTGGCTGTACAGAGCTAACAGGAGTAAAAAATGGTAACAATTTATTTTTATCACTTAAGTGAGTACATTTGGACTGACTACATATGGAGAACAGATCTACTGAATAAGACTTTTGCCTAGTAACTTTTTCTGACTGTAGCCACATTTAATAATTGTGGTTGAAATGCTGGCTTTACATTTAAAAAAATGTTGACAGAGTATCTTTCACAAATAGGAACATGCTCACATGATTCTAAACATATGCTACAGTCCTTTCCCACATCTACATCTGTTTCTTTAATTGATATTGTATTTTAATTATTTTAGCTTATAAATACACACTAGGGCTGATAAACACGTTTTCTATCAGACAGATCTGGAAGGAAAACTGTTACCACAGTTTCTCTTTTTTTTTTTTTTTTGTAAAATATTTGTTTCCTGTGGTATATTTTTAAGCCTTCAAAACTTTGCAATGGAATTACTTCTCTTGTATAAAAATAGGGCAAGGTGCAGAGTGCTTAAATCTTAAATAGTGATATAAAAAGAGTATAAAAGAAAGCTCATAGTTGGACAATATGTGCTACTGTGCAGTGCATTCATTTTTGCTCAGAAAGAAATAAATTCTGATATAGAAAAGCTAAGTCACAAGTTAATTTCAGTGAACTGCAGAAGGAACACAGCAGCAATGACACCTTCCGTAGTGTTCTAGCCCTTCTTTATCTCAAGACATATTTGAAACAATCTGCAATCAGAAAAAAAACAATCACTAAATATACTAAACCAAACCCTGCCAGTACTGACAGGTGAGTGTCTATCTGAGGACTTCTATTTTACAAAGTTATTTGTTTGCATAGTTCCCAGTTTCTCTCCTTTCTCAATTAAATTCATGGTAGGTGGATTATAGCTTAATTTTTTTTTTTCAAACAGAGGCAAAGAATTAGTTATTATACCAAATATGGGTCAGAATGGTAAGTGATGTTCCACCCAGTCTGGTGCTGATATTCCTAAAGGATTCTTTCTGTGTTGGTCTTATCAGTCAACTCTTTACTTCTATTTACTTTAGCAGTTGCTTTAAAAATTCATTCCAACATCTGACTAAAATCAAGAGAGGGAAGTAAATGTATCTGCTCTATCTCATTAGTTAACAGAGACATACAAAGATTTGATTTTGGTCAGACAATATTCTGTAATTAAGCACAGACCATCATCAATTCTCTACCAGGGTGACCTGGGAGGTTGAAATAAGTTTTGTGTTTAATGAAACATCATTCAGATAAGATGAACGTTTAGGACCTTTTTTTTTTTTTTNNNNAGGGCCTTTTTTTTTTTTTTCCTGGTGTCTCTGCCAGGACCTGTGGACTCTCACAGCACCAGCAAGTTTTCCCCATTTATGCAGATGCCTTTACTATTTTAATTTAAAAAGCTGCTACTTCTTTATCCTCAGTTGTTGTTTTAATATTGGTACTGAAAGCCATGTAATATTTTTGTTTTAACTTGTTTAATGACTGATTAGTTTTGGCATCTTAAAGGAAACAAAATATCCTGACACAAATATGTGTTGAGAATAGCAGATTGCCTGTATTCCCACACTGGATGAGAAAGGCTGGCATATCATGATGGAAAGACATGAAGAAAAAAACAGCCCATGTTATAAATTATATCTCATGGATTAAGAAACAACTAATGATATAAATTATAACTATTGAAGCTAAATGGGGAATGTCAAATAAATTGTACTTTTTAAGGCCTCAAATCAGGCTTACAGCTGATGTCAGTTCCCTTGGGAATCACAGACTTCATCTTTGCTGAAAATAGGTGACTCCAGGCATTCTTTCAGCGAATTGATCCAATCTTGCTCTTTCCTTTTAAAGTGAAATCAGTGATGCTGTGCTGATGTTGCCTTTTTTTTTTACAGCAGTGTATAATGTTTAGAATACTTCCTCAGAAAGTGAGTAACTTACACTTAGTTCTCTTTCCCAACAGAAGCTCTTTGGGACTTCTTATGCTAGGGCAATTTGTGGATGGTAGCATTTTTCTTTCCTTTTGAATATGAATAATTTTGCAGGAATGAAGTCCCGATTCAGAGGAGAAGCAGGACATGAAAGCTCAAGGCACCACAGTTCAGGGATAAATGCGATTGTTGAGAGAAAGGTGTCTGGGATTTCAGTCTTCTGTCTGTAAATTACTTCTGTAATTTACGTTGAATAGTTACCCTGTTTAAAAAAAAAAAAAAAGAAACAACAAAAAAAAAACCACAAACAAACAAAACAAAAAAAACCAAAATCCAAACAAAACAAAAAAACCCACAAAACAATTCTATTTTTATTTATCTAGTTTTTATCTCAATGTGCCTAATTTTCACTGGGCCTTTAATAGAAAGGCTAGATTCTGACAGAGGTTTCTGATTGTCCAGTCCATAAAGTCCTTACCTATGTTGAGATATCATAGATAGTTTGGACTCTAAATGATGTGAAAACATACCCAGTGATAGCATATTTAAGCAAGCACTGTTTGATAGAGTGGGAATATTGATCTAGCTGTAGGCTATAATTTCTAGCTCATTTACAGGTTAAAGTCTTGTAGAGACAGATTTCAAGAAGGCCTAATATGTCACATAGAGTAACACTGCAGATATTACCCAGATCACTGAAGTACTTTTGGAAGGTTTAGTCATTGTATGAAAATGGCTTTGACTCATCTGCCAGTATAACTTCTGGTTGCACTGCTGTTTAGGGGCACATAAAAGCATTACTGCTAACACAACTGGACTAATACTTATGGGACAAAAGTAAATCTTCAGACCCTGTGTGAATTCAGCTTAATCAAGCTGAATTGATAATGGAGACAACCTACAGACAACCTGAAAGTGTATTGATGTGTTTATCAATTTCAAGCATCAATTTCCTAGATTATCTATACATTTAATTTTCCCTTAAATTTTGTGTAATGTCAGGAGTGATAGCTGCAAGTTCTTGCAAACACTAGATATTCCATTCTCTGGAGTAGCCAGGGAATTAGAGGTAGCTAGATGGTGTTGTCTGTCTCTTCAGCACAGATGTTGGCATCCCCATGAAACAGTAAGGTACTTTTCCAGCTAGGTGTGTGACCTTTTCTTTGGACTCATAAAATATCTCAGATGGACAAAGCTTCCCTATTAGGTGTTAGCCAGTGCTTCACTGACAAAACAACACTAGAGTCAGGTTAAGGGCTGAGGTATCAGGACCGTCTTTGAACCTGTCACATAAATCAGATTCCATCACTGAAACAGAGCTGTCTTCTGCAGAATACAGGTGAGATTAGATGTGTTTTGAATAGAAGATGTCAATTAATTTCAAGCAGTTGATATAAAAAGATGAATACATTTTAAAAGTATATTGTAGTAACATTTTTTCATAGTAATTGCAGTTCCAAGCACAAGCAATTTTTTTTTGTTTACATAGTGAACCCAGTATCCTGTTTTCTCCTTGCATATAGCAATTATGTCTGTCAAGTCATTTCTTTCCTTTTTTTTAACCTTTGCCCAGTATAAATCCATAATTTGTTCATTTGCATATAAATACTTTCATATATCAAGTTCTGTACTATTTGTCTATTATTTTCCACGTTTTTTTTTATTATTCTGAAGATTTTGTTATGGAAAATGCGGCTGACCCATGTGAAACTTAAGACCTTGTCTGCTCTTTTTTCCTCAGCTGCTGGGGAGCATGAGAAATAGATGTGGATAAAAAGGTTATGACATCTTATTTACTTCTCTTCTGTTGTGAGACCATTTTAGCTTTGCCTTTGTGGAGCCTGCTAAGTCCAAGAAAGGGAGTATTAGACATGCACCACATTTTCACCCTGGTTACTTGAAACAAGCAAGGAGAAGCAGCCCCAGCCTTGTTTTCTGGAGAAATTGCTTACATCTGTGTCTAAGATTCTTGGAAAGCTCTTCTATGAAGCTTAGTGGCATTTTGCCTTTCAGCAGTATTAATTTTGGTTAGTTAAGGTTTAGTATCTTTTTACCTGATTTATGCATAGAAATAAGCCTTTCTCATACACATAGGAGACTCTAGGGATATGAAAAATGTCACAGTTTTAGTGCTGTCTGCCCTGTATGGCATATGCTCCTGCAAGAGAAACATGAACAGAAACAGCTCACAAAATGCTGTTCCCATAGGTTACTCTTAAAAGTGCTAAGCACCTACGCCATGGCTACTTTAAATACTGAACTACACATAATTCAAGAGTTTAATCACTTTTGATGTAAGCATAGCCAAAGAAGAGAAGTAGGTGCTACTAGAGAATGAGTCAGACCTTGTGCTGTAGTTTCTTGAATATAACCTCTTTGTCAAGAGTCACAGTTTAAGCAGCTTCCATTAGCAACCACTTGTTCCGGTTCTCTTCCTTTTGCTCTAGTTCAGCTAAGTGTGATGTTACACTGGGAGCTTAAAATACACAGTGAGTTGTGTATTCTGGGATGTAAGGAGAAATGCATTTTACTGTGACCTATTTCTAGCTTTTCTGTGGTGTTCTTCATGGTACTACTCAATCATTTCATAGGTATTCGACTTTGACTTTTGAAAATTTTGCCCATAAGAAGCAGCAAGGAGAGATTAAAATATTAAATGTTTATCCAATATCACACCTGTAAACCTGTTGCAGATCTGAACAGAGATATCCTTCATCTCAGGGCCAGAGATTGCATATTTAAGTTTTGCATTGAACCTTGCATATCATTTCCATGCTAATAGTCAAAAAAAGTTTGAATTTCTATGAGATGGGTGATTTAAATTTTCACCATATAATGCTAATAGAATGACAACATTAGCTTTCATTTCTGTTCTCACACAGTCACAGAATCACAGATTGGTTGAGGATGGAGGGATTTCTGGGGTTTATCTTGTCTAACCCAAGTGCTCAAGCACACCCACCTAGAGCAGTCTGCCCAGGACCACGTCCAGATGGTTTTCTAATACCTCCAAGGGTGAAGCCTTCACAACCGCTACGGGCAACCTATTCTAGTGTTCAGTCACTCTCACAGTAAAGAATTTCTTCCTGATGTTGATGGAAGCTCTTGTGTTTCAGAGTGTGCCCTTTGCCTCTTACCCTGTCAGTGGGCACCACTGAAAGCCTTTATGCCGTTCCTTGGGTGGAGAATCCAGCCCTTGCTCTTGCTAAATTTCTTACAACTGGTGATTGCCCAGTTGTGTATCCAGATCTCTGTAAGTCTTCTGTCTACCCTCAGGGGTCCACAGCTCCTCCTAGCTTAGTATCATTGCTATACTCAATGTTCATCCAATTTCTACAGCAAGATCATTTAAAAAAATATTCAAGAACACCAGCCCTGACATTGAGCCCTGGGGAACCACACTGACTGTCTGCCAACCTGATGTAACCCCACTTATTATAACGTTTTGAGCCTGACTTGTCAGCCAATTGTTCATCCAGTGCATTTTGGACTCGTCTAGCTATTGTGTTATTGCTAGACATTTTTTCCAGAAGGTTACTCTCAGTCAGTATCAAAAGCTTTACTGAAATTCCAAACCACCACATCTACTGACTTCCCTTGGTCAACTAGCTGGGCAACCTTTTCATAAAAGAAAATTAAATTGATTAAGCAGGACTTTCTCCTCATGAACACATGCTGGCTACCATCAATGACTGTGTCATCTTCAGATATTTTTCAATAACCCCTGGAATAACTTCATAATTTTACCAGGCACAGTAATTATCAGTCCTGTCATTATCAGGATCTTCCTTTTTAACCTTATTGAAAACTGGGACAACAGTTGCCAGCTTCCAGTTGAGTGGCACCTCTTCAGACTCCCAAGACTTTGAAAAATAATGGAGCGAGGTTGCACGATAACATCTGCCAGCTCTTTCAGTACTCTTGGATGAATCCCATTGGGCCCCATAGACTTCTGTGCATCCAGTTGGAGCATCAGGTCTTGAACAAGTTCAGGGTTGTCTGATTGCTTATCAACCTCCCAGTCATGGTTTTCCAAAACAGGACTCCAAGGGCTTCAGATCCCAATGCCAGTGTGAAGAGAAAGGCAAAGAAGGCATTAACCATCTCCACTTTGTGTCCTTATTTGCGAGTGACTGACCTCATTAAGCATCAGACCAGTGTTATCTCTGATTCTCCTTTTGCTGTTACTGTATTTAAAAGCCCTGTTTCTTGTCCTTCACAGTGCTTAATTTTAGTTTTTGGGGTTTTTGGTTGGTTGGTTGGTTGGTTGGTTGTGGGGTTTTGTTTGTTTGGTTTTTTGTTTGTTTTTTTTTAAATTAGCCAATACACTGAAAAGCTTTACTGTCTAAGTCTGATATATCTTATGCTAGCTTCTAGTTAGAATAATGGGAAGATTGTTTTAGGAAAAATTTTGCAATTATTTTCTTTTAAAATATTTGTTATTTCTAAGGTTACATAATAATGACTTTCTATGTTGTTCTATTGAAATATCAAAAGAAAATATTAGTAAAGAATTGATTTTTGACCACAAAAATATCTCGCTCCTAGCTTCACAATCATGTGTAATCTCACTGGACTGAGTACACTAGAAAAATGAAACATAAGCATACATGATTGAAGAGTTCTTAATATCTCAATGGGATGACAATAAGCTAAAGGGAAATAATTCATACCATTGTGACTATGAAAAGTGTGTATATGAATAAGTTTAGGAGTTAACAATTATATAAAACTACTCCTTCAGGTGACCTTGTTAGTCCTCACATCTAGTCCCAATAGAACTTGTTAAAAACCCGTTATTTAAGGTTTTTCTTTATTATTTTACTTACTCAAAAGTTTTATACTGATTTAATTTGCTTGCATAATTTTACTTGTGATTTTTATATTTTCTCATTTTGATAAAGAACACAAAATATGAAAAGTAGAAGGGATGCATAGACTCATTAAGATTGGAAAAGACATCAAAGGTTGCCAAGTCCAACCTTTGACTGATCATCACCTTGTCAATTAGACCATGGCACTAAATGCCATATCCAGCTGTTTCTTGAACACCTCCAGGTATAGTGATTCCACCACTTCCCTAGACAGTCCATTCCAGTGCTTGACCACACTTTCAGTGAAGAATTCTTCCTGATATCCATCCTTGAACCTCCCCTGTCAGAGCCCTATGTGTGCTCATCCTGTCATTAGTTGCCTGGGAGAAGAGGCCAACCCCCATTTGCCTACAACTTCCTTCAGGTAGTTGTGGAGAATGAGCTTTGTTTTCTCCAGAATAAACACTCCCAGCTCCCTCAGCCTCTGCTCATATGTCTTAATGTCTAGTCCCTTCACCAGCTCCATTGCCCTTCTCTGGACTTGCACCAGCACCTCAATGACTTGTAGTGAGGAACCCAAAACTGAACACAAGAGCTGCAGCTGCAGTGCCAAATACAGAGGGACAATCATTTCCCTTGTCTTACTTGCTTACTGCTTGTACTGTTATGAAAATGCCTACATGAGTAAACTTTAAACCCAAGTTAGTAAGATCCTTTTCAGAAAAAAAAATAAAAATTGCAAATACAACTTGTATATCATTTCAAGTGATTGCTTTCACATGCGAGGATAATAATACTATGACCAGGATTTATCTGAGCAGTCTCTACAGAAAATAATTCCTTCTCTTGTGTTAACATTCAGTGAACCTCATATTCACTTAATGTGAGCACAATGGGATCGGCTGTCTTGTCAAGTTAATCTATAACATTAATGCAGTGTTTTATCCCTCTTTCTCAGACTCCTTGCACATAAAACATTAATATATATAGTTTTCAGCGGAATGTTCTTGTGTCCATCAGTTACAAATGCATGGTTTTATCCCTGGACCAGTGAAGTGCTTCTGTACCTTGTAGTTACTGTCTATGGTTGATTCCTAAATCTTTTACAAAACAGTGGGCAAATTAAAATGTCTCCTATATGCATTACAAAATCAGTGTATATATATTATCACTTATGCTGTATTTCTCATTGGTTCTTCCACTAGATGGATAGAATATATAATGTTTTTGGAAAGGTCCTTTCTGAAAGCTGTTGTAACAAAGGAATTGATACTTTGATTTGTAGATAGTGATATGTAATCCATAATTTTCATATACTGTTTCAATTCTGTTGTTACTTGTGGGCAGACATATAAAGAGGCACTACTGGCAATAGACTAGAAAACCTCCTTCTGGCTCTTCTGTTGATCTACTTTGTTATTAGTGAGTTACTGCCCTTTGTGAATGATGTTTATAAATGTTATGAGTTGCTCATCATGGTACCTGCATGTACAGCACCCCTTATTCTAGGTATCATTTATAATTTCCAACTCTTGCTGTAGTAGCAGGAGTGATTTAGGAAGTGTTTCCTTTTTTTCTTCTTTTTATGTATTGAAGAACTTGTATATATGTATTTCAAAAAGAAAATGACACCTGGATGAACAGATTAGAAAATAGGGTGCCAGGTTCCCATACCTAGATGCCAAGATAAATGAATGCTAAAATATTAACATGGTGGGGTGGAAAAAGTCAGTAAAATTTTTATTTCTCCATTGGAGAAGTTCTCAAAGCAACACCTCAAATTCCTCATTTAATCAGGAATTTTGCCTTAGAAAATATTTTTTTTTTATTTTACGTTTGCTAAACAAAAAAGAATTTGAGTTTCACAATCAAGTTCAGGCCTTTAATAGTTCATAAGAAATGTAAGGAATGATTGGTTTGCCCTACAAAAATTGGTTTGCTCTTGTAGTATTTGGCTTTACAAATGTGCAGTTACATTGTTCAGGCCTAAAGCACTGTATGAAGTCCTGTAGAGTTCTTTTTCAGGCCCTCTGTACAGAGTTTGAGTTTCATCTTTAATCAACAGCCAGCTGTTAGGGCTGCCACTGATTCCTGACCTGTAATTACCCCAGAACCTCATCCTGCTGGCTGGCTTCTGAGAGTCTCCTGATATGCATGCTACAAGATTGAAAGTGGCAAAAAATCCTTTGCAAAGGTACCAAGAGATTTGTATCTTTGCACTACAAATCAATCCAAACATGGAATGCACTGGTCCTGTTCTCCCCTCACCCCCTACACTCATTTCCTGCTTTAACTGGTGCTCTGCATTTTAGGTTGTGATTAAGACTAACAATATGAAATCAAGCATTTTGCTTGAACCTGCCTCTAGAAAAAGATCAGTTAGCAAACTAAATGCACAATATCCTTGCTGATGATAGACATGTTTTTTCCTGGCCCATCTGATTATGTGTTTTAATATGAACTGTGTAAGGTTTCTAATGCAAAGCACTTTTTAAAGTAAGTTGCAACCATACACACACTTTAAGTATTATAGATTCCAGTTGTCATGAAACATTTACCTCATTGTCAGCTCTATCTACTGTATTCTTGAATTTTAAACTACAAAGTACTGCCAACGAGCAAACATGCATTTTTATTCCAGGATGAATGATGATTGCAAGCCATGAATTGGTTTCAGTTCTGTATCCCTTTCATCTGAGAAGAGAAGCCTGTTTTTTAAAAACGTGCTATGTCCCTCAGGTATGCATTTTAGTAAATATATATGCAAAGGAAAGACTAGAACAATTGCAAGTTTTCACTGCTGCTATTGATGATTATAATAGATATCTCCCTTCAGAGCTGGCCACTATAGCTAGATAAATCTAGATTTATCCTTCCTTAGCTGAGGGAAATAGCCTCACATCTGTTAAAAGATTATCACCTGATTAGTACATCTGAGATCAGAAATATTTTCATCAAGCTCAGGTCTCAGCAATGCACATATTGGCTTGCTGTCATGATACACACAGCCAGCGTACTTGTGGGAGGGGGCTGATATGCTCTGCACACTTACATTTTAAGTATTTGGTGAAGAGGTGCCTAGGATTAAGGATTGCAGGAGTGGCAGGAGAACTGGGAAGATGATCTTCCATGCATGTACGTATTTCTCCGTTTGCTGGAGAATGAAAAGCATATTCAAGTTTTTAGAAATTTTCCGATTTTTCTCAACTAAGATATATGCTTATGACTTTTTAATGTCTCTGATCTTTTTTTGCCAAGCTGCTACATTCAACTTAGCATTTACTTGCTGAGATGTTAGTGGGAATAAATTGTTGCTAGGTTATGAAATGCATCTTTCAGTATTTCCATAGTCAACAGTTTTGATTTTATCTGATAAACTCAAGTATTGCACAAGGGAGAAACTGTATTATTAACATGGTCTGTTGAGAAAATCCTCTTTTAAAAAGAACTGAACTCCAGGATGTAATATTAAGCATTTTTGTAGATAATTACATTAAGTCTGAAAAGATATTCAGCTTAGATCTACAGCAGCATGGCAGAGACTAAGAAAAAAGTCAAACTCAGATCTTATTTAGAGGTTTTGTGGTTTGCTTTTTAGTTTGTAATGGCTCTTACTTACCTTTCATGGTCATATTAATTGTCTTTTTCTAGTCTTGTTTACAGCCTGCATCTGTTACTCAACTACACACTCTAAAAGTAACTTTTGCATAGGAATTTTCCCTTTGTCAATTAAAACAAAAATGAGTGTTATTTCCCTATAAAGTTACCACCTAGAAAGCTTTCTACATTGATTGAAGAAGGCAAGTAATAAGCAGTAGAAACAATGCTTCTGCTATATAGTTCATGAGAAATAGTTATCCACATCATAGAAGAATGGCCAGGCTGTAAGTGAATGCTGTCAATATTTGCACCTTGACTCAGAATTGTTCATGCTATTTTTCCTATGCTTGTTGCTGAGAAGGTTACCTCGGTCTAAAACAAGAGGTTCTATTTCAGCTCAAGAACCTGATTGTAAAGCTTTAAAAGTATTTAGGTCTCCAACTATTTTGGTGTCTCTTTTCTAAATATATAAAAGATAGGATCCAAACTATTTTGTGGTTCTTGGTCTAAACTTCCTAGTTTAGGAGCAATAGAAGGATCCTTGTTAAGGTGCAGTCAATAGTAAAGGACAAATACTGGCAATGCCATTAGTGCAGGCTCCTTTTAGAATTATCTATGGATTAGTCTGAATGAATGAATGGTTGCTGATAACTGCAGAGAGATATAGAATAATTCATGCACGGGTGAGATGGGGTCAGAACACACAGGGTCAGAACCACCTTGTGGGGGGTGCATGTGTGTGTGTGGAGGGGGAGGGGAGGGGTCAAATCTCATGGAGATGGGGTGACATTGTGTCCCTCATGGCAGCCCCAGGAGCCCACAAGGGGAAGCCCCAGAGCAGCTGTCAGTCACAAACAGCCTGGTGAAATGCCCCACAGCTCCTGGAGCCACTGGCCCAGGCTTGGATTGGCAGGGACAGTGGGAACACTGCCCCTCACCCTGGCCTGGGACCCCAGAGTGGCCAGTGGGTCAGAGGACCTGCCTGGTGGGTTGGCCATAGAGACCGAAGCAGATAAAACCAAAGGCATGTTTGCCATGTGTCGAGGCCTTGCCATCTCAACATGTGAGAGCACATCTTCCACAAAGTTCCAGTGGTAGCTATTCTGATCTGTCTCTTTCTCCTTCTCTCTTCTTCCTCCCTCTCTTTCTTTGCTCCTTCCTTGACGCTTTGGAGCTTGGAGCTGGAGGGATTAGATTTTGTATTAAGTGTTGTGGATTGATTGGATCTTGACTAAGTGCTGTGGATTAGTATGTGCTGGCTTGGTATTGAGGTGGAATAGTTTGTCTAGCTTGTGTAGTGTCCTTTTTAATCTTTTGCCAAATTCCCTTATTTTCTCCCCTAAATTAATAAAAGTACCTGTTGGGACAACTCAGTAGCTTATTCTCTTGATGCTGTCTCAAGGTATTAAAGAACCCTACATATATATTCTAAAGTAAAAACTCCTGGCTGAGCCCTTGAGCCCACAGCTCCAGGGCTGCAGTGTTACAGGCATCCACAACTTCTCTGGGCAACCTGGTCCGGTGTCTCACTATTCTCACAGTGAAAAGTTTCTTCCTAATATTTAATCTAAATCCCCTCTCAGTTTAAAATCATTGCTCCTTGTTCTATCCCTGCACTCTCTCACAAAGAGTCCCTCCCCATCTTTCCTGTACTGGAAAGGGGACTGTTCCTGACTGGAAGGGTCTATAAGGTCATCCTGGAGCCTTTTCTTTTCCAGGCTAAACAAACCCAATTCTCTCAGCCTGTCCTCACAGGGGACATCTTCCAGCTTTTCTGATCATCTTTGTGGCTGTCTTCTGGACTTGCTCCAAAAGGTCTACATCTTTATTATGTTGGAGTCCCCAGAGCTGGATGCAGCACTCCATGTGGGGTCTCACCATAGTGGAGTAGAGGGACAGAATCATCTTCCTCTGCCTGCTGCTTTTGATGCAGCCCAGGATACAATTAGTTTTCTGGACTGCAAGTGCACATTGCCAGGTTGTATTTTTTCATCCACCAGCATCCCCAAATCCTCTGAAGGGCTGGTTTCAACCCACTCATTGCATAGCATGTACTTGGATTTGGGATATCCCTCACCCATGGTGGTACTTGGCCTTGTTGAACTTCATGAGGTTCAGACAGGCCCACCTCTCAAGCCTGTTAAGGTCCCTCAGGATGGCATCCCTTCCCTCCATCACACGATAGTGTCAGCGAACTTGCTAAGGGTGCACCCAAAGTGTCTGTTTCAGGAGAAAATAAATAAGCAAGATACCAGGTATTTTAAAAAGAGGGGGGAAAGAGTCCTCAATCCACATTTACAAAGGCATTCTTTAATTTCCCCTAGTTATTCTTCACAACCATTAACTCTGACTACACAGGATGTCTAAAATGCTTGGCATAGTCAATGGCAACAAGTAGGCAGAAACAATTAGCCCTGTTATATTTGACTGAGGGTGCCTAGCCAGAAAGCAATCCTCAGAAAGGAAGGTATGCATTCACAGGGTGAGAATTCTTACTTCAACTCCTCCTATGACAGAAATAGTCCTTATCTTGGAGTCATTTACTTACCACAGTGCTGTGTAATAGAATCAAAGAGAAGCAATTAAAAGTCTGTCAGGCAGTGGAAATAGCCCAAAGTCTCCAGAGATCAAGCCTTAGCTTCTGAATGGGGACAAAAGTCTGAAGAAATGGGAAGAGTGTGAAACCAGGAAAAAGAGGAAGACAGTCTTGAGTTCAGGCCATTCTTGTCACATTTCACAAAAGATCAATGGGATTAAATTAGATTATATCAGATATTAGGAAGAAATTCTTCACTGTGAGTGTGCTAAAACACTGGAATAGGTTGCCTAGAGAAGTTGTAGATGTCCTATCCCTGGATGTCTTTAAGGCCAGGTTGGATTTCGTCCTAAGCAGCCTGGTTTAGTGGAAATTATTCTTGCTCATGGCAGTGGGGATGGAACTAGATGATCTTTAAGGTCCATTCCAAGCCAAGCTATTTTATGAATAATAATAGGATAACTGTACTGAGTGTATAACTCTTTGCTATTGATATGGACTAGAAAGGGAAGGGAGGCTCTCATTTCTCCTCATGGCAAATGCATGAAGCTGAGTATGGTGGTCACATTATTTCTGTAAATTTAGTCTCGGTATTACGTTCATGTTACTTCACATGAAGGGTTGTGAAAATTACTGTAAATTAATAGTAAAAAATATAAAGGAAGGCTATTTTGATGCTATGGTTAAAAACAAAATAAACTATCTTCATGCACGATTCTTACAATTTTCTCGTGTGTGAAGCACAAAAATGTTACCACATGCATTGAGAAGATGTACTGCTTTGTGCCAAGTCCAGTGGGAAAGCTGAGGTACAGGGGTTAACGTTGACATAAAGGCCAAATCCTGATTTCTTTGATGTTAAGAGGAAAGTTTTCATTGAGCCCAATGGAATTAAGATTTAGTGTACATGTACGTGTTTCTTTACAGTTAGTGTAGTCTGTTACTCAAACCTATTAAATAGTCTTTACCAGTTCTGAATTGTTGAATAAAAAAAAATAATGTTTAGAACAACCTCTTTTTTTCTTTCCAAACAAAAATTTCAAACCAAAAGCAAACTGAAACTAGAATCAATAGAAATTAGTTTTAAAATATTTAATAAAAAGAAATAATAAATATATGTATGAGAATACAAGAAATGTTTTTATTACTTTTTAACCTGTAGGTGTCTATGGTAATAATAAACGTGAAATTATGAGCACTCAGGGAGGGTTTTTATAACATATCTTTTTTCATTCCTTTCACAAATATTTTAAGATCTATTAGGTTCTGTAAACAAACAAATATTTTGTCTTTACAGTAAAGGATTTTTTAGAACCAATTTGTAGTTAAGAATCTTTGGTCTATAGCTATTTCTTACCGAGGATACTGGTGATGTAGTAATGTAGGCATTAAATAGAAGCAGCAGCTTTAATGCAGATGCTCTTTATGTGACTGACAATTGCTCTACTAGTTTTATGTCTGAGCAGTAGGACATATTTTCTTAAATGTACAAGATAAGAACTCCTTTAAATTTTGTACACTGGAGAAGCAGTTAAAAACAAAAGCAATTTACAGAAAGTCCAAACTGATATATATTCCAACTTGAACCCCAGAAATGGAAAAGCAATCTTACATTTTTGTGCCTGGAAGAATACAGCACTTATATAACATTGACTTAGAAATCAATTAGTTTTACATGGTTTTGAAGAGCAAAAAATCCACAACTTGTGGGTTTGAGGACGAGGGAGATTCTTAGATTTGCCAAAAAAAGTCAATTTAAAGTTATTAAAAAAATGTTTTCAGGGAAAATAAGCTTACATTATTATCATAGATAAATATGCTAAATGCATTACTATGCTTCTAAAAGCTTATTGTTGGAATATTGACCAAAAAAGTTGCATTTTAAATTACTGTCTGTTATCTCTTAGCAAATTTGATTTTTGTTTCTTTGATATGAATATGAATAAGAAAATTGCATATATGCTTATGTATCATATGGGATTTGACATTATGTCACAGGAAGAAATTCACCTAATGAAAAGATGGGGCTGAAACAGTCCAACAAGCCCTCTATCTCAGCTGGAGTAGTTTCACATTTGCAATTGCATTTTAGAGATCAAATGCATGAAACCCTAAAGAAGCACGAATAGGTTGACTACTTCAAAGGATTTTTAAATTGAAAAACAAACATAAAACAAAACCCAGTAATTTATACAAGTGTCTTAGAACCAGTCCAACTAATTATATATGGAAAAAAGTGACACCTATTAAGAGAAACAATTTAGCTTTTAGATTTAAGCTAACACTGCTTAACCATTTGTTATTCTAACTATTCTTCTGAGTTTAGGTCTAAAATAGTCCATAATGCATATATATTGCTGAATATATCTGCATAGATTATACACTAAGCATTTAAGTTTATATTTACAATTCAACTTCAGAGTTTCTCGAAAGTAGGTCTATTTGCATTGCTCCTAATTCTGCAGTAGGTGGCAGTGGGTAGTGGAGAATATACAAGAATATACAGTTTAGATGTCATCACATTTTTAAAGGAAGCTTAAAAATGGCCAAGTGTTTTCTGCTTTTGAGTTATGTATCTATCAAACAGAAAGGAACTCTTAAACAGAATTTCTCAATTGTTATGGTTAAATAGTAGCTTTGGCAAAGCATTATGAAAATAAATTCAACTGGTAATGGAGTCAAGTGAAGATGGAAATACAGCATACTGTTCTGTAAACAAGTGTAATGTTAAGTCCACATAAGAAAACATAACTGAAGGCTTAAACTCAGGAGAAGTTTCTGCAGGGCAGCTCTGTAAATTAGGAGAATGTAGTGAATGCAATTTACAAATAGAAAAAGAAAACCACCATTTCAGTTTTATCTGTATTCCTTTGGAAATTGTTTGTATTAATTTTCAGTGTTGCACTGACTTTTGAAAATAGTACTGTAACTGGTGAAATGGAAAACAGTGAAATGGGAGAGGGTTTAGACACGATGGTGGCAGTGTGGAATATTAAGAGTTTGAATAGGTTGATTGTGTGGGAGGATAGTTTGTGAAGATTACAACAGAGCTCTGATTTTACATTCCTTGCACGCCTGAAATATGGGAGCTTGAGGGTATACAGAATGTGAAATTGGATGAAAAAGTCTGTCCAAGAAGAACATTCTAAGTCTCGTTTATTATTGATTCCTGTTTCTTGCTTATCTGAAAACCTAGCTTGGTACATTTATACAGAAAGTGCTCAGTCAGCACTGCCGATTATTCTCACATTTTCACCAGTGTATTTCAAGCTCCAAATAGACCAGCTAAGACTTTTAGAAGTGCAAGGCATCCACTAGTTCCCATCTTAAACACTTTGAAGTGACCAGTAATTAGGAGTTCTTGTTTTGATTTGTTTCCTGTTTTAATCTCCAACTTTCAAAAGTATGCAGCTGGAAGCTATTGAGTGCCCAGTGCTTTGAAAACCCTGGTCAAGCATTCTGCTGGACCTGGACTAGCAAAGGTGAAACTCTTATTGAATCTGCTTCTGATTTTTTGGCCAAACTCTGTCTCCAAATTCTTCACATTGTTAAGTAGTAAGGAAACATTAAGTTGTGCTTAATGTTAGTTCTGTAATCATAAGCATTATCCAATGATTAATAGATATGATCTTTTGCATGAATTAATAGTTTATACTACAAATAGGTATAAGCAAATCAACAGAAACAGAGGCAAGATGCTGAGTCAAAGGTGATCAGAGTTTTGCTGTTAACTCAGTAATAGGAAAATTTTTGTAATCTCATGTTGCTCATCAGCTAATTCTCTGTAAAATTAGAAATAAAAGTAGTGCTTTGATAAAACTAATAATGATAAATTTCTTGCAATGTGTTTAAAAAATAAATTTAAAACATATGCAAGATATAATAGTAATTTCATGTAAGAAATAGACACGCTTTGTTGTGTCTCTGGTTAAAAGAAAGGTTCCAAATCTAGACCCCAGAGTAACAATAATTTCACTAAAAAAGGCCCATTTTACATGTAAACTAAAAGGAAATCACTGGCCCTGTTAAACCATGGTTGAATATTTTCATGATTTAGTTCTGCATTATCTAGTTTTATGCTGGTAAATTGCTGTTAATGAAATTGTGCTACTTTGAGTTTGAAATCATCCATGAAAACTTTCATTGTATTCGTGTGTGTTGTGTCTTATTCTTTGATATTTTTTTATGTTGATTAAGATGCATGAAACATTGCCTTGATCTCTTCCAAACTGAATATTCAACGTCACTGTGATAAACCTTGAGTCACGCTGAACTTCCTAAGAAATGTCAAAGTTCTCTTTGAAATTTATCCAGATTTTCCATTTTCTATGTTACTCTTCAGCTTTTCTTATACTTTTAGAAATACTGAATTCTTGTTGTCTGATTAAATATGGGTATTTTCTTTTTCTTATAAGCATTTGGTTACCCTTCAGTACTGGACATTTAATTTCTACTCACATGGTTTAATCATCAATGTTTCTGCATTATAATTTTTTCCATGACTATTCTTTCTGTGGAGAATTGTAATTCTTTGGCAAGTTTCTAAATAGAGAAGTTACTATTTTTTAGGCATCCAGGAGTTCCTCTTTCTTTCATGGACAATGCTGCAGATATCTCCAAATTTTTCTAAGCAACATAAGGAGAAATGTAAAAGGCATGTAAAAGGCAATGTTTTTGAGTGTAAGTCAAAGAATCAAATATGAAATTCAGATATAGTAAAAAACGTGAGAAAAATAGAAAAAAAATTGATGCTCTAATACAATGCAGTTTAGTTTTTTCAAGAAAAAGTATTGTAACTCATTATATACATTTTTAGTAGATTAATGTAAACAAATAGACTTGGGACATGTTCTATTTATTCCTAAACTGACAACATCTTTATGATTGTACAGCAGAGTGCAGATAAAAACTCTTCAGGACACACGAGTTGTGCTTGTTGTGTCAATGATCATTAGCTGCACATCCAGTCTAGATTGGACTGGAAGGCAAGGTATGACTTAATTTGCCTGTGCACAAACAAACAAGCAGAAAGAGTTAAAGCCTGAGAATATCTCAGCAATGGTAAAGGAGTGCCTAGAGGCTAAAAGTTCTGAACTGGCCTCCTGCAAGTCACAAATGTTTTGCACCTTTTATGTTTTGAAGCTTTTCTGCTCTGACATGTGTAGAATTCTCTGTGGAATTTCAAGTACCCAAATATTACTCTCAATGCCTCTCTGCTGTGCTTTCTTGGTCTGCCAGAGATAAGACACCATGTGTCAGGTTCCCTGGTGAGATAAAATAAGACCACAGCTGAATTTGGCCTAATCACTGACTCCATGAAATGGCCATTAGGTTGACCCTGAGCAGTAAAATACATCAACTTTAGAAAGTGAGTCTCCATCCCCAGTTTAGCTGGTGCTGAACAATAGTTATCTACATTAACAGCATGACACTGAGAGACTCTGACTGAATGTCACAGATGTAGATATCTGCAGATGAAAATATCTAAGGAAATTATTAACTATGAGAAGAGCTTCATTTTTTGCAAACCTGCAATAAGCTTAGAGCTGGGCATGATGAATGATGCAGCAAATGTGAGTAGGAGGTGGCATGTTCTTGAACAGAAAGTTCTCCAGCATACTTCCCCACCTCCCTACGCGATCTCAGGTTTTAAATGTGTATCAGAATATGTGGCTACTTGTCTGGTATTGGAAAGATAGTTGCGGATTAATATTAACACCAATTTTCCCTTTTCCCTAAAATTCTAAAGGACAAGATTGGGGTGTAATTTTTGCTTTTCTTTCTTTCCTTCTCCCCTGTCAAAACTCAACAAACTACAATGAAGATTACTGAGGACACAATTTATTGGCATAATATAAACAGTAGCATACTTTTGTGAAACACTAAACAGAGGTATAGGATGCTGCTCCCCCCTGAAAAACAGACAGTACTTACATTTTAATCTTGGTAGTAAAGACAATATTAAGACAAAGAGTGCAAATGAACTTCTGTTAATGTGATTAATTTCTCTATGCACTGTTTCAGTTTCCCATAAAATATCTCCAACTACCCTTCCTGAATCTAAAATATTTAGAGAATAATTTAAAAAAACCCAATTTTCTAGAAAATCAAAATTATTCATAGTTACCTTCCTAACTACTATCATGTCTCTGGCTTGTTCATTCTTGACAGTGATATGACTGATGTGTGATTGTTTTTCTTCTTGCTATTCCACTTGTAATAGTTCCTCAGCTAAGTCCTACTGTAAATATTTAATATTTAACCGAGTAAAGGAAAAAGTAGTAACTTGATTGTTCAAGGAACAGAGATTGCCCAGAGATAAACTGTTACATGAATAAAAGAGAACAGGATAGAAAGTACTGTTAACATATGGTATGAAAATTTAACTCTGACTAGTGGAAGTTTTTAACTTCTTATAAAATCAAAGACCTGAATGAAGTTCCTAAACTGAAGTGACGTCTTGCAGATCCAGTCCAATACCTAAAGAATCCCAGAAGCCTAATCCAGTGCAGTGAATAAGAACAGGTTGAGTTAGCCTAGTAAAATTAGCCTAAAATTAGCCTGAGTTAGCCTTAAAAAACCTCTCTATAGTTCTGAGGCTCAGTATGTCTCACTATATTGTCGGTTTGAGGCATTGATTTCTTGCAATCTGACAGAGGTCCATGGCTTATTCTTTTGTCATTCTTCAAAACTTCAGTCTTCCTGAATGATATTATAGAAGTTTATATATCAGCCAATTCTAACCTCTTAACATGATTTTAATAGCTGCCAGAGGTAGCATGTCTCTTCCACTACTTGTCACTTCTTGTTTCTACTTACTGTAGTTGCCAATTTCCAGCTGACAGGATGGCCAAGAGGAGAATTTGCTACCCTTGCTTTCTATTTTGTTTCATATTTTTTTCTGACTTTCTCGCTCATTGCTTTTTAAGCATTTTTGCTATGGAATAGAGATATTTTTAATTGTTGAAGAAATATTGAGCCAGTAAACACTTTGACTGGGAATCCATAAACCATTTTGGTTCTGTATTCTAATTCAGAAGATGATCTGTCAGAATTAATTGAAAATGTCTTAATGTAATCCAGTCCAGTTCATTAGGCAAACACTTAAATTATTAATTTAAATACTGGGTAGTTCAACAGCATTTATGACAGTAACAAACACCAACGTATTTTAATTTTTAAATTCCTCCTCTGTATCAAAGTTGATGTTCTGCTATAGCTATCACTGTTTGACATAAATAGTTTTCACCTTGCTGATATTTAAAGTTTTTGGAGTTTGCTTAAGTATTTTGTTCAGAAAAGGTTTATGAAACAAAAATATAGTTTTAAAACACATAATTCTTAAAATTAATCAAGTCTAGTATGTGATTTTTGTACTTGCAACTCTATTTTGGATCAAGTAGAGTTATACTAGAAATTAACTTGAACCAGGAGTTTCAGTGTCATGCCATTTTATTAATTTATAGAACACTTAAATTAATACATAATTATTTAGTATAAATCTAGTACTTTAATACTAGCCATCACCATTTTGTTAGTCCTGAGAAAAATATTTTTTTCATAAAATGAACTAGTCCCTCTTCCATTTTTATTTGCCTCTATATTCTAGAACACAGAGATTTCCTGAAAAAGAAATAAATGTGTAGGGAAAGGGGGAATAAAACATGAGGGAAATTGATTAAAAGGAGAGGAGAAGAAACAAAATGAGTAGTGGTGGTTGTGAGCTGATGACACAGTAAGTCTTGAAAAGGCTGCTTTCCTTCAACACATTTTGTAGACTGACAGAATACTTTGGGTTGCAAGGAAGCTTTAAGTCATCTAGTCCAAGCTCTCTAAGATAAGCAGGGCCATTTTCAACTAGAGCAGGTTGCTCAGAGCCCCATCCAACCCGGTCTTGAATGTTTCCAGGGATGGGGCACCTACAATCTCTCTGGATAACCTGTTTCTGTTACACCATTCTCATTGTAAAACATTTCTTCCTTGAGTCTAATCTCAATCTATCCGCTTTCAGTTGTCAGTCTTCAGCTTAGCATGCCCTACTCAAAAGTCTGTCCCATATTTCTTATAAGTCCCCTTCAGGTAACTGGAAGGCCGCAATAAGGTCACCCTGTACAGTTCATTTCTCCAGGTTGAACAATACCAACATGCTCAGCCTGTCCTTGTAGCAGAGGTACTCCATCCCTCTGATCATCTTTGTGGCCTCCTCTGGACTCGCTCCAAAAGGTTGATGTCTTTCCTGTGCTGAGGACCCTAAAGCTGGGTGCAGCACTTCAGTGGGGTTCTCACCAGAGTGGAGTAGAGAAGGAGAATCCCGTCCCTTGACCTGCTGGTTGCACTGTTTTTGGTGCAGCCCAGGATACAATTAGCTTTCTGGTCTGTGAAGGCACACTGCCAGTGAATGTCCAGCTTTTCACCCACCAGCATCCCGAGGCCTTCTCTGCAGGGCTTCTCTAAGCTTGTCTTGATTCCAGGGATTGTGCTGAATCAGGTGCAAGGCCTTCCACTTGGCTTTTTTTGAACCTCATGAGGTTCCAATGGGCCCACTTCTGGAGTTTGTCCAGATCCCTCTGAATGGCATCCCATTCCTCAGGTGTGTCAACCACGCTGCTCATCTTGGAATAATCTGTTAATTTGCTAAGAATACACTTAATCCCACTGTCTGTATCACTGATGAGTATATTAAACAGTACTGGCCACAATTCCTGCTTTCTGCTCTGAATTGCGTACCTTGACAACTTTAGCTTTAGTGTGTGTACAGAGGTTTGAGTGATTGTTTCATTTGTGGGCACCTTAAAATCATACCTGCCTGTGTGGAAGTGAGAGTGGGGCAGATATATCTACTTGTGAAAACACAGGTTCAGTGACTAAAGGAGTGACGAGTATCTTTGCCTGGTATTCCAGGGCCATGTGCCATACCAGGCTCAGAACTGATGAAGGGTATTCTCTTCACATAAAACAAGTGGAAGGTGGGAGACAGGCTGCAGTAATTTCAAAATTATGTTAACTGATGGACTCAAAGGACCTGTTGTAAAGCTATAGCTTTGCCACATATTACTTTTACTGTGGGAATTTTAATACGCACTTTGTTATTTAAATTATTTTTATTGCAAGAACTTAACTTTGCCTTCAGTTGTAATCCTTTGCACTCAGTTTCTCTTATAATGTAAATGTATTTAAAGGCTATGTCCAGTTTCTAGTCTTCATTTTACTAATTTGAAATGTTTTTAAGTTATTGGGATCTAGTTTTTATTTTTTAGATTATAGTAGTATAGTCCAGTATGGCATAGTGTATGGTTAGCAAACCTAATGATTGAGTGTAGCTTGTATTTTTTTCTCTATTCTCTCTGTGAACTATTAAAAATATTTGTTAAGTGGTAAGTTTTTACCATTTTTCAAATTGTAGGTTATTTGTAGAAACAAGGTCCTTACCTCTGTTATATTTTCTGTTGTTGGAAGGAAAATAACTACCTGAAAAGAGAGAGCTTCACTTAATAGATGGTATTCACAGAATTAACAAAAAGACCATTCAAGCTGAATATTGCATTTCAAATAGGGCAAGATCAGTAAGCACTATGGAAGAGGTGGATTTTAAAAATCCTTCCAAACAGAAATTATATGGCATTAGGGAAGGCACAGAAATGGAATATAGTTTCACAGATACCTCAGAAAACACTGAAAGTAGAAAGGTCTAATCAACTGGGCAGAAGCAGTTAGCAGCAGCTCAGTATTTCGTTGACAAACAGACATACCAGGTCCCATCCTCTTCGTGTGAGCATCACTCTGTCAGCCTCTGGCTTGCACTCTTCTCTTTGGATGCAGTCTCATGCACACTGCCTGAACAACTTGCTGATTTCTGCATACCTGCAGAGTCTGTGTGCCAGGACTGGTCAGGAGTACACATGTGAGGCCCAGCAGCAGGACACAGGTGGCAGGGCTCTGCCACTCTCAGAGATGTCTCTCTTAGTAGGATGCACACAGAACAAAGCTTGGCAAAAAGGCTTGCTCCCCAAGAGGCTGGTACTGCAAAGTCCTCTCCTGGCACTTGATTCAGCTCACATGCAAATATGCACACACACAAGCATGAAAGCACTCTTAACCAGGTGGCTTAGGACAAGTATATGCACAGCTTTTATGTGACCTGTCGAGCATGTAATTTTTGCATTTTTATTTTTTCCATTTTATGTGTCACATATTTAGATTAAAAATTTACTATATCTATATATTTACTACTCATCTGGCAAAAATAATTAAGGGAGAAAAAATTGAACAAAAAAATACTGTGAGATTAAATTTTTGGGGTTTTGATCAACTGATTTGTATGATTCTAATATTGCAAATGGAATGTAAAGTTACTGTAGAAGCCTTCTTAGACAAGGTCTTTTTATTTAAGCCTTATATTACTAGTATAATAGTGCCATGTTTTATATGCCCACTTAATACTTTTGCAATTCTCTGATAAGATTTCTGCCAAAGAAATATAAATATTTTTCTTTTATCACCTTTTCATCTGTATAGCAAAAGCAATCCATAGCTACATCTGTAATTTCTGTTTCTTCTTGAAAGCTAAGAGAGGGCTAAAGAGACTTTATTTTCTATCTTTCCCCCATTAACTGTATCTTCCATTTCCTTTTAGCAATGGTGCTATTTGACCTTCAGATGTCAAATATGTCTTCCCTTCAAAATTGGAATGGTATCAGAGAGGAAAACTGAGACAAAGTCAATAAGATGGTAGTGGGAGCTTAACCATCTTTCTTAAGTGTTTGATACTTCTGAACAAGGAGAACAAATTCAACTCTATAAGTTCAATTAGTATTAAAAAACATTAACACTGAACTGCAAATAGATTAAACACTATGAACAATCCATGACTCAAATGCTATTCATGCTTTTCAGCTAATGTAGGCTCCGTATTTGAGTTGAAAAGCACACAAAGTATGACAAAATTGACTCATTAAAAGAAATACAGTTTTTCATTTTTGCTGTCTCAAAAAATTTCCTGAGGATTTCCCTACACAGTCAAAGGAAGTAAAGAACATGGGCTGCACTAGAATTTATGTATTCCCAAATTCCATTATTGTTTGAAAAAAAAAATCTATCATTCAATAATATTTTTAGTTCTAAATTTAAAAATAAAAATAACGCAAGTTTTTGTTTTCTTATGATACTATTACAGTTCCATTAAAATTTTTGAGTTACAGGATCTAGAATTTGAATGGTGAAGTCTGGAAATCTGAATATCCTCATCAAAACTTTGTTTCTTCCTCTTTGGACTGTTCAGAGCATAGGACAAGACAAGCACATTATCACAGTGGCTTTGTCTCACAGTAGTCTGCAAATATTATATAACCATCATAAGAAATGTATAAACAAGTTGTTATGTATTGTTAGCTCTGTAGATGCATATGTGTAAGCTGAGGGAGGGCAGTTAAATTGCTGTGGTTACATAGCACGTCAGTGTCAGTCTCAGGAACAGAACTGAACAGTCTTTGGTCTTAAGCACATTATCTACCACTTTCTTTGCAAAAAAGACCAGTGTTTCTTAAGGCACTAGTGTGTGTGCTATTACTGCATTTTATCACTTCAGTTCTGAGTTGTCTGATGTATTGAATAATGAAATTAAGGCTTCTAAAGGATGACTGAACCACAAAATCTCCCCTGGGGTGAGTTTACTTTTAATAGGAATTTTTTTGGGGGGTGGAGGAGAAGAAGAAAAGAAAGACCTCTACTTTAAAAAAAAAAAATATTTTCTGCAATAGAGCCAAGATCATCCTTTCCCCCCTCCCGCTTCCACTTCCTCCTCTCCCCCCCTCTCCCTCCCATTAACTAGTATTTTTCTTGTATGATTGAAAAGCCCTTAGTTTTGCTCAGGGGAAAAGCCTCATGCTGAGAAGTAAGGGATCCCAGTTGTACACTTAATCAAAGTGGCATGCTCCACACTTTGTTTCTGAGTAATTTCCGTAACAAACGTATGTGATGTGTATGTTTCACTTGCATGAATCAAGTATAAAGTTTGCAACTGACTCAGTTGTTACTCCTGCTGACAGGCAAAAGGTTCTTTTGGGGGAGGCAGAGGGATGAGGTTCAACTCAATTCAGGTTGCTGAAAGGAAATGAAAAGGACAATTTGAAAACCACAAATATAGGGATGAAAGATTACAGATACTGAACAATAACTGTCCATGGTAAATTGTTTATTGGAGTATCTGTATTAGGTGATGTTTGTAGTCTCAACGTGTAGTGTGATGGAAAACACAGATTATGGCAATGAAAGTAGAACAACAATAGAGTCTGATTCTTTGTTTTCACTTTTCAAAGGCTTTTTTTGCTTCTTCCCTTCTTCCCCCCCCCTTTTTTTTTTTCTTTTTTTTTTTGATAAGGCCCAGGAAATTGTTAGCAACATGCTGGTGGGAACCTATGGAAAAGAATACACGCTGTATCAATGGTGTGGTTCTTATCCCAAGAGCTGTGTTGGTGGGTGTGGGAATAGCGCGCTTTCAATGTGAGCTGCTGCAATGAGATAGCATTGAGAAACCAGGGCAGAGAACAGCACAGATTTAGTCTAGGGAACCACGGGCTTTATCCTACAGTAATGTGTGTAAGGACAGACAATGTAACACTACATTGGGTTTAACAACAAAGAACTGTAAAAGGATTTGATAGTAAGGGTTTGGCAGAAAAGATGAATGTATCTGCACAGTCCAGTAAGTATTTTTTTAAAGGTATTTAAGTGATATAATTTAAAAAGACAGTATTTAAAGTTTTTATAATAGATATTATTTTAGAGTAGGATCATTTAACAACAGGGAAGGCTTATTGAGTAAAGAACCTAAGAGGGTATTTTGTTGCAATAGGGGAATAAGAAGCAAAAAGAGGCACACATGGAAAAGGAGAACTGACAGGTTTTTTTTACAAAGGTCTGTTTATTTATTGCATTTTATTTCTGAATACATTTATGGCCAATATCACTGGAAAATCACTAAAAATGTTTTTGTCTATATTACCCAGTTTGTATATGTCTATTTGTTTTGATATTTGAATGGTAGCAAGTTTTGACTGCAACTTGAGCAAGACCCCACATTTTCCTTGGAGCTACTTGGGCTTAAAAGGAGAATATGGCTTTATGAAGCCTATATGGTAACAGGATAAATATTGATACAGCATATGCATTCTGGCTGTCCTTCAGAATGAAATAGCATTTCTTTGTTTGTATAGCAGCTGTCATGACCAGTGAAACTTAAAATACGCTTTGAAAATCCTCAGTGTGCCACTTCTGGCATATTTGGCCAAAGGTGTAAGTGATCAAGTGATCCTGTGTGCCAATAGCAGTTCTGTTGTGGGAGAGGTTATTGAGTAGGAAATTCAGTAAGGAACTGTCTTTTGCCCTTGTCTAACACAAGAAAATATTATGGCAAGACAGGTAAAAAATCAATTAGGAATGTGGTCAAATTTTCATGTTTAGTATTTGATAGTTGCTGGACAGAGCTTTTTGAAGATCCCAGCAAAGGCATCCCTGACTGAAAAAAAAATATCACACAAATAGATGCTTCGGTTAGAAATAAGTAGAACTCTGTTGCATATTTAGTAAAAATTTCTGTTTAACTGAGAACAATATGTAGCTAACCTTCTCTGCACCTGTCTCTGAACTTAGAAAACCAACTGTCTTTTATGGGTTTGTGACTGGTATGGCTTCCACTAGGGAATGAACAGGAGCATCTAAATCCAGTGCAATATTCTTAAACAGAAAGATGCCTTTAGGAATCCCTCCTGTACAATTATGTGGTTAACATTTTGGAATGTAAGTGAATAGCTGCCACTCTCTCAGTACTTTTAGATTAATGTTGTATAAAATGCTAGCCGCATTGTCAGTCTCCAGAACAGCACATTTTGCATATCTGATGTTCCAGAATAATATGGCATCCTTCTGACCCAAAAACAGCCTGTAGGTCTTTAGTCAGCTTGCTCAGCACTCGAATGCTGTATCATTTATCAGGTGAGATACTTGTAAACAAGAAATGGAAAGATTCTGAAGGTCCATTACAAACTTAAAAGACAAATATCACAAATTTTAAAAAGGCAAACGTGACTAATTAAACTGATTTTGTCTACATTACCACAACAAAACTGAAGTAAGAGTATTAAGTTTTTCACGTTGTCTTGCATGCATTTTTAAATGCATCTTATGGAGATATTCTGTTAATTCCCTGTGAATAAACAGACTACATGATGTATGTCTACATTTCCATAGCTTCTTGTTGGACATTCACTGCTTGTCAGCAGGCAGCACAGAGGCTAAATAAAATTAATGAAAGAAAATGCTTTTTGAATGGGAGAAAGGAAGGGTTAGAGGCAAGATTAGGGTGAGTAGTCTTCTTAACAACATATTTCCATTTATTTCACTGTAATATCTTTTTTTTCTAACTGCATACACTTCAAAGATAATACAAAATTGGAATTACGAATATCACTGCTTTGTAGTGAATGTATTGCAAGATTCTTAAATAATTAAATTATTCCAGTTCTTAAAATGGAGCGTAATTAGTCATTAATGAGCAAAATCTGTTGCTGTGCAGAGTTGATATACTCAATGCAGACCATCCTTAAGTTTTACATGATTTGGTTTAATTTCTAAATGCATGTGTGGTAAAAATCAACTGTTGTATATCTCATAAGATAATCACTAAATTAGCTAATAAGTTACATAACATATCAAATATCTAATTTTTATATAATAAATTATAGATTTGTCAGGGACTCAGTTTTCTGCTTCTGTTTAATGAGAAGCTTGGTTTAGAAGAATGGTAAGGGACGATTTGATACTAACAGGGATTAATACATTTAAAAATGATAGGCCTGGCACATGAAGATGATAGCTTTTCACTCATGAACTCACAGTTCAAATTCATACCACACCACATCTGCATGAACAACATGGTCATCTAACAGCCATTGGATATACAAATACATTTTACTGCATCTTGTTCTAGTGGGATAATGCTGAGTATCAGAGGCTTGTTTCTCAAATAGAACTAGCAGCCAGAAGCTTACCTTTGAAAGTGTATTAGCACAAAGGGTAAGGAAGGAATGGAACATGATGCGCTGGAAGGAGGTCAAAGCAGATGCACAGTGAAGACAGTGCTAGAAATTCACATTTCTGCTCTTGGATTAAATTCCCTAGTACTGACCTAAGCAGGTGTCCCATTAGAATCAGTGAGCAACTCCCACTCTTAAAAAACTTAAGCATTATGTACCTTGCAGGATTAAGCCAACCAATAATGGAAGCTTCTTCCAGTTTTTAGAAACAATTTTTAATAAGCAGCAAGATAAGAATAGGATCATAAACTATTTCATTAGGAAAACACACATTTTTGTAATTTTAGCACTTCTGCAAAATACAGTTAATCTTAGCTAAATAAATACCATGTGTTTAAAACTGTGGTTAACCTGAATAAATTGTAGGAGTTTGCTCCACAAGCCAGTCATTAAAAGCTCTATGGTGTACAGCACAGACTTCAGTGAGCTAATTAAGACTTTGTGAAGATGAAGAGCTTTTTAGACTGGTGTCTATGTTTTGTTATTTTTTATCTCAATTTCTTTATTGTCAGTGGGTCAAATCCTTTTCCTAGTGAAGTGCTGAACCTTTGCTTGAGTCAGTCATGCAAACTAGTTACAGAAGTGAAATGCTGATCTTAAGACTACACTGTTTAATCATTGCAAGGAGTCTCTGAGTTTTTAGTGAAATACATAGTGTATGCTATGAAAATACAAATATTTCACACTCAGACGACTTTGTTTGATGTAATCATATGCTCTCTTTGTAGTTCCTTAGGTCGTGGCTCAGTCTCAGTGGTGCTAGGCAGGGAATGAGGCTAGTGTTGCTGAAACATTCTTCTTTATATTGAAATTGGCATAACATTAGGGGCTAGTGCACAGCAAATATTTCTCACCAGACGTAAAGAAGAAAAAAAACCTGTGATTTGTTTTCCTTTGTTCCTCTTTCCTGAAATACAGGAGATTTAATTTAAATGCAAGACTTTTAATTTGTTTGTTTGTTTGGAGTTTTTTGTTTTAAACTGTGAGGGTGATCACACACTTGCACAGGTTGCCCAGAGAGGTTGTGGAGTCTCTGTCCTTGGAGATGTTTGAAACAGAATTAGACAGAGACCTTCTATAGTTGACTCTTTTCTGCGCAGGATGGTATAGAGATGACTTCCAAGCTCAGCTGTTCTCTGGTTCTCCAGTTAGAATGATCTGTGAGATCAGTGAAGATAGAAGTGATTAGGATGTATTTTATTTTGCTAAAGACACCCACCTGACTAAGGGACTGAACATTTTAACATGTAAACATAAGTTGAACTTTATCAGTGAAGAGGAGAGAATAACGCTCAACACTTCACCATTCCAAAATATCCTTGGTGGGACATGCTGACCAGGCACAGTGGTTCATACACTTCATCAAAAGCAGACAAATGAAAAATTCAGAAAGATGAAGAAAGAGAAGAACATGGAAACTTCTACAACAAAAAAATATTAAAATTTCCAAAATAAGTTTAGACCAGATAACAAAGATATTATTTGATATGTAAAAATCGTGTATAGAATTATATGAGCAATTTGGGAAAATTCAAGAATTTGCATAAATAGAAGCCAGGCAATGTAATGAAAGGCTAAAAATACAGGTTAAATAAAAGGTTGCTTCAATAGTTGACTAATTCACCCTGGAAAAGGGACACTCAGAATGCCAAGATAGCTTTTGTGTTCTATTTTTCTGTAGTATTATTTAGATTGCTAATAATAAATACATAGTATGGGAAAAGCAGAGTAAGGTCTGATTTGTGAGTGCAGAATAGTTCTCAGTATGTGTTTTATGCTTCCTAACTTCCATAATCTTTTTCATGCCAGAACTTTCCTACTGTAAAAGAGGGTAATGCAGTCTACTTGATTTAAAGTACCATTTTCTTTGATTGGAATGTGCTACCAAGTCCATCCTTCCTCTTAGAATTTGGGATTATCATGTAAGGGATGAAAGTGTATGGTGGTCATATATTTTCTGGACAAATTTCTTCTTTTTTCAGTAGAGGTAAAACTGTTGTGCCACTAGTTTTGCCTGTATTGTATTGTTGCTTCAACTACAGTCAAAATCACGTAGAATAGCAAATGCAATTCCCTTCAATATGTCATTGAACATAATTATTGTTAATGAATCAATTCAGTTTTAAAGCTTTTCCAAAGGCTCCAATGAAAGTCACTGTCAACGTGCAAAGCATTATCATTCAAGTATTTAGTAATGATTGCAACTTCAGTAAAAAAATCTTCAAAGTCTTAGAAAGTGGCAAATTAGTTATTTTTTGGGCAGTGTTTGCAAAACACACACACTCTAAAATGACTTGGTTTTAAATTTATGTTAAACTGGTAGTAAAAATACATATGGTTACTTTCACTGCTGAAGATGTGCTGCTGTGTGTGTTGATCATCCTTTAGTGCATTTTGAATGATAGTTAGTCTGTGGGGACCAGTGAAGACCTCCAATTAATTATTACTGGAGAACATGAAATCATAAACAAAATTCCTTGTAATAAATTTTTAAAATGAGATTGCATGTTTTATTTACGGTACTGGTCCATTTTGGGGCTTTAAATCTATGAACGAAAACAAACATGCTTTTTATCAAACTGAAATAAAAAATATCAATAGTATTTCTTTCTTATCAAAGTAGGACACAATATATGAACTGGACTTCTAAATAACTGCAGGGAGAAAAGCAAGGGAAGAAGAAGATTTACTTTTCTCTAATTCATAGAAAGAGATTGAGAATATATGTAAAAAGTATGGAAAACAGCAAATGCTTCCAAATATAGTGAGGTTTATTAATCTTTCAGGTACCTGATATGATGGAATTATTTTATAGGAATTATTTTATTTTATTAAAAATGTAGGTAATAAATAAGAACTCTCATAATTGTCACATGTTTACAGCAGAAATTGGTTTTAGTTTAGACAGAGGAGCAGCAACACTGAGGATATGCAATAGTTTCTAGTATCTTTTCTGACTAAATCCTGCCACAAACACAAAGCTAAAGGTACTTCTTGTCCCATAGGAACCGCAGCTGAAATTATTAAACAAAGAAGGAAATATGATCAAGTGATAAAAGAAGAGCTGATAATCACCCAAATCGTGCACTAGTCTTGTATTTTTTTCTTATTCTCACTCTCATTTGTCTTTTAGATTCAGTTTCTGTCTGGAAAATGCAAAGTACACAATAGATATGCTGCAGTTTAATGGACAAATATTAATAGATGAGATTAAGGTCTTCTTTCATGGAATGGTGTGGAAATTCTGCAGTCTGTTGGGTTTTTCCTTGTCATTGAAAATGTCCTCCTGCCTTCCTACTACAAACAATATTCCTTCTTTCCTATGTTCCATCAAGAGAATTTACTTCTCCCTGCACCCATTCAAACTGTTCACTTTCTTCAAGACTCTGATTGTAACTGATTAACCCACACCTTCATAAAATGGGGATATCTCAACATGGTTTCTGGCTCTGAGAGTTGTGTAATGACACCATGATATCAAAACGTGTTTTAAGCAAAAAAAACTTTATCAGAGTGATAAGTGCCTATTGAAGCCTGCAGACAATTTGAAGAGTTTAATCCAAATTTACAAGTCTCGCAACTGGGAGATCGCTGGTCCAAGTGGATCCAGTAATTCTGCATCAAAGGGTTATTTGGGCTCTTTTTCTAATGACATGTTTGTGCACTACCCAGATAGACAGTTATGTCCATGACCTATATTGCTGCCTCTCTCTTTTTTCATATGGAATTATAAAGTTGTAACATAGTGCCAGGGCAATGCTGTGTCTCAGCTGAGTTTTCTTAATTCCTTTAATGCCCCTGTGATACAATTCTGTCTAATTTTTACAATCCTTTCTCCCTCATTAGAAAATATATCATCAAGCCATTTCCCAGTTTCTCATAACTTTCTTCTAGGTGCTGCCTTACTCTCCTGTATACAGCTGTGAATACCTATGTCACCCTTTATTTTAGTCTCTTAGTTCCTGGATCACAATCAGAAGGAGAGCACAGAGTAGAAATAAAATTTTGTCAGGTCTTCCTGATGATGTGATAAGCATTACAGGGACCTCTGCTATGAAATCTTTACTCATCACTACACAATCTCTTTCTTGCCCTCCATGTGATGATTTTACATTTTTTCCAGGAAAGAGAGAGGAGTAGGCCACAGGCAACTTTATCACTAAGTGGCTGCACCATGCTTGGCAGTGATCAACCCAGTCACCTTTTTTCATATTTGTAAAAAATACATACATGTTTCTAGTCATAGATGATATTTTTTGGATCTCAGCATCGTCTGAACCTCAACACGTGTCGCTGCCATTTTTCACAAAGTGCTGTGAAAGTGCATGAGAAAGTGCAACAGAAGTACTAATTCAGAATCTGAAGAGGAACTGCCAACAAGCCAAGTTAATCAACATTCAGACCTTTAATACATAGAAATTCAAATGTCCAGTTAGGAAAAAAAAAACAGGCAAAATGCTCTTATCTCTGGATCTGAAAAGTGAGGCCTTTGATGTACTCACTCTGAGTTTACTCTGTGTTTTTTCATAGAATAGAATTGCTATCAGTCACTTTTTAAGCACAGGATTGCTGGTCAACATTTGCATGATACTATATGGAAGGCTTTCCAAAATCTTGATCATCACCACATTCTTACCAAAAGAAATTCCATTTTGAATTGATGCTTGTATTTCATTAGTAGTATAATATAGTGGAAAGGCCCCTATATAAGAAGAAGTGGTAGGGAGCTCAAGCCTGAACATCATAATCAGGGTCATCTTACATAACTTTAGTTTTCTGAAGGTTACTTGTCTCACACAAACTATTCTGGGCTCCTTTTATGGCCAAGAGAGGTGAAATAGGTACCTACAGACAGGAAAAAATTCCATCTGTATTAGACAGCTCTGTTTGGGATAAATCATATAATCATAGAAGCACAGAATCAATTGGGTTGGAAAAGACCTCCAAGATCATAGAGCCCAACCATTGATCCAACTCATCTGTTTACTAGATCATGGCACTAAGTGCCACATCCAATCTCAGTTTAAAACCTCCAGGGATGGTGAATCTACCACCAATCTGGGCAGGCCATTCCAATACCTGGTTACTCTCTATGTAAAGAATTTCTTTCTAATATCCAACCTAAATTTCCCCTGGTAGGGCTTAAGCCCATGCCCCCTTGTCCTATTGCTGGCTGCCCGGGAGAAGAGACCAATCCCCACCTGGCTATAACCTCACTTCAGGTAGTTGTAGAGAGTGAAGAGGTCACCTCTAAGTCTTCTCTTCTCCAGACTAAACAACCCCAGCTTGCTCAGCATCTTCCCCATAGGACTTGTGCTCAAGTCCCTTCACCAGTCTCGTTGCTCTTCTCTGGACCCACTCCAGCACCTCCATGTCTTTCCTGAACTGAGGGGCCCAGAACTGAACACAGTACTCAAGGTGTGGCCTCACCAATGCAGAGTACAGGGGAAGGATCACTTCTCTTGTCCTGCTGGCCACACCATTTTTGATACAGGCCAGGATACCATTTGCCTTCTTGGCCACCTGGGCACACTGTTGGCTCATGTTGAGCTTCCTGTCAATCAGTACCCCCAGGTCCCTTTCTGCCTGGCTGCTCTCCAGCCACTCTGTCCTCAGCCTCTAGCACTGCATGGGGTTGTTGTGGCCAAAGTGCAGGACCTGGCACTTGGCCTTATTGAACTTCATCCCGTTGGAATCAGCCCATCTCTCCAGTCTATCCAGATCCCTCTGCAGAGCCGTCCTGCCTTCCAGCAGGTCGACACTCCCTCTCAGCTTGGTGTCATCAGCAAACTTGCTGATGATGGTCTCAATCCCCTCATCTGAATCATCAATAAAGATGTTAAACAGGACGGGGCCCAACACTGACTCCTGGGGGACACCACTAGTGACTGGCCGCCAGCTGGATGCATCACTGTTCACCAGCACTCTCTGGGCCCGGCCATCCAGCCAGTTCTTAAAATGACTCTTTACAACTGAATCAAAACCCTAACATTTTAATGTCTAAAGATACTTAAGGTGTCTGTGGAAGGTAGATAAACTATATGTATTTGAAAGTGACAGAAGAGAGGTTTTGGACTCTGTATCCTTGGAGACTGTCAAAAGCTAACTGCATGAGTCCTGAGAAATCTGATTTGCCTTTGAACTCAACCCTCTTTTGAGCAGGTGACGAGATTAGATGGCCTCCATAGGGTCTTCCTAACCTAAATAATTTTACAGTTCAATTAATTCCACCCTAGTACTTAATTTCCATTCTTCTTTGGATAACTACAAAACCTGTGAGTTAAGTAATAATATCTGCCCACGTCCTCTTCTGTGCTATTGCTTTGAAAATTTAGAGTTTAGAGTTACCCTACTCACAATGAATAATTTTTTTTGTTATTCTCTTGTATAATATCAATGTGTGCAGAATTTTAATAAATATGTCTGCAGAAAGTAACTGAAATAGGGTAAGCTTCACTTGCTAAGTAATCTACTCACCTTACACTCAACCAAATCTAAAAATTGGAAGCCTAATGGAAAATTTTCTAGAGGTCTGTTAGGTCATACTGTTCTTGTGGAATAAAAGCACTTTTATTGAAAATATACAGTATTTCTATTTTTCTTCTTTAATGTTGCCTTTCCAGTACATACCATCTCTTTTTTTTTTCTCCTTCTACTATTTAGGAATAATTCCCCTCATATGTTGCTTCTGCTTTGTTCAGTTGGTTGTGTATCTTTTCCCTTTAACCCTTAGTTAGTGTTTCTGCAACACTCATCTACAACAACTTCTGAACTTCTCTCAACGTTCACATGGCAAGTAACCTCTTTAGCTCTCAAGTCATTATCATCCAAGGTTTCTGTAGTTTCACTCTGGTGCTCTTCTCCTTTGACCAGACTTTTCCCATCCTTAATGTGTATCCTTTCTCACTCTGAGGACAACATGGCAGTAAATCAGCTGCTCTTCTTTCTTAATCTAGTTTTCTTCTTTCTTTGTCATCTCTGCTACTCAAAGTCTAAAGAAATTATGTTGCTACTCTCAGAAACTTCCAACAGAACAAAACTGGATGATATTCAAGCTTTGAGTGTTATCTTTAATGACTAAGAAAGCTTGTAAGCAGGCTGCTGAAATACTGGTAGCACTAAATACCATATAAAACTTCTCAGGACCGAACCTTTCAGGTCAGCGTTTTCTGATTTAGTAGCTGAAGATGAATCTTTGTGGCTATAACTGCAGCACCAGTGAAACCCTACATGAACATACAAATGTGCATAAATAAGAATTTTAATCTGAGTTTTAGTAAAGTGGTTTAAATTAGATGGAGGAGTTGTACTATTTTGTCAGTATCTGAAGAGGACTAATACACTGAGATGGATACATAGCATGTGTCAGAAACCACAATGTACGTGGTAGCATGTGATGGACTGGCATCCCAGTTAGTCAGGCCCTCAGACTCTTTCATTGTCACAGAAAAGCCGGCACATAAAGTCACTAACTTTTATTATCTTTCTCGTGCAGCCAGGCAGGTATTCCTCACACTCTTGTTAAACCTCTGTGTTACAGAAGCATGTTTTCTCCTCTGCCACCTGTCAAATGGTCCATTCAAACCTAACCCTCTAGTCTTTTGCTAGTGAGAGTGAAGCTGCTGTCAAGTCCAAACTTCAGCAGTTTCAAAAACTTTCAGTGTAAGAAATCCACTTTCTCATTGCACGTTTCCAATATATTTTCAAAATTTATATTCAAAATAATTAATGTTAAAGAGCTTCTACAACTATTTTAAAATTAATTCATTTATAAGGTTGTGGATTGTGGGAGAAATAACAAGATGAAAAAAGCTATTCCTTTGTAGAAAATGTTTGTTTTATAAAAGTAAACTAATAAAATATTCCTGAAGTACTTAGCCATCAGTATTTGAAGACCTGTGGCAGCATCTGAAAGACAAAAAAGGAAATAATTGATTAGTGCAGTTTTTTTGATCTTCTCAGGGATCAAAGGGACAAATACTGTCTACAGGGATGAAAGGGTGGAGAACTGCTCTCTGTACTGCCTCAGTTATCTGGTTATTCATACACTCTTACTACATGTTAGCAGTGCTTGTACCTGACCCTCTGTCATGCTCAAGGAAAAAAAAAGGGCAACCAAACCAAAACAAAAAAACAACCAAACAAAAAAACCACCCAAAAGTAGGCATACTGTACTATTGTACTGCCATTCTGAAAGGTTTCTCAATAATCAAAAATGTAATTTAAAGTCTGTAAACAAATCTCTTTTTCAGTTTGTAAGCAGCATTGACTTTAATTGTCTGTAATGTAATTGTGGCTTTTTTTGTTAAAACATTTATCTCTTGTGTTTTCTCTGTAGGTATTACTGATTTGTTTTGGTGTATTGCTTTAGAACACATATTCACCAACTGATGTATTTCAGAATCTTTTTTTTTTTCCTTTTTAAAGGTCTCAGTTCCCAATTAAATTCACAGTTCTGTGTATTCACATATTAGTATTAGTATTCACTACATTAGTATGAATCTGTGTACCAAATGGTGCTTTTACTATAACTTAACTCCATCTATGTTAATTTAGAAGGTATTGGTTTATAATATAGCTTTGGGTAATCTTGCATTTTGAGAGGTATTTTTTAACAATGGTAGTTATCAGCAGAGAGGAGGAGTGGTCTCTGGGTGCTATCAGACCTCCTGGGAAGATCACTGAGAAAAATGACTGCATTCTCAGGTTTGCTGTCTAGGAATCTATGGCCCTCCCTGAAAACTGGTGGAATTCCAAAGCTGAGAAAAATCACTTGATAGGCCAACCTTTTCAGCTGTATTTTCACACAGCATGCTCGGTCTGTCTGATCTGATGTTATATTTATTTTCTTTGAAGTATGTGTAGACTCTTGTAAAGATGGAGGCCAAGAAAACACATTTGAAAAGACACTTTGTTCTACTTTTAACAACATTTCAGTTCCAGCACCATTGTCACAAAACCTTTTTCACATCATGTCCAGGCTATTCAATAGGTAGCAGCTGACTTTCTCAGCTGTTTTACAGTTTTTAGGATATTTTTTTAGGATATTTCACAAAATTCCTGTCAGTCATTTGGTACCTTTTCTGATATCTAAGGCAGAGGCTGGAGCCTAAAACTAGGACAATAAGGACAGTCATTTCTACTGACTTTTGACTACAGTGCACTTTTGACTACACTGCTAGTGTGGAAGACCTCTGGTACCTCTGTCAATAGCCCAACAGCTGAATAGAAAGAATAGGAAAACAGTCAGACAGCTATATGTCATGTAGAGATTCTGTTATATCTGGAGCGTCTTTATAAATGAAGTATAGTAAGGACAAATGCATTCACATTCAGTTTAATTAGGATTCCCCAAAACAGGTAATCCTCACCCTTTATGGTGCCTCACCATGTTACAGTTTGTGTTCATTTACGAGGCATAGCAAACACATTATATTTATGCCATTTTTGTTTATACATTCTCCATACTGCATGAGATCATAAGGGAGATGAGGCTTGATGATGGCCTGAATTACATCAAAATGCCACTCCTCCATCAGAGTTTTCTTGTAGTTATTCTCAGTTCTGAAATAGACATATTCTCCTTTCTCTGATCAAAAAATTGAGACTTTTGAAAATAGTTTATTCCTTCTTATATAAATCCTTTCCTTGACGGCTGAGCCACGAGCCAGAAAAGCTACTCTTGACATGTGTTCTGTACAGGCTCTGCTTATTCTGCATCGAAGCTGCCTGAACAGCTGTTTGATGCAAATTGCCAGATCGCCTCATAAAACTCTCTGGTAGCTGGAAGTCAGGAGAAGTCCTAAATGACCCTGGATTAGAACAGCTTTAGCAGATCTCATGAAAAAACCCTTTACCTATTTCTTCGGCTCAGAGATAAAGAGAGCAATAGCTAAAGGTCTGGTTAAAAAGACTTCCTAGCTTTCCTGACCCCATGCAGGTTTTTCCAAATATCCTCCTTTTATGAAGTCTGGAATGGAGCTGTGTCAAGGAAAGCTCATATTTGACAGTAGAAAAATGTTCTTCATGAGAAGGATGGTCAGACACTGGAACAGGACCACTGCCCAGGGGAATGGTCATGCCACCAAGCCAGTCAGAGTTCAAGGAGCGTGAGGACAATGCTCTTAGTCATATGGTTTAATTTTATGTAGTCCTCTGAGGAGAGGGAGCTGGACTTGATGATCTATCCATATAGATCACTTCCAACTCAAGATATTCTGTGATTCTAAGGTGAAAAAATAAGTAAACCCATCACACAGAAACTTTGCATAGTCGTTTGTTCCTTATCTACTTATTCTGAGTGTTCTGCTACCATTTAACTGTGGGTTGGTTGTCTCCAGAGTGCTTAATTTCTTTTCTCATGTCCACCAGTAATGTCCACTTATCCTTCCAAAAGTAACTTTACTATAGATATAAATACACCTCATTTCCACTGAATTAAATTATTTATTAAATGTTTTTGTCATTGTTCAATTATCTTTCTCCTATAAATGAAAATCTGTCCCATAAAATACATCTCATTTTTCTGCATAGTGTGTAATTTACTATGAAGAGAACAAGATTTAAAGTATTTTTATTTAGGAGACAGTCCCTTCTCCTCATGGTAAGTTTTATTTTGACATTTTCTGGGTTTGCCTCCTCCACCTCTCAAAAGTTGAATAACAGGCTTTGAGTTTGGTCTGTGAAGAACTGAGTGGATGGAGAAAACAGCTGTAAGATTTGAAGCAAATCATAAGGGGTTAACAAGAGATATGAAAAAATGAACTGCCCAACTGAAGTGAAATTTTGTAAGAAGGATTTGAAAAAAAATTGTAGATTAAATAGGATTTATTAGGTTCAGATAGCTGATATCCACTTATCCAACCCAAAATATTTTTAACCTAACATTCAGATAAAATTCAAACATTAGTAATGTATTGTATTCAGAAGCAGTATGTGACACTTGAGTGCATGCTGTTTGAATGCCATTTATTTTTATGTTTTATTGAAATATTTTGCTTTATTTTGCAAATCCGTGAAACCTGCATAGCAATAAGGCACAGTTTTTATCATTCTGTAATTACAGACAAAAAATAGAGCAACTCATCTTAAGAGGAATGTTATTATTCTTAACTGAGCTCTAAACTATTTGTCATTGGTCAGAAAAAAATGTAGCTGCTCTGCACTCTTGACCTTTCAGCGGTAGCTTACTGCCTAAGTTGTTTATTCACTGAAAATATTTATGCAAGGGATAGGCGTGGAATAGAGGCTTAACAGAAACTTTGTGATGGGATAAGGGTAAATCTCATTCTTTCTTGGAAGAATTTGTCAAGTAAGGAAAAATTCAGATTTATTTCATCCTCTTAACTAATGTAAAGCTCTCCTTTTCCACCTTCCTCTCTGGTCTTTTTAAGCATGCAAACAACACATATTACATTCAGTATTCTTAGCAAGGTCTTCATCTTTTGTTGACTAGGTAGGATAGCTCTAATTCTAAGCCTCTGCTGATACACAGGAGAATTTTCTGGTTTATTTAGAATTCACGTTCCTCCTGCTGTAGCTTGTTAAGCTCCACCTGTAAACTTTTTGTGGTTTGCGTTTTTAGTTTTCAGTCTTTAAACAAACATCACAATGAACTTCATATTTCTGAGCCCTGTAAAAGTCTCAGTAGGATGCACAGGAATTTGCCCTTAATTAGAACTTTTAATAGAAATGTCAGAATGGGATGCAGCTCCCTAAAACATGATAGAAAAGTAACATTTTTTTAAACTGTCATTTCTCAACAGCAGTCTCTTATGATGCTGAAAGGCCACATCACCAGGAAAAGAAAGGAACTCCAATGTTACTCTCAGGGTTAACTTAAAAAAACCCCCTTTTTATTTATTACTTTTTTTCTGAGTTTGCATTAAAGCTGTATCTTTTGCAAAGCAACAAAAATGATAATTACTACATGTTAAACAAAAAGTTCCAAATAACCTGCTTTCATATTTAATAGTAACACTTTTAAAGTGCTACACCAGTAACTATCATAGTAAAATATGTATTTAAGTACATATGGAAGAGTCTAATAAACCTTTCTTACATAATCATTTCAAGTTGTGTGATTATTTAAGAATAGACATCTTAAAAAAATAAAAGAAAGATACTTTCTTTCTTTCTTGTTTAAATTTGTTTCTGGGGCCAATTGAAACGCTACCATTTTCCCGTTGTGATAATCTATGAAACTTTGAGAATTTCCATTTCAATAAAAGATCTGCTTGTGAGAGGAGATACTCAGTGTGAGAGCACAGGACTCAGTAATCCTCTATGGCTACACTGGTTTACTTTCCAGGGGCTACAATGGCATCATGTGCTTTACTGGTTGCAGAGGATGGTCATGTAACATAGATAAAAAGCCACAATAGGGATTACTCTAATTTTAGGATATTACAATTTACATAGATATTTGCATCTGAACCACACATTCTGATGCAGTCTTTAATCTGTGGAGAAAAATAAGTCCTTTCAGAGAGTAATTAATTTCATCTGAAGGAACACTGAAAATAGGTGAGATGATTCATACCCTAGGGAAGGTCTGTATATCTCCATTGACTGTAGAGACAATTCAGCTAGCCTTAGCTCAGGAATTGACACATGTAATGTGGACATCTAAGCTTAGATGAGATGAATTCCCATTCAGATGAGGACCTCACCTTTTTGCCTAGAGCTACTTGAACTGAACTTCCATTAGTTTCCTCAAATAAAAGCTCTGGTTTGCAGTGCAATGCAATGAATGAGTTTGGGAAAAAAAGTATGCAACAGGTAAGTGCTATGATTGCTACAAGTGAATTACATGAAAGCAAGCTCCTGTGATATGAACAGATATCTCTCTAGTATCTCTGTGATATGAACTCTGGAGGACTAATAGTATAGATTATGGAGATAAGTGCAAGTGATGATAACGCATGACAATTTCTTTGAAACAACTGATTTGAAATAGTGATTACTGTAACAATAACCAAAATCATCTGTGTTGCTTGTACTGGGTGTTACCAGTAATTAAGGTACAACCCACAGTAGAAATGCAAAACAGTTTCATTTGCTCCTGTTATACATGCAACATTTGTGGACAGGTAGAAGCATCTGTCACAGGTCTTTCTCCTGTACTTCAGTATTTTGGGTTAAAGTATGGTAAACAGAAGGAACATCTGGAATTAAGTCTGTTTAGTAGGAGTGTCGGAATAGATGCAACATTGTAAAATAACATTTTAGTAAACTTCAGTAGCAGTTCTGGGTTCTTGGTAATTCATATGAATTAGCAATACCTCAATTCAGGCACTGCAACAGTACCACACTGCAGGTACACTATGATGACTTGTGAATCAGTACCAGATTCATTAATCTGGAGGTATAAATATAAATATCTATGCCTAGAGAATTAAGAAATTAAATTTATTGTTTGTTTGTGTGTGTGTAGAAGAGATGAAACACCAAAACCACTAAAAAGGGAAGGATAGAAATGTAAATAGGATGATCTTATCAGTCAGTATCTTTAACGAGCATTCATTTCCAAAATACTGCCTTTGAAACAAATGCAGCTTCACCACAAATTTTAAATCTGACTGATGTGTGGCCCCGACTTAGACACAGAACTACCTGCTTGCAGGTGCTTGAGAAAAGAACGTGTGGTGAAGATAGAATCAGAAGGTATAAAAAGTAGGTTGGTTAAAGATTAAATGGTGTATTTCAACATTTTGAACAAAGTACATAATTAACCATGTTATACATTAGGAAATCAAGCTGCTTTGTAAACACTTTTTATCTCATGTAACATCTAACTTTTATTTTATGTAACTGGTAATAAATATATTTTAGCTTTTTCATACTGCTTAATACATTCTACAGCTCAGGTTACCTAAAACTGTGGTTAATTTCTTTGAAAGCTTCTTATTTTAAACCCATTCAACTTCAATAATTTCCTTTTTAATAAAAGCTGGTTCTGGCTATCTACAAAGAACAAACTTTATGCAATCCTTGCATACAATTTTTGTCATGTTAAAAAATTAAAGAAAAGCTATTTTTCTTAAATTTGAAAAGATTTTTTTAAATGCAAATGATAAAAATATGCAGGTAGGGACACTTTAAATCAAAATGAGCACAACAGCTTGATTTTCAAATGTAGTATTCTGAGAGTCTAAAGAAACCTCTAAGTGGGTATCAATTATATTTGTACTCATTTTCATTTGCTACCTGACTGTAGTTTTAAGTTAACTTCATATCTTAAGGTCTTTTTTCTACCTGCCTGCCAGTCTTTTAGCTCTTTATCCTCTCAATTTGTGATGTCATCTGGCCGAGAACATAGGGAAAGACTCAGGTGTTTGTGTAATTAAGCAAATCTTGCACATATATTTAGCATTTGTATATTGATAGACATTAAAATGGGAAAACTTAGAAATACATTATGCTGCATAAAACATCTGAATAACTATCACGTTGTAAAACCCAGGAAACTTTCTTTGCCTAAGAAAAATGGAAGATGTCTCTCAATAACATTAGCAAATTACCTGTTTTTTTGTTGTTGTTGTAGATTGATTTTTATTTATGCAGTCATACAGTCCAATTTTCAGTCCAAGCTTCCAGCTTTTACATCTGTAATCCCATCTTATTTTTTCCTGTCAATTTATTAGTAGTGTGAGATTGTGGACACAATTCTCTGTGGGTGAAAAATTGCACCTACTAAAGAGTAGGTTTGAGAATCAAGCTTCTATATGCATTGATTACTGTAGAGCACAATGTGGTATAATAGGTGAGAATGGACTATGGTTATAAAGATCAATTCTATTGTACGTACAAAAGCCTATTTTATGTACATTAAAGAGCCTTGATTATTTAAAGGCATTTGCGCTGTTGGTTATTTTACACAGGTTATTTACACTGTTGATTAAATTGCTTGCAAAGCAGTCAGATTTCCATACACAAGTAGTCTAACAGAAATATTATGCAGCCAGCAATTTGCCAGTTGTCTGTTGACAAAGACAGAGAGTAAGCCACTTACTACTGTTTTTATACAATGAATCATTTTTGTAAAAATGGAGCAGTCTAATGAAAATTCAAATGTATTGCTTTTCCCGATTCAAACAGAAATCCAAGCACTTCATATACTCTGCAAATAAGGCTCATTTGCCACAGTGTATCAACTAACAAGCAATTTCAGTTCTACCTGCAGATTTTAAATAAAATTCTCCAAATTTAAACAGGTAGTTTAATTTTACTTCCATAAACAGATGCTTTCAAAATATTTAGACATCGGTATATAATACCGTTTAAACTGTTTGTTCTAAAACATAAATAGCTATCTCAGTGTTTGAGTTACCACCTGATGTCTTTCTTATTTAAGAGGAAAACATAAAAAATAATTGGGATAACTAGAGTCAGGAACAATGCTTACACAGTATGTCAGCATCTTTTATTGTGTCTTAACTGTAAGACCACTTAGAGGGGAACTGTGGGTGAACTGGCTCTGCAGAAGAGGAGAAATGCCTGGTGTCAGGGAAGTTCCTGATTGCTTTGCTGAGGGTTTCACCAGTGCTTCTGTGCTCAGCTAACATAGCCCAGAGCAGTGCGGTTTTCTGTGGAGAAAGAAGTCTCAGACCTGGAAACAGAAGGGTTCCTGCCCCTCTGCATGCCACAGTGCTTGCCAGGGTACCACAGGTCACTCCCATCTGTAGGACTGACCCCGCTAATGCTTTTACAGCATTCTAGACATTGATGCTTTAGAGCCATACCTGCCTCTACAAATGTGTAGGATTTTTTGAACCTCTGGTCTGCAGTGTTCTTGGAGAGCCCTTTGGGATGATTGTCTTTCCTACTTACCACTGTCACCACATCATGCCATTTCCATGGCATGTTCCACGGCACACATGTCTGTGTGGTGCATGTCTGGTTTGTCGCATGTAGTGTGTACATCTGTCACATTGCATATTTAGATAGTCGAATTATTACAAGCTGAAAATATTTTCTAATAGGTACATATTCATACCTAAAATGATATTCTCTTTTCTGAATCATTTATTTAGAAAGTAGTCCAGCTCTCTGTGATCAGGTCTTGATCATGATTGTTTTTGTCACATGCCAGTTGGCAGAAACATTAAAGATAATTCAGATTTCTAGCATATTTATGTATCAGTGAATTGGAAAAAATGTATGGTATATTAAGAAGATAAATTTAGAAATGTGTAGAATTTTCTTGTTTAATTTGGTCTACTTCCAGAAGAAAAAAAATCTGTCTGAAAAAAAATTGTATACTCAAACCTATTATTTTTAAATTTTCTCCAATATGCTTTCTGTAATTTACTGTATATTGTGAGAAATCATTCTTTTCTCTCAGTTTCACAAGGCCTTTCTCACAGTGTGAGAGAATACAAAAACTTTGAAAAGTGTTTGTAGGATATGTGAAATATGATTGAAAGTTCACAGAAATTGGCATAAGCATTCAGACATAGATATCATTGAAACTGCATTTGAATGTAATGGGAATTGACTGGATTATCAGCTGCGGGGTTTTTTTTAAGAAAAAAAACAACAAAAAACAATAACATATACATTCAGCTTATTCAGCAGCAGTTCATTTTAAATATAGGGAACTTGCTTCATCACTGTCATGACACTCCTGTAGACTCTGGTAAAATTTTCACAGAAATGGAGCACTGTGTATTTTTAGCCAATATATATAGTATGGAATAAATGTATAAAATGCATACAGTAGATATCATAGAATCATCATCACAGGATGGCCTGTGTTGGAAAGGGACCTTAAAGATCATCTGTCTCCAACCCCTCTGCCATGGGCAGGGACACTTTTCAGTAGACCAGGTTGCTCAGAACCTCATCCAACTTGGCTTTGAACGCTTCCAGGGACGGGGTATTCACAGCTTCCCTGGACAACCTGAAGAGAGCAGATACAGCTCCTTGAAGGACAGTGACACAAACATGGACCACTGAAATGGGCCGGGGTAAAACTAACCTATTTCACAATTTATTTTTAATCCAGGTCATGTCTGAGACTGATTGATGGATTCATCTATATGTGTATTGGATATATGTAAGAGGAAATGTGTATATACTTATATGGATTTTATAATACACATTTGTGCTTATATGAAAAGTTTTATTTTGGAAGATAAACACTGCTGGTTTCCACAGAAATATGCCCTCAGCATCTCTGGAAAGAGTTTAGGGCCTGCAAGATCTGTCTCATATGTCTAATACAAAAATTGCTCTGAAAATTTTCTAGTAACATGGGTGATTTTTAAGGCAATACTTTTTAGTAATTCTTAACATATATCACTTGGCTAGTATAATCTCTCTGTGGATTATCATGAAAATTAATTATTTTATTACCCCCAAAACTAATGCAAATAATCTACCAGGAGAAAATTACTTTTACGTTAACCATTTGTGCTTTGCAATAGGATAGAAACCCCTATCCGAACACTACTGCTTTCAGGGTATCTGTTGCTTATTTGCTTTGATACTGTGGTAGCAACATTTCAATAGAGTCTATAGAAAAAAAGATCTCATTTGTAGCTGCCTAAGAAATACTTAATTTACTTTTTAATGAAGTTCGTTACTTAAGACTTTGTATGATACAGTACTGGTGGGAGCTGGAACCCACTTTTTCTTTCTTCACATATTTGCTTTTATCATGTCAGTTTTACTCAAGTGACACTGAAATATAGAGATTTTTTTTCCTTTTTTATTTTTTCCTTTTTTATTTTTTTTTCCAGAAGGAGCTTATCAGTTGTAAGCCCTAGACTGTGAATGTGAGCTTTGATGTTAACAGCCCCAGTGCCTTTCTTTTTTATTTGGGGCATTAAGTTCAATTACATATTCAGAGTATATGTTCGGTGCTCTTGCTAGAATTTTTCAATAATTAAAGTAGTGGAACTTTTTAAAAGTAGACTTTCCTTAGTGTTCCAGTCTTAGTATGGATGTGACTCAGACCAAATCCTGTTCTTTCTCTTAATTTCACTGATTTCAATTCTCTGTATTGATGTTCACAGGCCAATGTAGCATATTTCATTAGCAGCACCTTAAGAAGTTGCCGGGAAACCAGCCAAAAGAATATTTACTGTCTTCTATTTTGTGCTGAAGAAAGTTACACACTGATAAAGAACTACAGTTTAGAAATTCTTACTCCTTGAGAAACATATTAAGTTCATCCTGATGTTTACTGACCAACATAATGAGAAGCCAGCTATAAGTTAGTGTTTCAAAGCTGTTATCCTTTATGGGAAAACAGCAATTACTTCATATGTTGTAAGACACAGGGGGAAGAACAAAACAAAACAAAAAACAAAACAAAAAAAAAAAGAAAAACAAGCCAAAACAAACAAACAAAAAACCAGCCCGATCCAAACATCAAAATAATTTTAACTGAATGGCCACATGTAAGTCCAGATTTAAAAACTGCATTAGTCCACTGAATCTTTTAACAGGACTTTTGTGATCCATTCACAAAATGGATCCCTTAGCTTACTAGAAACAGGAATTTCTAAGCAGATACAAGAGCTGTGTGAGTCTGTAGATACTCTGTTTCCACTTCAAGCTCTCCAAGCAAACTCAAAGCCTAGACAGTTTTTCTCCAAAGTCCCCCTCTGGGAAAATAAGGTCTTGAAAAAATTTTGTCTCCTGTTGTTACAGCCAGACAGATATTTTTTACACTTAGAAAAGATTATCAAGCTTCATTTAAATTCTTTAGGAAGATAAAAGAAAACACAGAGAAAAAGCAGAAATAGTCACAGGAAAAACTAACTAACAGTGGTTGCACTCCTACTTAATGGTAGTCATGTTGGTAGAATAGCCATCAGAATGTGAAACATAGGATTTTCCAGACTTGCTGTTGTTGCTGATGATGAGATTGACATTTATTTGCTCATATATTTCTATGCTATATCTTTACAAATCTTTTCCAAACTTTGCTACATCCTCTGGACTTCTGAAAATCACCACGATTCTGGATTTTTTTGTGTTTTAAACCTTTTCAACCACATATAACTTTAAAATGTGTTTGAGTTTTACATATTCCAGGCCAAGAGTCAAAGAGCCATTCTTCCTTTAATTGGTATGCTATTCAGCAAAAAGTCCTTTGTCAATCAGTGTAGGTGCTGTATTGTAAACAGCGTAGAAGAATCTGAACATAAATTGACAGGGTTAAAACATGCAGAGGGACTGAAAGATATACGAGTGCAAATTGCATTGAGAAATATTAGAGACAGGTCAGAAGTGGAACACTCCACTGACTCCTCCTCGTCCCAGTTTCAGCAAGTCAGTCAGAACAAGCACCTGAACATAAAATTCCGTGTTTCATCTTGGTATGGAAAACCCCAACATCCTATTGATGAGATTCTACAAAGCCAAACCCCTGACTTTCTTGGTTTATTTTCTCCGAGGGGGGAAAAAAAAAAAAAAAGGCTTTAAGTGTGGAAACTACTGTCTAGTATAAACAGGTGAATATATAGTTCTAAGTATAAAGTCAGGAAGCCAGGCATGCAACACAGAAGTGGAAGTGTTTTGAGAAGATGAGATAATACATTCAACAACTTAATTGAAAATCAATGTTTTTGTCACTACAGAACAAGAGCTTTTCAGCTAATATACTGTGAATTAATCTGACTACTCATCCTAGGATACTCTATGAATCCGTTCCATGCCTTTAGAGTGATTATTTTAAGTTGCATGATCTACAGAAACTGTCTCAGCCCAAATCAGTGTTTCTGTATTTTGAGGAAAGATAGGGGGTTAAAATTCTCTTGGCAGGAGAATGCAAAGTGATATTTGGATTTTATCCCAAGGATATGCAGTGGCATCAACAGGGAAAGATGCAGTGGCATCAACAGGGAAAGATGCAATGGCAACAGCTTTTAAGACATCAAGTGTCAGCATCACAAACAGCAGCAGCATGAGCAGACTCTGCTGATGGTGCTTCTTTCTTCCTCTGCCATTAGAAAGTTGGCATGTGCCAATAGTTATCACAAAGTGGAATCCAAATTGCCATAGTTATTTCCAGTCCTAAATTTCAGAAAGAGTTGCCCAGTATTGGCAGACACTGGAACACATCTTTCCGGTCACTAGCTCAGAGCCACAATGTCCTGGATCAACACAGAAGCAGGGACTTCAGTGGAATGACATCAATTAATGCCAGCTAGTGATCTGACCCATGCTGTATGATCTTCTACTCTAATGCCCTCAAGAGACACAAACTAGTTCCTCTTCCAGCCACAGTCAGAGAATAGCATGGTGATAGCTGAGTTAAATCTCTCTGCCTTAAAGCTTCAGGCTGTGAAAGGCAAAGAGGAAAAAAGTGTGCAGTTGTCTACTACCATGTAGAATGAGGGCTAAAATAGGTAGGGAACATCCTCCTTCTGTCCTCCTTTTTTTTGTGGGGGGAAAAAAAAAAGGAAAAAAGTGGTAATAATCTTCATTGTCATTTTGCTTGAAAAAAACCCCACTAAAATATTGGACAGGGTGGTTGAAATCAACAAATAATTTTTAGTTGCTAAATATTGCACAGCTCTTCTCTGAAGAGTCTTGAGAAACTTGTCTTCTCTTACTGATTTTGTAAATAACAATAATGTTATTCTTCTGCTATTTTAAATAACTCTGATCAAAGGTTTCTCACCCATAGTCTTATGAACTTTTATGACTTTTTTTAACCTACATGATGCTTAGGTAAATAAACCCAAAGACAACCAAGATACTGCAGTTTAACTAAATATTTCAAAGTAGAGTGAAATATTTAACAATATTGTAAGAAAGATAAAAACAGGCAATTTTTTGTTAGTCCTTTATTGAATAATGCATCTCTGAGCCTCATGGGTTTTTTCCATGTAAATACTATCACCGGTGAAATTACTTTTGTGATTAGTCTGATTCTTCTCAGTGACCTGCATAAGCTGCAGAAAAAGTCACTGCACAAAACTCCTCATATATAGTTTCCTCCTTTAGTCAGCTATGCATGTTGACAGATCGGCCCTTTTTAAACTAGTGGAACTTGACTAAGAAAACACAGCACTTCAAAAATGTAAAGCAACATTTTGAAAATAGGAAAATCTGCAGTTCTGTGATGGCACTACTCAGACACATCCCATTTTTCATAGCCAGGAGTAATTAAGTAGGTACCTCTTCTATTGATTTTTTTTAATCTCTATTTAGAAGCTTTTTTGTAAGAAATATCTTCTTTACTAGAATTATATTGTTTCTACTAGATTCAAACATCCCAGATTTTTGTCTCAGGAAATGGATGAAGTAACAAAATTGGCACCCTATTGGATCTGACTGATATAAAATGGCTTTTGCAATAGCCTGTAATGCAGTCAGTGGTTGTAGATGGTTTTAAAATCTACAGGCTAATATGAAACCCTCAAATATCAGCAAAGTATGAATGCTTTTATAAGCCCTCTAAATGCCTTTGTATGGCTCACAAGAATTATTCTGACACCATGACATTTTTTGGTAAAAAATATAACTGTAGCATTTATAAAACCTTAAAGTGTATATTAATTTGGGGCAAAAACTGATAGATTAAGATACAGGTAATATATATTGGTAATATTTGTGACAAATTCTTATTATTGGTGTCTTGGTCCTTGGATGTTTTTTTGGCTTCTTCACATAAGCAGGCCTGTTGGTGATTGTTTTGTCATATACTTGCAAGATTAACCCAGAATAACTAGGTGATAAGTAAATCTTCTGTTTGGACTCTTGGGCTCCTATTTTAAGCCTCTTGTCATTTAAAAAATGAAGGATTTCTGAATCTTTCTGTTGAGGACTTGTGATTTAACTCCAACTTGCAACTAAGCCCCATGCAGCTCACTACCCTGCAGTGGAATGGTGGAAAGAACTGGAAGGGTAAAAGCTAAAAAACTTGTGGGTTGACATAAAGACAGTCTAATATGTAAAGCAAGAAGCTGCACACTCAAGTAAAAGCAAAACAAGGACTTCATTCAGCAGTTCCCATGGGCAGGCAGGTTCAGCCATCCCTAGGAAAGCAGGGCTCCATCACATGTAATGGTGACTTGGGAAGACAAACACCATCACACTGAACATCTTCCCCTTCCTTCTTCTCGCCGCTGCTTTTTATACTGAGCATGCTGTCATGTGCTATGGGATATCCCTTGGGTCAGTTGGGATCAGTTGTCCCAGCTGTGCCTCCTCCCCATTCCTTGTGCACCCTCAGCCTCCTTGCTGGAGGGTGGTATAAGAGGCAGAAAAGGCCCTGACTGTGTAAATGCTGCTCAGCAAGAATGAAATCATCTTTATATTATTAACCCTGCTTTCAGTGCAAATCCAAAACACAGCCCTGCTCTGGCTAAATGAAGACAATTTGCTCTACTCCAGCCAAAACCAGGACAAGAGCTGAGCTGCAGAGCTGTCATTGTGAGAGTAGTTTTCATTTACTGCCTCTCCAATCTCAACTATTAGTAACTCAAAAAAGAGAAAGGAGATACAGTAAAACTTAAGCTTATGTCCACGTCTGTTCACAACAAAAATCTTTCAGTATTTAAAAGAAAATTCAAGAATAATAGAGGACTAAACCAAAAGGAAATTATAGTGCAGCAGCACACCTCAAAAACCTCACTCAGTCTCTTTAACAAAGCTCAGCTCAAACTCAAAACTCAATACAAAAGGTTCCCTTGCCCAAAGGAATTAACCTTTCACATGGGTTTGGAGAGTGGGAAGGAGTAGAACAGTTAGCACACAACAGCAGGAAAAACATAAGACATTCATAAGCAGTGATGAATGGAGAGAGTGAGACTTACTGTTCAGTGGGATTTTCGTTCAGAATTCAAGAGAAAGCTCTATCCAGGTCCAGACCTAGTTTGTAACCTGGGCTCCTTTTTGGAGCTGCAGTAAGTTGATGCAGCTTACAGGGGATTGAACATGAGAGATGATATATTTGGATAGTCTATATATTATTTCATCATCTATCATATTTTTTTCTGTTATTTCCACAAGCAATACTGTACATACAGACAGTCTGCCTTAAAAAAAAAAAAAAAAAAAAAAAAAGTAAGGAACTCATTCCCATGCCTGGCTGACCCTTTTCTTACCTACTCTAATGACACAAGAATCTGATGCAAATATCACATTTGCACTAACCAAATCAACACTAAACGCCCTGTGAAGTGAATTGAATGTATTTTCTACCTGAATACAGCTTTCTTTGAGTTTTTTTGGGGGCATATTGCCTTTGGCTAGACTGAGTACAAGTGTTGATGGTTGCCAGGGTATTTTGTGATTCTGAAGTTCCCTTTGAAGACAGTGTCTACTCTGCCCACTTCTAAGCAAATAGAAATTAAAAAAACCCAGGACACACTACATTAAAACCATGAATGTAGCTCACCTCTGAAACAGAGAAAAGTTTACATGGCATTGGCTGCTTCAATAACCTTTCTGTGATGTTTGGAATGTGAATGTGAGTTTAACAAGAGAAGTGTTCTGTTTCCTCAAAAAATGGGAAATCATACCTGACCTTCCAGAAAAGCCTCTAAAGCCATCTTAACCTGTAAACTGACCTTAGAGACAGTGGTACTTTGTGATTACATACTCACTGCATTACACTCGTTCCTCTAATGCAGCATAGGAAGTGGCATTCAAAAACTAGAATAACAAGAACATACACACACTGAATAGCATTCCTCTGAGTAGTAGTGACCCCTGATGAGTGTATGTCTGTCCAGGCTGTCAACACTTCTGGTTGTCTTTCAGATCAAAAAAGAGGAACATAGGAGGTTCAATGCCCTGGGGAGTTGTGCTTCTAAATGCATGTGCTGTACATCTGCATAGCTTTGCTGCATGTGAAATAGGAAAGTTGGACATACCAACCAGTGCTGAGGGCAGGGCATGGGGAGGAGGAGAGGAATTTGTCAGATGTGGTCCTTTCTTTTTCAATTAACATAAATTTATGCCTGAATATTTTACCGAAACAGCCTCCTTCAGTAAGTACGCTAGATTTCTAATAAAGTGAGACAAAAAAAGTACATTTGGATGTTAACTGTCAAATTGTACTAATTCCCTTCACATATAATTTGAATATAACTTTTTGGCCCAACTGATGCCATTATTTGTAGCCACACAACCAGCCTTGGATTGTTGCCTTTGCCATATCAGCTTTGGGGTTCGTTAAAATGGAGATACCCTTATTAGAGACATTCCTGTTTTATTTTCAAACAGACTGAGAATTAATGAAATTACAATTGTGTTGAAAGCCCACCAGATATTGTTAAAAAGTTATTGTTTAGAATAGAAGTGTATTTTTGATAGTCAAAGTTAATTAAGTAGGGACCTGTTTGACTGCTGGTTTTTCAATACCTTTACGGGCTAGAAGCACCTCACAGAAATAGAAGATGGAGTCTTTGGTAATGTATGCATGAACAATTCAACTGACTCACTTATTTCCAAGAAGTACAAATATCTGTATGTAAATGCTCTATGTTTATAAGTGATATCAGTGCTTCAGCTGAGCCCTTTATGCTGGAATCCTGACATTATACATAATGCCATATAGACAGATAAAAAATGTAGTCAACACTCATATCCTGGGCAGCAGGTCTTCTGTTTTGTTTATGAGCAAATCATCACTAGAAGTCAAACATATGTAAATCACCTGCCCTGCAAACTCTATGTATGTTGTCTGGATCTTCAGATAAACAAAACTCTAAACGTTACTTCGAAATACTGGCCTAAGAAGGCAGCGGATCACAGCAGCAGGAGCTTCAAGTGTGAGAGAAATCCAAATGAAATTTTTTTTTTTTCCAAAATGTGAAAACTACTCAGTTGTAGAAGTGATGTAAGGGCTACAGCAGCTTTGACGTTGCAAGCAATAAGATGCCAAGAGCTCAGCAGCTTACCAGCAGTGCTATCCCAGCCCACTCCCAGTTCACAGCCAATACTGCTTGTGAGTTACAGTGGTTAAAATCTTCTGCCCACCCAGAATGTCAGATGTATGAGAATTGAAATATTAGCAAATGCTGGCTGTTAGTATTCACAGAATTATTATTTTCCCCTTCCAACACATAAAGGAGCATTGCGTTTTGAGAAATCTGATGTGCCCAAGAATGGTGGTGTGGTGCTTCTGTACTGGTTGTGCAAGAGTGATTTAATTACAGCAATTTGCATTCACAGGCTTTTGGACAATCTAGTAAAGACTGAAATGATACAACTTAATTGAAAGCCTAAAACCTTTCAAGACAAACCTTCCAAGGGCAATCATAGGTACTGCTCCCTTATTTGAACTGACCAGGAATCTGTCAGATGAGGTATAAAAAAAGGTATAGATGGCTGTTTTTGATGGGTCTTGTTCATATTGCTGTTTTCACTGAACAGGCAGGGCTTTTTTAGTGTAGGTACTTCTCTGTATCAGGACCAGTAGTACTTCATGTCCAAAGGGTGAAAAAGCATATGTGGCTACAGTGTGATTCTCTTCACCTTGGCACTGAATCCACAATAGCTACAACTTATGCATCACTTTTGGTCATCAAAGAAGATCTTCCTACTATTTTTAGGAGATACATTAGATACAGGAAGGTGACCAGGCTTTGGAGATCATCCTGTACAATTCTTTCTGTATTTCTCTAGTTAAAATATGCCATCTAGGTGCAATGAGATTGGATAAGGTGCAGCATTGTTGTTCTGATCAAAGTGAGGTTTAAAGCGCTTTCTCAGGTCATGTTTTGCTGTTGCATTCAATGACTCAATAAAATCTGAAACTATGTCTTTAACCGGTGTTGATACATTAAGGATTTCTTCAAATTTTTGCCACTGTTTGTCATCAACAAAAATTACTGATTTTTTCACTACTATCGTACCTCTCCATTTAGGAAAATACAAGCTTAAAGAGACATTTTGTAACACCATAACTGCTTCTAGCATCGTTACACACAGGATCTTTCACATGTTAACCCCAGTGAAATTCTCACACTTTAACAATTACTATGGGTCAGTAACAATTGATGAGTATTGTGATTTTCATTATGAATCTCATGCTAAGCACAACTATTTTCAGACTAATTACATTCTAGAATTGTAAACACATTTAGAATTAATATTATTTGGTACCAGTTAAGTGGTGATCTCTTATACAGCCCTGATAACTGCTTTTGCATGTAGTTTTGCTAATCTAACTGGGAACTGTGAACTCAAAGAAGGGTTTGAAACAGGTAGAAAGGCAAGTCATGGAGTCTCAAATGATTCTAAGAAAAATACTTTTATTTTAGTTGATTACTTCTTGGGTCCTAATGAAAATGCCTAGACAGAAGTACCAGTTTTTTCCCTTCAGTGTACCCAGTGTAAAGGAAATGGAGTCAAGTAAAAGCAGATTGGTTGTACTGTAATTCTTGGATTTAAATTTGCTGAGCAATTTTTGCAGCTTAGCCAGTTTGTGTTTGTTTGGTTGTTTGTTTTTTTCGCCCCATAGGACTACATGGTTGATTGCCCCCCCTACATAGAATTACAGTCTTTTCAGGTTGTTTTATTAAGAAAGCATTCATAACTCTTTGTTTTCTGAATTTGGGGACAGAATTTCCACTTCTAATTGCTTAGAAAATTTGGGCTTAATTTAATTGTTTTTATAGCTAAACTGATCTTATTAATCACATACTAGAATCTTCTACCATGTCTCAAACTTTCTTTGTGTAGCTCCACTATCCTAAAATATTCCTGTGAAGAGATTATCACGTAAAATATACTGAACTAGAAAAGTTTTGTAGAAAACTCTGAAAGATGATTATCTCAAGCATTATCCCATTTGGCATAAATGCTCTGTGTGGTACAAGTTCACTTTCTGGTTAAAAAAAAAATTAAGAGAACAAACCTGTGTGGGTTTTATTATTAATAGTATGTGTGACAATGCTTAATAAATGCAGATTTTTATGAATTATTATAATTCTGTCAAAGCCTGCATTGCTTTACTATAACTAAAATTTTATAAGAACTTTTTTTGAACCATTCCCAGTTAATGTCACCATGTACTACTACTATAAGGATATCTAGTAAGATGTACCAGCAGGAGTGTTCCATCTATTACCTCAACAGCAGATTTTTTAGGCAGTAATGCTTGTTAAGCTGAGCAGTGGGAATGATGAGTCTGCAGGCCCAACGAAGTTAATGTTGACAATGAGAAATTATTATTTTTGACAAGAATACCAAAGGGTTTCAAGATGAGTCTTCTAACTGAAAGCAGATTATGACTTAAATTTTATTACTGACTGTCAAGCATAGCTGTCAAGCATATAAAAGTGTGATATAAAGAAAGATCATTTTATTATAGTAAGAGACAAAGCAGGGATTGAATGATGACCTTTCTTGTGGGTTTTTTTTTTCAGTTACCCACAGTAAGAAGGAGGCCAAGTCCTCAGCATCTCAGAGAGGGAAATGGGGGAACAAAATATCCAGAGAGGACACTTTCCTATAGATAAAAAACTGACAGGAAAAAAAAAAAGGCACAATATGATTTTAATGAAGTCAACATTTGCGGATGTCTGTGGGTACTGGTGTGTGACTTCCGTGTCTTTCTTGTAGATATAGTGTAACACTATGGGGGTGGGACAGTGAGCCTCAATAACCTTCCAGGGAGCAGTTCTCTGGCTGACTCATAATCACAGTTACAAGGGATTTTTTTGTTTGGTCTTTAAATGAGATATTTTCCCATCTGGTCTGTTGGTATGTGTTGAAGTCTTGATCTTAGAGATGCTGGTCTTCATCAGAACTATTATTCAGACTGTGCTTCTCTGATGAAAGACCAGAAATATTTATTAGAGGCAGCTCCACCTCTCATTTGTTGAATGTGTGGCTGTGACAATAGCTGGTAATTTCAGTTTCTGCTGAGAATTAACAGCCTTCTCTCTTGACCAGGGCTCAAGGGTTTCTTTGACTCTATTTATCATATTCACTGAAACAAAGGCAGTTCAGATCAAAACAAGTGAACTGAAATGACCTAGGACTGCATGAAAGTTTAAATCTATAACCAAATTTCATTACTGATCTTAGCTGTAAGAACGGCAGCAAAGCAGGATCCCTTGTTAAAACAGCTTTTGCAGCTGTTACAAGGCAAAGACAAACTTTGCTGCTTTGTTACTTGCTGAACTTATCTTTACATGGGAGAAAAGTTAGCTGTGCTTTTCTGTGGGTGGATTTGACCAAGTAAAAGTTGCAAGAAATCAGGTACATGACACAAAACAGCGTTAGAATTTGGACACAATGATTAAATTGGATGCACTAGAAATTGTGCTGACACCTTTTGATTCCACTGCATTACTCTTTTGGAGATGCCAAATATTCCCTTTTCCTTTCCCTTTTCCTTTCCCTTCTGATGTCCAACCTGAACCTCTCCTGGTGAAGCCTGAGGCCATTTCCCATTGTCCTATTGTTATTTACCTATGAGAAGACCTTAAAATATGCCTCACCTTAACATATAATCTTTTACATCATAATCCACTCAAACATGCTTCTCTTTTAGCCCTAACATCTTGAGGGCAACCAACGAGACATTTAAAATAAGCCCCCCAAATTATTTATTTGATAAACCTCTTTGTCCTGTCTAGGCCCAGAAGAGCTAGAGGGATTTGCAGATCCAATTTCTTTGTAGTTTCTGCTACAAGTTATAGAAAAAATGGATAATCCTCATTAGTATCATTACAGTAGTCTCTGGGAGACCTCCATCTCCCAGAAACTGTGGCTGCCAAGAATGTAGATGGAACCAAATGCTCCAGGGCTCCATCAGATTCAAAAATGCCAGGAGGTGGCCTGATATTATTGAGCTTATGTTTGAAAGCATTCACAAACTGTTCAACAAATCTGCTTTTATAACATCATCAGATAATAAATATCTGTTATACTTCTTGCATGCTGATTGCTACCTGTAGTCCTTCCATGCAAAAATGGTCAGTACTGTTCTCTTATAACCTTTGCCTCATCCTCAGTATGCTTATCCATCTTCCCTAGTAGTCCAATGAAAGTATACTGTGTGGTTTGTAATGTGGAATATAACCGTATTTTCAAATGCTAGATGATATTTTAAAATCCAGAAGAGTTCAATATGTTTAGGGGGTTATATGGTTTCCAAACAGGAAAGCTAGAGGTAGGAAGTTGTCTGTTGCTCATTGACCTATATTTAAAAAAAAGGACTTTGGTGTTTCAGTGTGGAAGGTGTTCAGATAGCTTTAGTTTTTCCTTGACACTATGGTGTTGGATTTTGGGTCTCTTTCAAAGACATCAGTGAACATCTGCTTGGAAGTTTCTGGTTGAAAGATAAAACTTCTATAATATTTTAAAGTTTTTTCATCTCTTGTCATGTTCTGCATGTTCTTGCCAGGCAGAAGAGGCTTCAGATATCTCAGTGTCATCTTTCCTGGTTTTTAGGACTGTGCACAGGGCTGTCAACAGTCTCCAATAGCACACAGTGGAAAATGGCAAGGACTAGACTGAGGGGGTTCAGAACAGTGTGATCTCACATTAGATGAAGGCACAATCATGGGATGGTCTGTCTGCCTCAGACAGGTAAGTGGAGGAAGAATGAAATTTTTCTGCCCTTCCTGGGCAAGGTGATATATTTTATTCTGTGTTTGGAGAGTGAAAGGTCAGATCAGACAGACACTGGAGAGTCTTACTGTAGGTGATTCTGAGCTCCTGATTATGGTAAAGATTCTTTCAAAAAGGCATGCCACTTGGTGAAACTAAATGGAAGAAATTCCCCAGCTCTGAACTCTATGGTCTTTTTAACCTTTGCCCAATAGCACACTTCACAAAAAAAGCATAGCATTAGATAAATTCCTTAGATTTTGAAAGAGTAACATTTCCTGTCTCTTTCCCTCAGCATGCATCCATATGCGTGTGCGCATGCACACACACAGGCAACACAGACATATCTCTCTGTCTATATATAATCTTCAGCGGAAGCTCATGTATAGGGGAAATTCTGGGAATAATTAAGAAAAGGATACTGCATGCTCCAGCAGACGGAATACATCTTTTTCATTTAAAGCAGTTTTGTTTGGTTTTTTTCCTTTACCACCAACTTGCTGCAATTAGGAGGTTGCTGGAGAGATATCAATTGAGATTTGGAAACTGTTTTCTAGAAATGTTTTGAATTAAAATCTAATTGGTAGCTTTCTTTGATAACTATTTTATTGTTGGGTGCAGCTAAATGGAAATCCACCACAAACGGAACCCAATTTTGTTTGTCATTAATTTTAACTTGATTTCACAAATGATTTACATATATGATATTTTCCCTATTTGTTCTGTACCATTTCTGAGCTCCTGTTAGCAGCATTTAGACTGATGTAGTGTAATTTTCCCACTTATTTTTGTTACTTTAAAATATTCTGCTTTAGCTCAAGCATGGATATCAGCAAAATGGTGCAAACAGTAAGTGGACCAAGGCAAAATTTCCTGCAGTTTATGAAAAATTGTGGAATTAGTGGCCCTGAGGATTAAATTTCACTGGTTTACCTAAGACATGTTTGAGTGTTGTGATCAAAAGAAAGCAGACTTGCACTGCAAATATATAGTCATAACAAAGCATAATTTTGAAAAGATCAAATTGCATAGTAACAATGAGAAAAGTCAAGGCTTGGATACACAGTCAAGTTACCCCAGGTAAACATTTTACCACAAGGACATGGCCATGTGTAATCACTAAGCAAAAGTAAAGGTCAGCTAATTCAATGCACCATATGAAAAAGGTGGAAGATACCTGCAAATAAGCATTGGAAAGATGAATGAATAATTTTATGGAGGGAAGATGGAATATAGGAATGAGAGCAGAGGAGTAATTTTGCTAGCAATGAATGCCAAATAATCTGGGCATGCAGGACCTCAGTCAAAACACTTGACCAAGTCCGGTTGACTCTACAGACTCTTGAACATGCTCATGGAATAAGAGAAAACAGCCTCTTGTGCAGGCCAAAATCTTTACAAAGAAGACATAGCTGATATTTGTCTGGAATTAATTAAGACTATCATTAGTATCAGACAAAGGCAGGTATATAAGGGCTTGTTCATGGTGAAAACATAAATATTGAAAGCTTTTTCTCTTGAAAATTGAGTTAACAGACAAAAGTACAGTAGGAGTTTCTTTGAATGTTTGCAAAGAGGAGGATAACATCTCACTAAATCACTGTATAGGACCCTAGCATTCCCCTGCTCCTGATTGATTTAGGGATAAAGTAGGTTTCACTTAAAGGGGTATGACAGCTGCAGAGATGTACCTTCCCCAGGAGTACCTAAGCAGAATTCCAGTAGTGCTGCCCAGTACACTCCATCAATACAGGAAAGCCAGCAGGAAGCCGTGATGACACTGTGCATTGCAGTTTCTTAAGTAATAAACCAGCCACACCTCCACTGCCTCAGTGTTGTGCATGGGGCTGCCTGAAAGCCTGTTTGTAGCTGTAGTTTGGTTCCTGTTGTCATAAACTTCTGGCTCTGCAAGACATTAATTCATGTTAGGTTGTCTCCCTGCTTTATTTGGAGTTTTTTGCATTGTGATTCCACTCCAAAAAATTGTTTATATAAAAAGACAATCTCTGCTCTTAGCAGATGTGTCCTGCAAGTGCTTTCAGTCAAGATGTTACTGACTTTGGTGACTCAGATATTTCTCAAATTCTTTCTAACTGTGGCTGCATTGAAAAGAGAGATTTGATTAATATGTTATCTATACATCATCAGTATACCAGGCTTATATACATGAAACTGAAGTTAAAGTTGACAATTAAACCTCTTTTTTTTAATATTGATACTAATGTATAAGAAAAGAAACAAGTGGTTTGAAAATAAAGTCTTTTCACTTCTTAAATAAGAAGCTATAATTGGAAAATTGCTGTGAGACTGTAACTATGAACAGCAGTCATATGGTTTCTATACTTCTCAGATGGAAATTATACATATCAATGTTGCCTTGCATTAACTTTAAAAATATTTGTCTCTTACAAAATATTTTTTTAGGATGTTTAATTAAATTGAAATGGATTTCATCCAAAAAAAGGGATTCCTTTGATAGCTTTATAAATTCCTCACTGCAAACTTCAGAATTAGGAAGATCTCAGGAGCTTTGATATAGGTATTTAAATTCTGTTTCCACATGATTTTTTGATAATTTTGCCTCTGCTTAGGAAGCATTTTGTCAGTATTTCTTGATATTTGTCTTTGCTCATCCAGTGCCTCTTTTGCCATTGTACATATATTATCACAGGTTAGAAAGGCACTATTTGGTTAAAAGGGTCACACTGTCAATGAATATCTAGGTTCTTTCATTAATTTCTGAATGGAAGCTCTTCGCTCACAGCATAATGTGATAAGTGTGCATCTGTACATTCTCTTGTGCAAAGGCAGCACTTAGGTGACAAAACCTGGGGCTTGGACTTGCCTTTGTTGTAGGAAATTACATGTAGCAGAGAAAGGCCACTGAAGATGTACCCATTGTCAAGAGGTTCTCCCTGAGATTTCTCTGTGTAGACTGCATTGCAGGAAGTTTTGGCCAGAGTATGAAGAATTCTGGAAATGTACAAAAATGCCAAGAACTTGATAGGAAATAAATAGGCCTTTTAATAAAGACTATTGGTGAAATTTTGGTCAGCAATGAGAAAGGGAAGGTATTTCTAAACAAGACTCTTTCTAAACAACATTAGAAAAAGTTTTAAAAAAAATATCAGATATTGGGCAACTTTGGCCATCTGAGATCTATTTTAGTAGTCTGAGTAAGGTTCTTTAAGCCATTTTATCTTGGTCTGTGAAAGAGAAATCAGGACAGACATTAGATTCTGTATAGATAACAGTTCCATATTTGGGAAGGGTAGTAAAGGCTCATCTTTGCAGACCTTTATCACTGAGACCTTTTTTAGAAAGAGGGAGAAGTCATCTACAGGCCTACAAATCCCTGTCTGTGTGTGAGGGAAAGACCAAGTCTCTATGGAAGAGCTCTACCTGGGGCTGCTAAGTAATCACAGGTGGTTGGGATCTCAGAAAGTTATTTCTGTCCTCCTCATAGTGACATATTTATAAGATCAGTTCAGGCCAGGAGTCAATCTCAGTTTGCTATCATGCTTCCTTCCACCAGGGAGTGCCAACTAAACAGCCTGCATTCTGCATAGGGATTCTACACAGTAGTGGAGTGTATAAAATATGCAGTGAATCCTCAATGCTTTTTTAGCTCAATTAATTTATGAAAGCAGATTTTAAGGCCAGTAAAATAATATCGAGTATGCACAAAACAGGAAAAAAAATCTTTATCCAGAGTATTTTTAAGTAAATGGTTTTAAAAAAGTCTGTGCCAACATGCTGGCTTTTTACCTCCTCTTGTTTTAACCTATGACTGATTCATCAGCTGAAGTGTAACGAAACAGATCTTCTTATGGTAATTGATTCTCAGGGGCTATTAGTGTAAACGTAAATGCTCAACATAGATGTTACGTAGGTGGGTGATAGAGAGAAAACATAAATTGTCAGCAATATAGGCCAGTCTGTTCATACTGTACGGAGAGAAAGTGAAGAATGTTAGAAATCAGAGACTCAGAAATACCTCCCAGAGCTGGCTGTCAGTGCAGTCTCCCATTGTGAGTAATTATAAGAACCATACTGTGCAAGAGTCGATTCTTGTGTTTTAGCTCACCAGATGAAACACTTGCCTAAAAATAACAGAGATTTCAGGTAAAATTTACAATAGAACTTACAAGGGTTAAATACCTAGCTTCCACTGACCTTCTATGGGGTATGAGCACCTACATTTTTTAGGTGTTCCTGAAAAGTGTTGAAACTTCATATTCTTCTATAGCCCTGGACTAGAATTCAGTTATGCTCAGAGCAACTGTGATTTTCAAACCACAGAGAATAAGTGTACAGCACATAGTGAAAGCCCAAGACAATAATCTAGTTGAACCAGCCTGAGAAAAATGGTAAGATTAGCTCCAAAGTATTAGAAGAAATTATAAAAAGAGTTGGTTCTTGCCTTTTTTTGTTTTGAATCCTTACAGTTTATGCTTTCCATCTCTTCTTTGGAAGTCTAAGAGTATAAAACATACTTTCTTTCTTCTTTTTTAACAAAGATTAAGGTTTTATATCATCACATGACTCCAGAAATCAGATCTTCCAAGAAAACAACAAATAAATTTTAGGCTTTGTGAAAAAATTAAGAGACTAAATGATACATATATGCATTTATAAGTCCTCTAAATAATCTGGACAATAAAATCTGTGTTTTTATTGATAAAATCATGCAATATATGTTGTGTGTATGAGCTTCTTCTTTGTGCTGCACCTGTCTGGATGGTGACTGCAGGACCATGGCTCTGACACACTCCCAGTGTGAGTGCTTCATGTGCATCCTGACACAGGCCATGCCAGAATGAACAGGGCCAGCCCCTGCACTAGGGCAGAAGAGGAGGAAACAATCTTTTAAAACTCTTCCCCATCTTGCATACAATTCACAGTCCTCTTCAGAAAGACCCTCAGGCAAACTCCTTGGCACTACAGGATCAAACCTGTACTTAGTAGGAGATGCTTTCCTTCCTTCTTATTTGTGAAGTGTCAGTTCCCAACAGCAAGTACATTCTAGTATGCTGCGTTTTTATGAAGATGTGAGAACCACAAGAAGTCTGGGATTCTAAATTCCTCTCAGATCCTTTATACAAAAAAAAAAAAAAGTCCAGATGTTGCACAAAACATTTAAAGAACTTTATTTGAAAAACATTTTCTTTCTAAATGGGAGTTTATGCAGAGTACAATTAAACATGTTTTTCTAACTAAACATACTAGTTTGTATCTTGTGGCAGGGAAACATAAATATGTAAAAATAAAAACAATCTGATACTTGCAGTTAATCTTGTTATGCCAGCTTGAATAAGAACCCTCAATGAAAGGACATGCATCTTCTCCTGCTGTAATCCCGAATTCCTAGACCTGCCCCCAAGACCAGGGTCTTCAAAGTGAAGCCTCAGTCCTGCTTTGGAAGGGAATACATCTCAAGTTTCTTAAATTCTGCTGGTCATTGCTTTTGCAAATAGTACTGCACCAATCCAATTACATCTGTGAATGTGCCAAGAAAAATTATTTATCCAGTAACTTCGAGGCGTAACTTTCAGAACCAAATATTTTCTGTGTATTTAGTTTAGAACATGTTATGCTTTCCCAACTTTTTGGGACAGGTTCCTTTCTGAAAGCCAATCTACTCAAAGGTCGTTTTCCTTCTCTTTTAAAGACAGTTACTCTGTGGCCTTCTCCAGTCCTGTAGGACTTTCCTTAGCCTTTCCATAGTACTGAAAATAATAATTTCTGGTTTAGAGATTGCCCTGAATTGCTTTAAAATAACTCTAAGGTGAATTTTCTATCAGGGCCTGCTGGCTGGAATGCATCTGAACACACTTTAACTCCCATTGCATGCTCTGCACATCTCCCTGTATTAAAATTAAAAATCTTGTCTGTACGGCTAAGCTTTATGATGAAGGATTAATTAAAAAGGGAAAAAATACCTTGGTCTATTCTATGACACCTAGTTTTCTTTCTTTTTTTCATGTTCAGTAATGAATGCTTTCTTTTTCCTTTCTTCATTTGTCATGAATCAACATTTTTTATCCTAATCACCTTTTATCTGTTTTGATACTGAGAAATCATTTTGTGCTTCAGCTTTTTTAATCTAAACCTTATATGTCAACCTATTTCTTTATACACATCTTTAGTCAAACCTGTTTCCATTTATTAGTCTTTATTTTCTTTTGACTTATACTGTAAAGGTCCTGAAGCTTCTGCATTGCTTTGTTACATTTCCTTTCTCCTCACCATTGAGACAGACGGCTAATGTGCCTTTAATATTTAATGGCATAACCAACCTTTCTCTGAAGTCCTATTTTATCATAAAATTTACTCACAAAAGAGTCTATATACCATATTCCTGAGCTGGTCTGCTGTCCTACTGTTATTCCCACCACCTTTTTTTTCTTGAATAACACAAACTCTTTTGGTTTACTGTCATGTTCATGTTTGACCAATCACTCCCCATTAGTTAGAATCAAGTCTAAATTTTTGTTTCTCTGTAACCCCTCCTCCTGAAATATGTCTGTTCTATAATCCAAAGTGACCTGCTTCTACCTTGCTTTTTTGCCACACATAGTCAGGTAATCAAAATTCAAGTCCACTTTCCTTTGCCTTCCCTATTACTATAGTTCTCCCTGTTCCAATAAGAGATGTTAATCCCCTCCTTCCTTTAAGTAGTCCATGCTTACCATGAAAATATGCCTGTCTGTTTCCTGGTCTATCTTTATTGCTCTCCTTCCAGGACTACAGGAAAAGTAGACTAATTCTTGGCATATATTGAAAAGTTTTTAATTTTCCCCCTCCTTTTCCAGCCTTAAACTCTACCATTCTTGATCAGTATAGTTACCCTGTGATGTGTTAATCTCTGACACAACATTTAAGTGTCCACTTCATTATCTTATAAAGTTTCAGTTTATTCCTTATTACTTTAGCCTTTTGAGTATTAGCATGACAGATATTTGTCAGGTTGTTGTGATAATGCTTTTGATCTCTCTTGTGATTCACATTTACCTCCAGGATCATATTTTTAGCAGTAAATGGATTTTTACCATAACCTTATTTCAAACCTTGTTTAAAAAATTCCTTACTAGACTAACAAATTGATGCCTTTGGATGAACTCCCCTAATTGTCACAGCAGACAAGTAGTGGAACAGAGTTGTTGAAGAAAAACCCCTGGCATCAGTATGGTCTGTGCCTTAAAGCATTCATCTCTTTCCCTGCTTACTCCACTGGTCACTTCTGGAAATAACTGGAGGAAACAAAGATTTCCTAAACAAGGATAAGTTCAGTCTGCCAGGTTCAACTGTTTATAACTGCACAGGCACAATACCACAGTAATGTAGAATGGGGAGGGCAATGGCAATTACTTCATCAAGCTCAGTCAAAAAAGATCCGTAAAACAACTTTCAACAGTGCTTTGAGAGGCAGGTATTGCCATTCCTAAATTCTTCCTGCAATGATAGCTGAAGAGATATAGATATAACATGGTCTAAAATGCAGCATAACTGTCCTTTCCACCTGCCAAGGGGTTTACTGAAGAATAATGTCTTACTTTAGACCATACTTGGAAAACACACATATAGTAAATTTGGAGTATAGTTTTCTTTTGTTCTCATCTATGGTGGTGAAAACATTTCCATAATCAGGCATATTTTAATTTTGCTATAGCTTGTTCTCACATTAAAAAATCTCATGTACTAGTATTACCTATGGGTCAGGGTATATCATCACAATAACAGTGGGAAGTTTCTGTTGAGGCAATTATGTCAATTGGATAAATCTTGCAAATAATACTTGATCTCTTCCAGTGTAAGGGTGGATGCAGCTGGAATTTTTTCAATCTGCTGAGAAACACATGCTGAATTTACAGATGACCACCAAGTTGGAAGTGTAATTTATTTTGACAGAATAGAATTTCTTTATATAACACCTACAGTGGGGAAGAGTTTTAAGCAGTTAGGAAAATTTAAATATGTGTCATCTTTTCGAGATTATTAATGTATCAATCTTATGGAAAGCAGCTTTGTTCTATCTTAACTCCTATACACTTCAGTTTTCATTAGAGCCCCTCGTATTATAACAACAGTACTTTTATGATGATGTGGAAAGCATGTAGTACAGAAATATACATGCAGTTTTTATGTTTCAGTTTCTTTGTCAATTATTTTTTAACCCTATTTGCATTCAAGTTGTCTTTCTGTACAAGCATCCCTTGTACCACTGATGCTTTCTTTTATTGGATTCTATTGTGCTGTCAAGCCTGGTTTAAAATACAGTAATCTCATAGATACTTACAATTACGAATATCTTCTGAATACACAAATATATTAAAGATGCGTAGGTAGCAAATTAGCTGAGAATCTCTACAAACTGCACTTACAGTAAATATCCTCCTTTTAGAGAAGCAGGATGCCTTTAAAAGTCAACAGTTGTTTTGGAAGTACTTTATCACATTTATGAAGCACTGCATCACATTTATAGCACACAGTGTCATGATAAGTTGTCCAAAGTGCCTGTCAGTTTGCCTTACGAACTGAAAAAAATGCACAGCTCAAAAGATTACCTTAAAGAGTAACAAGCAATCTTCAGAGGTTAGCTTATTTTTTCTGTTTTTACATGAGACTCAAGCAATGTCATTAAACTTTGTTTCTCTTGTTTAATTTTTTTTCAGTGTAATTTAACGGTAATAGCCTATTTTAATTTTCAACCATGAAATGTTATAAATAAAGGCATTTTAAAAAGTAAATAAAATTTAGGGGCTTTTTTTAAAGCATGCAGCTGTTCTAACACAACAGATCCTAGTTAGACATTTTTTTAATAAAAAACACAAAGAGGTCAAAGAATCCAGATTTGATTTTTATTTTTTTTTAATACCCATTCACATTTAATGCAAATTCCAGCAATATATTCATGTTATTTCTTTAGGCACCTTTGGAGTGCCAGCAGGTAATTGAGTAATCTGATCCAAGGCCACTTATGTCAGGAGCCCAAAGAAATACCCTGAGGATGACATTCGGAGCTGACTTATCATACACGTTTCAAAACTGAGAGGAAGATGGAACTACCAGAAATGTAAGAAGCCATAAAAAAAGTGCCCATAAAAACATTTTTTTGCTGAGGATTTTGATCATTGTGAATCCTCCAAAGAAATCTATTTTGATTTGACCAAAACAAAGTTAATGTGTACCGCCAAGAGAGTGTAATAGGCAACAAGATGGCTTTTGACAGCATCAAGAAAACATATTTCTTGGGACTACTCATTCCCAGAATCTACTTATTTTGTTGTTGAAAGGAAGCCTCTATCTTCAGGATTGAAGAAGGGTTTTAATAGCAGACTCCACCATAAGTTAGCCAGGAGAAAAACAGTGATTTCCATGGCAGTGTTAGCCCAAAGAATTATTCCTTATTTAGCTATTAACATGACACAGCAATTATACTATCAACACTTACACTTTTTTATTAGTGTTTGCAAAACCAAACAACAAAGACAGTAAAATGAAACTCAAGAGGATTGGGCTGAGGATCTATTGTCTATACAAAAGGTCATAGACAGTTTTAGCAGAAAAAGACTGATAATTCATTTTGCAGAAGGACTTCTCCTTTCCAAGTTTGGGCAAGTGCTTTTCTAAAGTGTGTCCATCATGGATGCCTGTTCTGGAACTGCCATACTATGGCCACCCCTGACAATTGCCTCCTACATTGTCAGCTGTTATCTGTCCCAAAAAAGCTGCTTTGTACTGTTTGAGAACACGTGCATCAATTTCTCCTTTATGACATGGATTTTATCTGAGGAGATTTGCCTCTTCCTGGACCTCAAGACAGATACTTGAGGTTGCTTGGTTTTAGCCTTTCTTTTTGCTACTTCACTCAACAGTTTAGTTCCTTTGCTATCAATATGTGTTTTTTCCTACAAGGGAATGTAATAAATGCTTCCTATACAAGACAGGTGGGGATATAACCCCCTTCTGCATACCTGTGTGCCCAAGCCACATGCACCAAGTTAGGAACCAGTGACAAACCTGGGGAAAACTTCCCACAGCATTTCCTTTAGCTAAAAGCATAAGGAATCAAGAGTTATCTTTGGAGCTCTCCTACTGCCAGCCTTTTCCATTGGAGGGGTAACAACACAATGTTTTAATACAAATGAAGTCTTTTAGGTCTGACTTGTCAGTATCAAAGGCCACATCACAATTAGCACTTTAACTCTGTAACTGCTCTTAGTGCACTTTGTGGTCACAGGACTCTGCCCTCTCTCCTGGCCATTCCTGTGCCCTCCTGCTCCATATTTACATGCACCTGTCTACCCATTAACACCTCGTTAAGGCACACACCTGCTGCGGTTTCACTTAAACCCACTGCACTGCAGCCATTAACCCTGTGTGTTTCATTATAAAGCACTCAGCACAATAGAAGCACTGAGTAAGGTTCACTAATGAGTCATGAATCGAAAAAAACCCTGGGTTGTATGGGTGTCTCCTTTTGGTTCAATTTCTTCACACTCTCCTATTTAATAATTGATTATGTATTAAGTACATTTTCAGGAAAGAAAATACTTCAGTGCACATGCATTAAATCCAGCTGAAACTGCACAGTTTTGAGACAAAACACTAATGGATAGAAATCCAATACATATTTATAAACTGTAAGAGTGGCAACATTGAAACCATAGCTCTAGGGTGTAGGAGACCTCACTTCTATTCTAAAATTTGTCAAACATCTGCAGCTTCACTAGAAAGTTGTATAATCTATCTGTGCTACTTCCAGAAAATTAAGTCTGTCAGTGTGTGTGCTTAGGCCAGGATATACATACAGAGCCCAGCGAAAGAGAAGTGCAAAGCAAAGTACAAACCTCTACAGTATCAACTGTGCTGAAAAAAAAAAAATCCAAAATAAGAATTTTCATTAGTATTTGCAGCAAAAGGAAACTGTTGTGGGAGTAGCTAGTAAGATTGATCTAAAGTTCAGAATCAGAATTTTCATTGCAATTTCTCCAGCAGTTTCACTGACTTTGTTTCAAAATCTTCAATCACAGTGGGATTTGATTAGGAAGATAAACTAGATATTATAGACTGGATAAACATGGCAGGTGATTGCTCCCTAACTTCGTAATCAAGAAATATGACAATCCATTATTTGATCATGATTCTGTGAATCTACCACAAGGAAAATGTAAGTTCTGGAGCTTCTTCTGTGTCAAAATCTCATCTCCTTGATAGACAGCTACATAAAGCTATTGAATATGCTACATTAATAGCTCAGTAAAAGGGACACTCAGATGCATCCATACATTTGACAAATGATTTGTTGCAAATTACATTAAGTGGCCACAGATCAGTGTTTGTTACTAAACACCAATACAGAAGGGTAATTTGCTATGTAATTTCATCACTTCTTTATCATGGACTGTTGCTTTCCTTGGTCAAATCTCTGATGCACCACAGAAGACACAAGAACTGCTCTTTCAAATTTCATTGTGCTCATGTTGCTCAGTAATATAGGTCTGTGTATGTGAACAGACTTACTGTGTGGCAAACAGATGATTTTTATGTCACTTGCATTGAAATTCTAATTGCAATACCCGTTTTAACAGCCCGAGATGAACGTTAACAAGAGGCCTGGATTTTACAGGGATCAAACCCAAAGAAGTTAAACTTCCTAACTTAAAGAAGTTAAAATTCCTAAAACTGTAGTATATTTAACATTTGCATTTAAATACATAAAATGTCACTTTTTTCACTGTATCCTGATAACAGTTTCTCCTTTGGAATCTTACTCTCTCATGGAAATCTCTTTTTATTCTTGCTATTCACTTGACTGGTAGAGATTTTGCTAGTGATCCTGGAGATTTTTTACAGAATTGAAATATATAGAAAAACCACCCTACTGTACAGAAATGGTAGTTGTTCCTGCACCTCTCTTTCCAGATATTTACTTGGAATGGAGATGATAATCCTTGTAAATATTAAAAGTACTGACGTGCAGTGTAAGGTGATCCACATATAAACCAACCCATTAAATCTGGCTACAGACTTTACACATTTCTTCAGCAGGGAAGCCCACCAATGGGGTGTTTTTAATAGGCATTGAAAGCTCCACTTTATTATTCACTGAGTAGAACTGACATTGGATTTGATTCAGTAAGGAGCACCAACTGCATAAACAGATGTCAACTGCTATTTGGTCTGGTGGCCATGGACTAGAGAAATAAATGGAAAATCTAACAAGAAGCACAGAACTAAAGATAGGGATCTTCTTCAAACGACAGGAGGATGAGCTTAATAGTAAAGTTTTCAGCGTATCAGGTCAGTATGTTTCAATGTGCATCTGGAAAAAAGAAAATGGAGGGTGGGCTTTTCCCTATAAGGGAGAAATACAACAGTAACAGTACTCTTTAATTCTTTCTGAGAAATGCATCATTCCCATTTTATATATCATAGTCAGTATTTACTGATAGTCATCAAAGAATACTGTGTAGCGTACCACACTCATTAGCTACCTGGAGTATGCAGAAATAGAACCCACTGAAGTCAATGGAAAATGTTCTATTGAACTCTGCGGACTAAACCTCCGGGCCTAGCTAGGCAGGGCACCAGGGGCAGACTGTTATGTTGGCAGTAAATCATGCAATCCATTAGCTTCAAGTGGCAACTCTGTCTACATATGTTTTCTCCATCATAATCCTATATTCATATGAGTATGCAAACATCTGTCTGACTAGAGCAGCAATGGTTGTGGCCTGTTCTACTAAGCCTATTATAAATATATGTTGAATGATAAAATCTTCCCCAAATTTCTTAGTCCTAGGCTTGCCCCTGAATACTTATGCTTTCTTTTTTTTCTCTGATGGTTAAGAGAGATATATCACATACTAGGTAGAATTATCCCCTATGGAACATTTTGTTCCCTATGGTGGAAATCTAACTGTAATGCAGAATGCTGGAAGCAGGGAAGGGAGTCTAGACCTTATAGATTAGATGCTGGAGAAGACAGACAAATAGAGTACAGTTTGGGGTACAGTTTCATATTATACCTAACCCAGTGTAGCTGTAAGTTCTTGCTGGGAGCAGTGGCCCTGCTCTCCCCCCCCCTCCATCTGCCCCAGCTGCAGGCTTTGCCCTTTCTCTTGTATTGGACTGAGCTACACAGTCTCCTGACCGCACAGCAATTCAGTCTGACTCAAAGGGGTGGGAGGAGAGCAGGGGGAAATGAAAAAACAATAAAAATCATGAAACTAGCAGTGGTATGACTTATGTTGCAGCCACAGTCATTTGACCTCGTGCAAGCCTCATAAGCCTTTTGGCTGGGAGCAGCCAGGAGAGTGGGATGGTGCAGATCCATTCTTTTCAGGAGCCACTCACAGATACACTGAAAGAGGAGGAAAGTAAACCACCAGCCCTTCAGTTATGTTATGGGAGCAGCAGACCAGGGCGCAGCCCTCGCAGCCCTGAAAATCCATTATAAAAACAGGGAGTTTAAAGAGAGCTTTAAAACCACTCACGGCCCCAACTCTCACACAAGGGGAGAATAGTCATGGAGAACTGCAGACTTTTATTACACTCTTGCTCACTCCCTGACTCTTGAAGATCATGAGTCCCTTAAACTTTCATTTAATTCAGCAGAAGCTAATGACATGCATATTATTGGGACTTAAAGCTTTAAAGCTTGCTCATGCTATAAAATACTCTACCTGTAACCAAATATACTTATCATTATTGGGAAATATGTAAATAAAATCCAAACCACCTGCCAGACAGTTTTATACTGGGGAAATAGAGTCTCCATTTAAAATGGCATTTTAAAATTTATGCAATTTAATAAAACAATAAATTTCCATTTTTCCACCTTTGTCATTACGAAACTTAAAGCCAGTTCCATGTGTGGCACCTACTTGCATTTCACTCATGGGTTTATTACAATGAGCATCACTTTAAATTAAAACCTACACATTTTCAAAGGAAAATAAATAGTTAATGATTTCAGAGTTATTATTCTTTTCCACACAATCCCATAAAAATTTCCCAATGAAAAAGCTAATAAACCAATGGCGAGACACTTCCATATGCAAATACGTTTCAGTGAAAGAGTTAAAGTGCTTTATAATATAAATTTGCTTTCAGTGCCAATATAATTAGATTGTAACAAGCAAACCCCTGCAACATAACACAGTGAAAATTTGAAAATTTGATTCTGCCTGGCAAACAACCAAGTCCCTGCGTGTGCACAAACCTGACATTAATAAGCTACAAGAGATTACATGATTTAGAAAAGAAGCACTTGGTGTTACAAAATCAAATAATAGATCTCTAGGCTATAATTAGGAGAATTGGGATTCAACAATGAAGTCATAATAATGTAATTTAGCTGTAAGTAACAGAGCCATGGAGTCACATTAGGAGGTGTGATCACATCTTTCAGCAAAGCTCTGCTGTGTAGACTTATTGCTGTTCAGTTTAGTCTGGTACACAGCAACCTGTTGGCACAGAGCTTAGGCTGACAGCCTCTTGTTCTCTAGGTGCAGTATGGCAAAGTGCCACCCATGCATTTTTAATTCAGTCCTGTGACTTTTAAGTCAAAACAATAAAATTATATATACTGAGTGCAGAGTTGCCTGTGAATATTTGTATAAATTACTGCACAGCGTGGGTTTAGGGGCCGTTTAAGAAAAAATATATTAAAAAAGGAAAAAAGGCAAAATAAACTGCAGAAGCAGGGTGTTAGGTTTCTAGTAGGCTTGATGAACGTGTACTCTTCAGATACTTTATTCATCTGTTTCTGTGGTTAGGAAATTACTCCATATCTGCAACTTATTGTGACTGTAGTCCTGAGTCTCTTTTGCTCAATTCTTTACACTAGTGTGGCATGGTTGGATTGCCTGCTCAGCCCAGAATGCAGGTGTTGCACAGCCAATGGAAGTGGCTAACAAATGTTAGTGCAGGATGCGCCTCAGCAGAGCTCAGCTCAGCCCCAAACACAGCCCCACAGCCCTCCAGGTGTGAAAGGCAGCCCCAGCAGCTGGCCCAGTCGGAGGGAGGTGCCAGGGAAACTCCGGGCAGGCAGTGTGCAGCTACTCGTGTTGGTGTTGACAGGACATCAAACCTAACTCCACAATTTTTTTGAAAGTTGCCATTTGACTTAGGCTACTGCAAAGGAATGCATTGCATCAGCAGCCCCTCTCCTCAATCTATGCATTGAACAACTAAGGCCCTTTCTTTGGCCTATTGTCAATTTAAGCTTATTTCATTTTGACCACAACGGCTTCTTTGTCATTCACTTGTCATAACTAATAAACCAGACATGCCACATTAATTTGTCGATTTTCTCCTTCAGGAGCTGGTGTCTAGTTAGAAGTAAAATCCCACCTGTTCAGTCACTTACCAGCTGATTATTTTCTTCTCTCCATGCACGTGTTGTCTATGTTGTCATCTTGGGGCCGTCTTAGAGAGCCCTCTGTCCTGTCGAGCCTTGCACAAGCCTCCTAGAAGCAGCTGAACCAGCCCCAGCTCCCTGAGCTGGCTCCAAAGTAGAATCAGGGCAGCTCCAACAGCCCAGTTTGTGTCCAGGCTTGATATCTGACTTAACTCACCAAAGACACACACCAAAGTTTAGTTGGTTGTTGGCTTCTGAGGTGTTTAAATCAACATTTTTGACTTTGAGGAAAGGGATGTGGGTGGATTGATTTGCTTCTTTTTAACTTTGTAGCCTACCAAATAATGGAATCCAGTCATGTCAGAAGAAGCATCCAGACTGTCAAAAATTCAAACGTGTTTGGAATAAGACTTTGAGATGGATTGATTACTTCTGCTTATGGTCTCATAAGCTAGGGCCAGTGGTTCAACAGCATTCCCATCTTCTGGCAAAATGCAAAAGCTTCTGCTCCCCCTCAGTCTTTAGTGTAACAATAGCAGTCACCTGTTGCTCGTGGTAGTTCCATTTTATTCTTATTTGCATTTTTATTTTCTTCCAATTACTGTTTATATTATTAGTTCTTTATGGGTTTGTCTTTTTTTCTTTTGATGACATTTTGATTTGTTTCAAACTGCCCTTTATTTTAATTTTCTTTCCCAAGCATGTTGATTTATGGCTGTTTCTTTTATTTCTTTTATGCTTTAAATGATCTGTTTGTTTTATTTCCTTTATTTGCATAGCACTTACTTTTCATGACCTTTTTGTTGCTGCAGCTGCTGCTGCTTCTGGACTGCTGGTGTTTTTCTCCCACTTATGCATCAGGAAACATAGAGTGAAAGTAAACCAAATCCCTGTGAAGATAAGTATCCAAACACAAAATCTTTTCTGATATGTATTTATTTTTATTATTCTGCAATCTCCTAAAGGTGTTTGGAATTCTTAAAGACTGAAATCCAAAATGGTTTCTTTCTTTTTAAAAGAAATGCACTATAGGAACTGTATGTTCCTATGTAAGAATCACATCCTAGCAACATCCTTTGAGCTGGTTTAGTATTTTGGCAGCTTTTCCAGAAGCAAAGACATTTATAATAGAGGTAACATGAAGGAAATTCTAAATTGTAGTGAGCTGTCTGCAACTTTTGCTGCTCTCATGGCTAATATAAAATACTGCATGGACATTTAAAAATGAATACGGTCTCAGTTAGTGAAAAGTGTCATAGGAAATGCCTTCGGAACATTTATGCTTAACCATGGCTAATGAGTGTGTGCTACCTGACAGGGACATTTCCATATTGCACACACATGGAATGTTTGTATATGTGTGTTCCTGGCTATAGGTTATGCATGTATGTTTATTTTTATACACATGCACACATACATGTTTATTTAAAAATTATACTTTTGTCATCTGGTATTGTAATTTGTATTGTTTAGTTGCCTAACATGATGATCTTTATATAGGCCCTGTGTCCATTACACGTAATGATATTCAAATTAAGGTATTAACACTAGATGTGTTTTTAACATACCCTTTCGGTCCTAGTTTACTTTTGTTCTGCAGAAGCTGATGTTGTTTCTGAGTTTTCTTAGTAAAATTATTGATATCAGAATTATTCCTGAAACAGATTCTGTCATTCCCAGTGGGATGAGAACAACCCCCTCATTTCTTTTAAAGCTGTTGTTTTAAAGCTGTTCTTTTAACAACAACAAAAGTCTTGATATTATATTTCATTTCATTCCATTCCTCATTTTATGGTGCTGTGTCACAAACTGACATTTTGCCAGGAATACAGTAGTACGTAACAAATCACCATCTTTTATTTGCATGCTAGGTGGTTTGCAGTGACCTGTTGAATGATACCTGCATTACCCACATACTTCTTGGATTCTCTGTCTGCCCCATTTAAAAATTTTATATTGCCGCTTCTAACATTGGTGTTTGCATTATTTTATGTCTTTATGTGTCTAATATAAAATGTATATATTTACACATCCACACAGGCCTATAATGAGCCAAAACCAGAAGAGCCTCTGTCTCAGCTTGTTTGCACATTATGCACATTCTAGGGAATGAAATCTGAATGTTGTTCAAAGAGAAAGCGTGTGACTTAGCCCAAGGGCAGAAGAAAGTCATGTGCAACAGGTTACATGATTTTACATAACTTTGGGTAAAAAAAGAAGCACCTCATGTCAATGCAGGAAATATTTTAGAATACTTAAGGATTAAAATGAGTGTTTTTCCTCACTGCTTCATCCATGAACTTCAGTGTACTTCAGTACAGTATATTGTTTATTGTTGTTTTCACCATAATTAGTGTAGTCTGTTTCTCACCTTCCCTAATATAATCCATCCATCACACACACACACACACACACACACACACAAAAAGAAAAAAAAATTAAGATAACCTTTTTTTTTTCTTATCTTTATCTTTACTCCTCTCTTCATTTCCAGGGTTGGTATGGGAACACTTTAAGGGGTTGGGGGACAAGTTACACCAATGGAATTGTTTTGTTGTATGCAACCATCTCCTCAAGACATTCTGGGCCAAGATACAGTAATTTTTTGGAGAGGACACTCTAGCTGGCCCAGGGAGCCTCACTGCTCTAAGAGCTTCCTACCCACAGCACATCCCAGACCACAGCCTCATGTCCTCAGCTAATAAGTGCTTGCCATGAGGATCCTAAGGAAAACAAAGGGTTTACACCTCAGCAAGGGTCAGAAGGAAAGGGTTTTGGTCCCTGGTAATGTGGACCAAATGACACATTTTTAAGCCTAATTTTAAGCCTCTTTCCTGCATCATTTTTTTCTCTGCTCACAGGAGAAAAGCTGGCAGTGGTGGTGGTGGTATGATGTCAGAACATATGGGAAGAGTAAGGATCTACAGTGAGTTATGCCAGAGCTGTTAATTCTGCAGAAGTGCAAGACCTCTTTCTGTATGCCCAAGCACATGCAAGGAGTGGAATATACACATTTTAAAAAATCTTTTCTCTATCTTTTTTTTCATAAAAAAAGCCTGAGTCAAACTTCATAATTCTCCTTCTCTGGAAAGAATAAATAGGGGAGGAATTCCCATGAGTTAGATGTTGGTTATAGGCAGTACTCTTATAGGAAAGAGTAAATGAACCCTTATACATAATAGCATTTCTGGGTTTGATCTCCAATGCAGCTTAGGTATACTGAACATTAGAAATATACAGGAAAATGTGTTTGAAGTTACTCAAGTATTATAGAAATGCAAAGCAAAATGTACTTCAGGAACATCCGCAGCTGTAGTTGTGCTAGAATTCATAACCACATTATAATTTGCCTTGTTTCATGCTTGTCTGAACACTAGTAGTTCAGTCTCATAAGACAATCTAAAAGTCAGAGTTCTGTATCTTGACTCAAACAACATTTAGAGCAGGCCTTTGTCACACTGATCACATTTTGCTAGAAGAATTTGTACACCACTGCTTTTGTGTGAGTCCTTGTTAAATAGCTATGTCTTTACTACTGTTGCTAGTTGATTTTCCTGGTGTTGAAGGTACCATTGTTGCATCTTTAATCCTAGTCTCATTTCAGAGCTAGGTATTTCATTCAGTTTCTGCTACTGCGGTTTCTTTGAACCCTGAGAAGAATCCTGACTATCTTAAAAGTTCAGCAAGGTCTTCCAATTCCTGGTGCCCTGAAGAGAACATATAATCAAGTGTTACCAGCTCCTGCTGCACATAGGTCTGTACAGTGAAAAAGAAACTGCAAATTGGAAATGTAGAAACACAGATTAGGTTGAACATTCAGGGGAAGTTGGAAACAGAGGGATTCTTGCCTTCATGTCTCTGTTAAACTTCTGCTAACCTAAATCCATTAAAAAACCGCAAACAAAGCCAGGAAACAAACAAAACCAAAAAAAACCCCCACCACTCCAAGAAGATATAAAAACAAAACAAAACAAACTAACAAAAAACCAGGAAGAAAGGAACCAGATACTCAGTCCCATGTTACCGTCTTTAGAGTTTAGAAGATTGCTGGACAGTAAATAGACATAACCTCTCTTCACATTTTCCTCCCTTTCTCTGCAAGCTCCATACTCCACTCTTCCAGGTTTTTTTTTTTAATTTTCTTTCTTCTCTGTTTCATTGTTCTAAAGGGAATGGTTTACTGAATACCACATGCCTACCTTGTGAATGTTATTGTTTGTATTACCTTTTTGTTCTTTATTACCGTCTTCCTGCAGTGTGTTCCTTTCGTCTATTTACTTTTCCTCTTATCGTCCAGATTAGATGTATCATCTAATTATGTCTGGGGTTTTGTTATCTCCTTATCTTTCAAGCGTTAAAGAGATGGTATATAGGTTATTCTGACTAAATGATGGAAATATGAATGTATACAAGGTAGGTTGTTTCCCTCATTCACTTTCCTGGGGCATATATGTGTGCTGATGGAGCAGTTTGAAGGCTTGCTCAGACTTTAACAGCCTCTGGTTATGGAGAAAGCTAAGCTGATCAAACCATATTTTAAGAATACTAGTTTAATATGAAAAGGACATCTCAAGCTGGTGGTAATTGTACTTTTTTTCCCAGAGTAGCTTACATTTTTGTCCTTTGCTTAGAGAACTGTCTCTCGGCCCTATGCAAGTCAGTAGCCTATTGATGTACAAATTTTGTAGTTTCAGAAAAAACTTCTCAGCTTCATTGAGCTAAAAAAAGTAAATAAAAATCATATGAGCTGCAAGGAGGAAAGGGTTTCCTATTCTGTCCCAATAATATGAATGGTTAAACACTGGACCTCTAATACAGGGAGACGAGCTTTTATATCATCTCACCCATATCTCCATTTCACAGAATCATTACAATGAGACAATGCTATAACATTAAAGAGAAAAAATGTAATGTAAATCTGCACTTTTTCTTTATCCCATATCCCTAATTTATTATGGGGGATTTTATGATTCTTGAGAGATAATTTGTTTCAACTTTTTAAGCTGAAGGTCAAAAAAAGCAAGGAATTCAAGTGAACCCTTCAATAAAAGTAATTATGTCCCATGAAGAGCAGCCATATTCCTCAGATACAAAAATCAGCATTTTATTAGATACATATAATTCATTACAGAACAAAAACTTTTAAAAGAATTTTAAAAGAATTCCATCTCTTAGCATGTTGGATCTCAAAAGATTGTTTTTATCTGGTTTTCAGTACACTGCTAATACTAGTTTGGACTATTAACAAAGAACTTTCAGTTAATCTCAGAGAGAGGTTAAATTTAATAGCATTAGGATATCAATATTTCTTACAATAATATTTTAATCACTGACCTTATGATGATCCCACTAGTGAAACCCACTCTTTCTTTCATTAAGTCCTGCACATTTTACAGAATTCATCACTGACACATTTCCTTGCTGAAATCCCACTAGGCACTGTCAAGTGGCACACTGAAAAGGGAGGAGTAACATAAGTTTGGGAATAGGTTTCCTGCAGTTCCCCCTTTGTCCTCTAGGAATTGTTGTCATTTGGTACCAGCCATGTTTCCCACTTTATTCACCACACAGATGCTCTCACTGCACACACTCGTCTACCCTCACAGGTGACATTCAGCATTTACTCTTTTTGAAGTGCCCAGACCTGTGTGAGGCTTTTCACGAAATACACAACATGAAGGCTGCTGCATAGACATAGGTCAGATTCTGATCCTAATATCCTCATCCGAGTCTCTCAAAAATGAGTTGAGAGACTTTGATAGCGCCAATGTAGATGAGGCCTAATTACCCAATGGGATCAGCTCATGGTCTTTTATGCCTCTTTAAGTCTGGGTACTTAAAAAACATAAAACACACCTACTGCGGCACAATCCTACATTCCAATCCAGGACTCCTAAACTGACAGTATATTCTGTATGTGCCAAAAGTCCTTATGCAAGATTGTGTTCACTGCGGTGTTGCAGTTTGAGTTGGGTTTTTTTCAGCACAGTAAGGGCTTCAGAATACCAGTTTTCTGTATAACTGAACTCCTATACTATTAGGCAAATTAATTTTGCATATAAATTATTTAAATTTAATCTGCGATTAGGTCTACATATGAGCAATGATTTCACTATAGAATAAGCATTTTCCTTTTTAGAGAATTGCAGCATAATAAATAAATGAATAAAGACTTGTAGCAATATATTTCAGTATATATACTGTGAAGCATTCTTACCAGAAACCTTAGAAATCGCAATATTCCCCATGGTCCCCCTAGTCTGCATAACTGTAGTCTTTTTTTTTTTTTTCAAAACATGAAATGCATTTTATGCAACAATGCCTCAGATGAGACACAAACCCAGCAGAGCTTACAAATATTAGACATTAGCTCTTTTCATAGCCTTGCTTCAGCTAACAGGTCTTATTGGTGACTGTAGATGCATTGATATTTTGTAAACCCAGTTTTTTGATTAAAAATCATAAGTGATATCTCACTTGCATAAATAAATCAAGGCTGCAAAAAATAAAGTTTAAATATCCATACACTATTACTATCATTTTGCCAAAATGACTAGTACAGCATGACTACAAATTTTGCTGTAATACAGTAACTGGGAATAAAATTTGTCTTGCTGCATTGCTGGAAAAGGGGTGAGTATGTACCCACAGACTTAATAGCAGATTAAACATTCATTGGACTATAGTTTTAACATTACTGAGCACTCACAAATTCTACTGGATAGCAAGGCAACATATCACAGTGAAAACAGGGCTCTTGTCTCACAGTTAAGTGACAGAGATATCAGTGCCTGTCTCCACTGTAATAGCTAAGCCAGGCCAAGCCATGTGGGGAAGGTGCTACAAGTCAGTTGCTCTGATCCATGCTCATATATAACATTCATGATAGAAATCAGGCTGAATTTGCTAGTGCTATGATACACTTGGGGATTTAAGGAGTAAGACAACCTCTCTGGAACATGTGTCATACAGGGCTATTTGATCAAAACTAAAATTTGGGGGGGTGGGGGAAATCCTATTGATTTTCTCAACATTTTAACTGGATTGTCTATTGTTCACTTTCTAGTGGTGGTGGAGGAGGAGGAGACAGATGAAGCAAAGAAATGTGGTAAGTAGTGCTACTACATTTCTCTCAGAATAGCAAAAAGATTTTGTGTTTGTCTGTGGTCTATAGTGTCTTATCTTGCATTCAGTAGTGTCTGACCTAGGTCTTGATTCCTGAACACATCTCGCGCTGATAAAAGTGAGATCATATTTATTTCTGAGTATCACCACTCACCATGACCACTGACAACTATGCTTCCTTTCTGGCAGTGTGTGAGCCTACTCACCTTCAGGAATATGTCTGTGTTAACAGAGGCTTAGGATCCACTTGGTCTTCTACACAAAGGCAAGTGGGTGCCATGTAATGATGTATGAAGAACTTATTAGAAATAGCTATGGGTCATTGCTGCCCTTTTGCATTCATGAATTACTTGTCAAAAGAGTCACAACCGTTATCAGGCTGCAGATTCTTGTTTAAGACACCCAGACCAAGAATAAATAGATAAAGTAGCTAACATACAACAGACTGACATTCTAGTCAGGAAGAAGTTAACTTTTAAAGGCCTAGCTATAGTAGCCTCATTCATGGTGACAAATCCACTCTGCAGCCTGTCTTCATTAATGTCAGAAAAGTAAGTTCTGAGTAAACAGCCACACTGGAAATATATAAAATTAAACCCCCAAATCTCTAGATTTCTTTTTTAATAGCCTTAGAAGTCTGCTCAAGTGTCTCAGTGTTTGCAAAAAATGATAAATGGGGAAAAAAGGGTGTTGTTTTTGCACATGAATGAATATTCATAAACATATTCTTGTCTGTTTCTCATGTGATTCCCTTAAATGGTTTAGTTGATAACCTTATATGAATCAACGGGTCATCACCTCCCAAAATTACTTCCTACCTACCTTTTTTCTTCCTTCTCTATCCCAGCAGTTTCCTGATTCCTTCTCTGGTAGGGCTGCCTTGTTCAAAGAACCAGAGTGCATTAGCTGTAAGCCTATTCCTTGCACATCCACTTAACAAAGTATTGGGAGAGGATTATTGGGAGTTTTTTGAGGGGAAAGGCTTGGGATCAGAGTGAGGTGCTAAAGATTTTTGTTTCAGGGTTTTTGCTTATTCTTTTCTAATAAGGATATATTGCAGTAATTGGTAAAAACAATAAAATATATTGAAGTATCAAAATTACAAACTGAGGTTAGCAGAAAGGAAGAATATAGTTTTTGTGCAACTGAAAACCATCCTGCAAGAAGTGCTTGCGATAGGCAATACTTTTCTATTAGCAGAACCGTCCCATAGTAGAAACACTCACTCTGTAGTAGCTCTGTGAAATAACTGTAAAAGATTTTGAGAATTTTTCTTCAATGTAGACAAGCCTCATTGCTTCTTTAAACTTGCCTACAAGTACTAGAATGGTAGCTTCTAAGCAATTTTTGTTTTCTGAAAGAAAAAAGTCTTTTTTGTTTTTTGTTTAAACTGAAAATTAATGTGGATGGCATACTCACCCTTTTAGACGGAAAATTGACAGAGAGTGGTAGAATTATAATTTCAGGTATATTAAGTTGCACTTATCGTAGCTGTCAGACATCTGAGAGCATCTCTTGATTCCCATAGCCAGAGCAAATTTTTTGATCATTGGCCTGCTACTGCACAGAAAAGGTGTGAAGTTTTCAAATAAATCTCTCTATGACTGTGCTTCAAATCCAACGCAAATAAAGAAGAGCCCTAGAAAGATTATATGCCATCTAGCAGTTACTGTTCCCTCTGTCAGGAGAGCAAAAGGATACATTCAAACGTTGTAAATGTGTTTGTGTCTGTTAATGTAGCTAGTAGTTTTTCATTATCACATTTTGTTCACAGGCATCAGAACAATTGCAAAAGTCTTTACTTGGTTATTGCATTAGAGAGGAACCACATACTTCCCTGATGCCATATGAATTAATTACATCTACATCACTATGGCACATCAGTAGTGACACTAGATAATTTCAATTGCAAGTAACGGCTGTCCAGAATTGTGATAGCTGATGATCTAGCAAAAGATCTGGAAGAAGAAACATTTTTCAGTTACATTAAATGAAAACCAAATTCAAATAAACATTTCTGAAACATTGAACAACTGGTAACTAAAAGAACAGTATCAGTTATTACCATTTCAGTTATAGTTATTAGAGAAAAACTAAAAAAAAAGTATAATTATACACATTTAAAATTAATAATTAACCAAAATATTCATAATACAGCTTTTGACCCATAAAAAGTCCATCCATCAGATCTACAGGCCATTACTAATTTTTTATCATGTTGAGTAGAAAGTCACCCACAAGGATCATTGAAGTGCAACCCCTAGTCCTGCACAGGACACCCCATGTGCCTGAGAGCATTCCTGAGCTTTGTCAGGCTTTGACCACTTTCATGGGAAGCCAGTTCCAGTGCTCAGCCACCCTCTTGCATGAAAAATCTTTTCCTTGTATCCAGTCTAAACCTGCCCTGACTCAGCTTCATGCTACAATAGTTTTAGGTTTCTATGCCTGGTCCCATGGGCTGTCTGCCTATGAACTGTATCACAGAAAATGATAGATGAGAATGTGTAAAGTACCGAGAATAGAAAGTTAACCTCTTATACAGTTAAGATAGCCAAGAATCTGATTTTCTTTTAGTATGTGTTTTTTAGAAGAGGATTCCGTGGGATGCACGGGGAAGAAGAGAGTCAAAAAAACCCCACATGCATTCACCAAACTAAAAGTTCCAAGTCTGAAAAGTCTACATGAATGAACAGCTGTGCTGTGTGCAGCCTGGTACTGATAAACAGCATTGCCAATACACTGATTTCCTGTGCTGCATATAGCCGTTGAGAAACTAATACATTAATGGTGGACTACTAAGATAAATTAAAAACTAAAGACATACAGCTTTCAGTCTGCCTTTCCTTCTGTCACTTATTTTGTACTGCATGAATGAGCTATTACCTTCTTGTTTCTCTGAGATGTTGGTTCACAAGGGTAGAGTGAGCAGACTCAATTTCACTGAAAGTAATGGAGTGAGATTATCTGGAATTATTTCCAGTGGGCTGAATTTGTTACATTCCTTCTGTTGTGAGAATATAAGTAAACAACTAAACACCTTTCCTGAAAGCTGAGAATCTTCGTAGTCATCACCTCTTCCTATTTCCTTGGATTAGTCCAGCATTTTGGGTTTAGCCATGCTCAATTAACTCATCCAGGAATTGGTCCAGTCAGAAACAGTTGATTTAAGTGAGATAAACTGGGCATCTGCCTGGAAAAAAATGATTATCCAAAATATGCTTTCATCATGAGAAAATGAACTGTGCTATCTCCATATTTAAAAACATATGCCTCTAAACAGATTCACTTCCTTTGGAAGCTTAAGAAATAGAAAAAAGCAACACTGAATCTGAAACTGAACAAAGAGGTATGAAGTCAAAATTCGGTAACCAGTGTGTTAACATTTTAATGTACTGAAACTTGAACTGTGTACTAGCACCTTCATCAAACCACTATATAAACTGTATTGAATTAAAGCGATTAAACCCAGCAATAAAACCAACCACTGCAGAAGTGATTGAAATATGTCGGGTGCTTGCATGTGTTTGTACTGGTGGTAATAAAAATACTGCCATATTTAGTCTCTGATTTGCTTTAGGAAAGAAATAAAATCAGCTGACAACACTCGCCTGTTTTGTTTCAATTACTGAAGACTTTTTTCTTAAAAAGTAGATCTAAAATTAGAAACATGGTTAATAATTAAGAGGGAACATTCATGGCGTTGGAGAATGCAAGGCAATAAATATCTTTTGCAGCTGATTAAAAGATGAATTGAAGCTGAAGCTGATGATAACCTCAGAAGCTCTTTATTGCAAGTGAACACCAATGCTTCAGATATTATTGCTGTGATACTGGCATAAGAATCAAGATAATAACAGTGAAAAAGAAAACATAGTTTATTTTAGATTTTTCTTTCCTGATCTCAACTGCATTAGAAAATATTTTGCTATTACTTTTTAGATGGCTGAGACAATAGCTAATTAATATGCAGTTACCAGCAGAACTAAAACTTTGTATTTTCAAATGTGCCTCAGTCCAGACTCTGAGCACAGGCACATATGAGTCCACTGAGTAGATTTTAAGTTTCTACATGTAATACCTGTTACCGGTCTTCCTGCAGTTCAGCTTTGGACATTAAAGAAGTCAAGAGCTGACTGTACTCTCCAATGAGACTGGTGATGGAAAGCCATGTTGCAGATTTAACTATTTATATCACTTAAAAACACCTGTTGATAGATGTAAAAAGGTGTTTTATTTTTCGGGATGGTCAAATAATCATATCATAAAATATATCTTCATATAATCACATTTTAATATACCTATTGGAAATGGTTAGGCCTCAAGTGAATCTCACAGCCTATCCAAAGTACCCATTTGCAAGTAATAAAGGAAAATTTGCCAATAATCTGTGGTAAAATATGAGCAGTTCTGCTAATTCAAGTAGCACAGATGCAGCGTGTGCCAATTTAGAAAATACATAAAGCCAAAAGGCTACTAGAATCAATCCAATTTGTGCTGAAGTCACAGAAATGTTGGCTTTAGATGTAGCACAGCTATGTACAGTTTACAAAAGAAAATAGAAGCTAACCAATCTTTCAAGAGCAGACATGCAGAATGGTCCTTCATGCTCCTCATGGAATCCAGATTCAGTAGAAGAAAAAAAAATTAAAAAGAAAGAAAAGGATGTAATAATAGATGCACAGTAAAGCAAATAAAGTAATTTCAAAATGACTAGAGAGCAATGAGTAAACGAAAAATGCCTTTGGGTACACCATCTGTTTATCCATTCCATAATATACCTTTTCATCACAATTACCTGAAGTGGTATATTTGTGTTTCTGTAATGTATGGAATTCATTACATAGTTTTGCAATGAAATTATCACACTGTGGCTGGGACATCTGCACCCTGTCATATATCATTCTATTCATTTCTAGTTAATTTAATCCTAATATCTGCCTACATGACAAGACAGATGTTCAGCTATACTGTATCTTCCATAGTTTTCTGCCTTGAAGAAACTTTAAGTCACTGAAAGAACTGACATCTTTCAAACAGACATCTTACGGGTTTGGGAAGTATGTGTGTGCAGATGTGTGTGTATGTGTGTTTGTGTTTATATGACATGTTCCTTTTTTAAGAAATGTGTTTTACAAAACAAAAATCTTGTGCAGAAACTTTTAAATATAAACAGTTTTCATTCCATGCACATAAGTTGCTTTTGAAAAATGTGCTTTACTAATATTTTGGTATATTTATTTAATAATATTCATAAATACAGAGTACTTTGTTTGAACTAACTCTTTGCTCTCTTGCCTGGAAGGAGACAGATCTTTTTTCATCATTGCTGATTAGAAATATTATGCCAGTGTTCCTCTTTGCCTTTTGAGCCTTGGCCCTCAAAACTTCACATGGCAATCAGACTTTATGGCCAGTAGTGACACACATCATGTCAGACATAAATAGGCCAACACATTGAATTCCATGTGTGTTAAAGTTGTTAATAGCATCATGTGTATGATGGGTCGGCAGTAGGATGCACAGAAACTTAGAGCACATCTACGTGGGATAAGGTGTGTTGACCACAAATATAAAACACTTGCTTTTCACGACTCTTGTCACAGTCCTCTTCAAGTGGCATTTTCAAGGCTGTAAAAGAGCTTTGCTGTGCCTTCCACTTATACCACAGTATCTTCAGACCAGTTACAGAAGGTCTTAGACTTGGATACCTATTCCCCAGTCAGCTTCCAATTTACCACTCCTCATTCCAATCTTAATATGGACACAGTAAATTTGTTTAAGCAGAACAGCACCTAACAGCGTTTCCCCATTTTGACCTAACTGAAGTCACACTTTTGATTTTGTGGTTTAGAAATCTACAGCTCTAGCAGCCAAAGCCCTTTTTAAAGTACACTCATGCATGTTCCCAAAATCTCAGCCCTATCCTATTAAGCTGTTAGCTGGCTAAATACTGTGACTATCAGCTGATGGCATTTTGCTAGTACAGGTACTCAGAGGCTCCCAGATTGGGTAAAAAAGGTCCAAAATGTCCAACACAAAACAGAGAAAATATAACTCTCTACTGAAAGGAGTTATTTCCATGTTGACTATTTTCCAACACTTTTGAAGAATTTGTAAGTTTAAATTCTATGCCTGTAAGCTGCCAGATAAGCCAGAAGTAAATTATACCCAGCTGTTGTGTTGGATAACAGCACCAGATTGTGTAATGGACACCCAGATAAAAACAAACATGAATTGATTTAGAGTATTAATTATCTAAAAATGGCAACTGCTTTTCAAGTTGTTTGGCTGATGATTTAGAGGGTGAAATAGTTCATTTAGCTTATATGCACCTCCGGCGTTAAAGGGATTTTAAGGAAAAAAGCTCTGGAATTGCATCTAGCCCTTGGAATGGATTCCTTTATTGTCTTCACACTTTAGGATTGTGATATCATGATACTTCTGTTTAAATAAAACTTTTTTTTCCTTGTATTGTAGACAATTTAAAGCAGGAATACACTAAACAGGGATATCAAAAAAGAGACTGGATAACATTCGTTAGCATCCATTTGTATTTTAAAATGGCATGTGTGTTTCATCAGTCTAAATCAGTAGATACTACTTTTCCTCTTGAGTCCATGAACTTCAGAAAACAAAAAATCATTTGGTTATTATGTATGTTGCTGGTGTTGTGACATCATTTTCAAAGCTTCATAAAGACAGATTGAACAAAAAAGCAAACAGCTGCTGAGGTGTTTCAAGCAATAATGCAATGAACACCAGTATCTCTGGACTACTCCTTAATTATATAAGCCTCTCTGCAAATAATACAGCATGTGACATTTGCTAGCAATTATCAGTTGGGTCTATTTTCACAGGCTTAGGAAAGGAAATAACTGTGGTATATGCTGGCAAATACAGGATGTTCTGATTCTGTGACATAAGACCTTCAGTTTTTCAGTAGTGACCAGTACATTTTGGTTGCCAAGAATACAGCTTCAGTAACAGCTTCAGTGAAACTTCCTGTCACCAAAAATCTCAGTAGTTACCAATGAAAAGTTCTTGAAAAACCCAGCCTGCTCCTCACTCAAGAAGTGCAAGGAGGATGACTATCAGGAATTAAGCCAAATTCCAGCACAGAATGGCTGAGTGTTGGTAGGCTGCCTAATACATCTGAGAGGTTTTAGATTTCTAATATGGAATGGATTAACACTGGCAGTGGGCCTAACAGCCTCGTGTGATATGAAACAGTAGCATAAACCCTGGGACCTTTGGGGGATTGTAAGATTATTTGTTTACTGAAATGCATTTACATAGGGTGTTCTTTAAAAAAAAAGGGAGGGGGGGGAATAAAAAGCATAAAAATCCTTAAAGAAATGAGAATTCCTCTCTTAGATTGTGGCTTACAACTCCCAGAATGGAGACAGCCTTCCCCCTTGGGGACAGTTTGGTCTGTTTCATGACAACATGTAACAAGGTTGCTCAGTCAAAAATATATGTACTTAAATGAAAAGCAAGATGCAACTGGAGTGAACAAAAAGTTTATGAAATCAAAATATTGAAAATGAGATGAAATTATTAGGAATATGAATTTACAAGAAGATTAGACAAACATAGGTAGCACTGAAGATCATGCAGGGGGGCTCCATAAAAATTAGCATTTAAGTTTGTTAGACTGGATGGCTTAACTTGAAAATAAGACCCTAAATACTGAATGGAACTAATGTTTTTTAATTCCTCTGGATTCCTGAAGAACTTTTAAGCATTATATTAGATGTGTTTGTTTTGCAGGAATGGTTCATTTATCTTTCTGTGCTGTTTGTGTTTGATGGTTGAACTTTTTTGCTAAAACAAGACAAAACAGGACTGTTACTGAGGTCCAGATGATTTGGGGTCTCAAGAGCAGTTGTTTAATCTGAACCCAGAAGTCTTTATAAGTATGTTACAGAAGTCTGCATTTGGTCATGTTGTCAGTTGTCTTGATTCAAATTACTCTGGTGGCAGTGCAGGCTTTTAACATCAGGGATGTCTGTGACAGAAAGTTTTAAAGGTGGCTAAAAATCTTGAGGAAACATTTCTAAGTAATCTTTTTACAAAGCACAAATTATGCTTCAATAGAAACAACTTGAACTTGGATAACTGCCTCTCCTTTACTTTTGTCTTTTTTCTTTTTAGAAATTATTTGAATTACTTTTGCAGTTTTAAATTGCTTCTTCAGAACCAGAAAGGAATAAAAGATCATGTTTTTCAGAGTTCACAAGGGTTTTTTTGTTTGTTTGTTTTTTGGTTTTTTAATAACTTCAAAATGTTATTTTGGTTTGCTTTTAGTATATATTATTCCCTCATATATATATATATATATGTGTGCGCGTGTGTGTGTGTGTGTGTGTGTGTGAAACTGTACACATGTTGCTTGAATAAGAAAACTCGAAGTTCAATCTCTGGACCTGAAATCAACCTATTGTGCAATCCGAGCAGATACTTACATCTGCATCAAGTAATGGTGATGCTGTTGTATTCTTGAAGATCCACAGAAACAAACTATCAAAACACAGGTTTGCAAAGCTATTTAGAAGCCCTGCACATCACACAAATCTCCAGAATCCCCAGGGCACCTTCCTCCTGTGTGCAAGTCAAAATGTCTATGGAGACCAAGTTGGACATCAATAAAAAAAGACTGTCAGTCATGAATATTGCAACATTTAGCTCTTATTTACCTTATTAATGAAAGAAACAATAACCTGAGAGAGGTTTTTTTGGGCTTGGTCTTACCAGGCCTTAAGCTCTTTTTAACTGTACGTGTTTAGGAACTTTATCAGACAGCAATCTAGTAACTGTGAACCTTAGCTGGCTATAGGGCGAGCAGACAACTAAACAATAGAAGCTGAAGTTTGAAGCTGAAAGAGTAAATTAGATACAATTTTTCCTGTGGAGTTAGTCTTAAATGTCTTTCAAGCCTATTGCAAAGAACATTAAAATACACCTGAAAAAAGCTCTAATATTTAGACAACTTCTAAAGACTGGTAAGACAAAATGAGAACGATCCAAACCATACAGAGGAAGGTTATGGTGTCTCAGTCTGTGTACTTGTAACAATATAACATTAATAAATTTGACCTGCAAAAGTTAGAGATTGCAGCAGAACATGGCTCTCATTCAGCCTCCTTCATCTCTTTGCTGAAGCACTGAATAATTAAAATTTAAAAATACATTGTTTAAAGCAAATAACTAGATTAGATAATCTTGGATGAATATAACCACACTGATTATAATTTTTTGCACATCTGTATAGAAAAAGGACAATTCTTTATTTTTTTATTACTTTAAATTTTCATAATTTTCACAAGAAAACAATAACAGAGGTGAAAGCACAGAACAAACTTCTTTTCTACTAGTATGTGCAACTGTGAAGGCCTCTCTGTGATCTGACACTGATTTTAAGTGTCTCCTTTGCTACTAAAACCCTATGTGCAAGGGTCATTGGACTCCAGTCAGAGGCAAGACTCATAACTGTAAAGCCTGTTGGAAATCAGTGCCCAATTCTGTAAGAATCTAAACATTCCCTAGGGTAAAAATATAAATAAATCTACAAGGGTAACATCTAACATTGTGAGAAACGTTTGTCATAAAACTCATCTGGTTTCAAGCCCTTTTCTGCAAAACACAAGACTTCAATCTCAGACAAGATTCAAGCGAGCTGGTGTTGATGGATGGCTTTGATATATGGCATGTGAAGCACATGGTTATATTTCTTTCTCTCGTGGCCAAGTACAGTTTTAACAGCAAGGGACAACCTTGAGTGGCTTTGTCTTTTTAAAAATTTATAAAGCAAATAGCACAATGTGCTCACTGGGACTCCACAAAGCTGTCATGCCATCAGTGTATAAAGATACAGAGTCATTTTAGAAAACTTCTTTTAGGTATTGAGTTTATCCACACTTGAAAAACTCAACACAAATCAATGAATGAGGATAAACAGAAGAAAAGTACTCCTATACACCAAAATTGTATGCTATACTTCATTAAACATAAGTTGGCCATTCAGAGGAGCTGTACAAAGTTGAAGATGATATATAGTACCCTGAATGGATGCTCTACACTAATTCTTTATGGAAATCCTTAGGTTTTAGTCTTTATTTTTAAAATGCCCCAAATAATAAGATAACTCATGTTTTTAAAATTCTAGTCCAAGTACTAAATACATGAAGGACTTGCCCACTACCCTGATTTCTCAAAGGTATCATTTACTACACCTCCAAGTCCCTTTAGCTACGCCTGTGATACAAACCATTCCACTGACTGACTAGACAATCTTTGGTTACACTTGACTTGCAGGTTTCTGAGCCAGTGGGTAGCTCTAAAAAGTGTCCCCCAAAAAAGTTGAGGTTTCATCCTGACAACATACAGCGCTATTTTTTCCTGTTAGTTTTTATGCATTGAATTCATTAGGGAACTCTGAATGCATCAATTTGTTGCCTCAATAGCATGAGGTAGTTGCTAAATTTATTTGGTTTATACTTGGTGATTAAGGAAGACCGATTCTCTTTTCCTGCCCTTTGAGGGAGCTCATGGTGTTATGGGGGGCATGTCAGCAATAATTAAGAAATATCCTGGTACAAATCCCAAAAGATACATATTTTTATAAGTAATTCCCTATGGAAAAACTTTTAAAATGATGCACTTGTTCTGAAAATGCTTCAGGCCTTCTCTAAATAGATTATATTGCTGGTTTTTTTAAGAGTGCGTGACTTGAGGTGCACATTTTGCTTGTATCTCACAAAATCATAACAGAGTTATGTGAGGGAAAACACAGGAATAACGTGCAGTGAACTTCAATGCCTCACAAATGATTTATCATTCAGACAATAACCCAGCTTCCCTTTTTATTAAATTGTAATGCAATAAGCATAATTGTTTCTTAGGCCACAACCAAAAATGTATTTTATTGGTTTCATGCTTATTACATTTCTACAATTTTCTTATGTAGACTTTCCCTTCATTTGGATTCCATGGATTGAATTTCTTTTTCTCTTTAGAGTCTCGTCTTTTAGTGTGGTACATATTTCAAAATGGTTTTATACTGCACAATGCCTTAAGCCTTTTGGTGGCTGTCCTTTACACTTCAATTTTCCCAGGAACTGCATGGAATATTTGTAATGCTTAGCAGTATATCAGCCACAGATGATGTCCTTATAACAATACCCTATGTGTCAGCTGATTTAAAGATGCCTCGACTTTTTGGTTGTAACAAGCTTTGCCTATTTTAAAAGAACTGAACATCAGATATTAAAAATGTTGATTCAAACCCAAACTACCTGCCCTGTTCCATCTCCTACTTAGAAGCCAGTGAAAGGAAAATGAGAAAAGGAAGACAAATAGAGCACATACAAATTAAGGTGAAAATAGAACAGAAAAAAAAAAATGAGAGGAGGATAAAGGATAGAAGAGAGAACTTTTAATGGAGACAGTAATCCAGTAAACCTGTAAATATGAGCTAAACCTGTAAATATAAACTGACACTTCATTTTTGCATGTCAGTCTTGGATTCTGCAGTGATAGTAACCCTAGTGCATATATGGACTTCCTTTAAATAAAAATTTGTTTAAAAACCTGGAGACTTAAGACATCCAGCTTGGAAACTAAGGCTCCAAGAAGTATTCCTATTATCCATCACAGCAGCTGTGACCTACTTTTCATATGGACCACTGCCTTGTTGAGCTAATGCTACGTGTTCCCAGAAGTAAGCTCCAACATGGAAAAGCTCACAGTACAGCCCCTATGGCAGAGTAAGAAATGTGACTCTACAGATGGTTGGATGAGGACTTTTCAGTTAAGACTACTTTGGATACTGGCAACATGCTGTTTGCATTCCCAAGCAGTTTAGGAGCACAGTTTAACTCATATCACCATTTTTTCAGGTGAACTAATAACTTTTAGGTGATTCTTCCCATTATTACATATGAAATCCATGACTAAGTTGGAATTGGATCCCATATTTTCTAAATATGAAGACATCATTCATTGAACTATATTTCTGACCTTGAAGGGCTCTAGTTTAAATCATGTACTTCTCATCATGTACTAAAGATCTGTCTTGTTTCTGCACATCACAGCAAGTACAATAAAACAATACACACTAATTATTTCAACAGCTGTTTATGGCACTTGTATTTATAATGCGTATCAAAGCAAAATGGGAAGGCAGAGGTCAAAAGAAACAGATTCAAGAACAAAACTCCTTGTCCTTCAAGCAATGAAGGTCAGGGCACATAATGGAGTAGTCACACTGACCCTCCTAAGGGAGAGGCATTTGACACACCACATTTTGGTGCTATTTTCTGGTCCGTCATGGAGTTATACAAAGCACTGAGCATAGTAGGGAGGCTGCCTTTTGCCAAGATTTGAAAAGGGAGATAAAAGATGTAATCACAAATATGATTATATTTTACATGCAATGTCCTTCTAATTAATATTGATAGATTCATAAACAGCAAGGGCTCAAACAGCTGAGCAAGCGCAGGATCCAGGACCCTTTGCCCCATCACCCCTTCAAAGCTAATTATATTAAAAAATAATCTTCCACCCTCTTGAGATATTGTGGATTAGTGGAAGATAACTAAATATGAAATTTGAAACAGTGCTATCACAAGGAAGTGACTGACTGAAATATTAGAGATCAGCACACATCAACAGAATCATACAGATATACCAACAAGTGGGTAGCAGTCCAATCCTCTTCTATTTCTTGCAAGTGGATAAAGCAAGAAAGATTAGGCATAAGAGAAATTGCTGGTTAGAAAGCAGCTGATGTCTTCCTCTCATCTGTACTGTCGTGCATAGGCACAGGTTCTCTTGTTCTGCAAAACCCTTTAGAAAGTCAAAGCAAAGCAGCTTTAGCACTCACACAAGAGCAGGGTTTCAATAATCTGGCTCAAGTTTTCTCTCCCTTTGATCTTCCCACAACCTTCCATTCTCACTTCCAAGCATTATTACAGCTATGATTCAGTAAAACTCAAATTAAGCTGATGCAGAAAACTGGGCTGGAATGTTAGAATGTGCTTAAAGCTGAGTGTAAGTATGAGCATCTGACTGAATAGTAGTGGCTTATGATCAATGCTCAGAAATTGATGGTAATCAGAAATGCCTGCCAAGCAATCAGGGCTTTATGTAGCCTGCTGAATGGGACTCGTATTACATGTCAGCAGTTGTCTGCTCTAGCTTATGTCAAAAGTGACCCCTTCCCTAGATTAGATAACAAAACCAGAGGACAGAATATGATGACAGAAATCCTTTGCTCGTATTAATTACCATAATTCTGTTTGAAAATTGCCAAAAGTATCTTACCGTTATATTAAAAAATACTGTAATGATAAATGCCTTATAAAGAAAAAAAGCATGTTTAAATTAAAAAAGCAACATAAAAGTTCAAAAACAAATTTTATAAAATTAGAACAGTGCTCTAAACCTTGATCTGGAGTCTTGGATCATACTTTTAAATTTCTTCAAGTCTAGATTGGTATTTTAAGTTCATGAAAAAACTGAGACATGAACATAGCATTTTTTAACTACTAACTCATACATTTAGATTTTTTGGTTTAGGTTTTGGAAAAAATGCACCTAGTTGTTTTCTTATTACAATACTGCTGGTTTTGTTCACCGGTCCATGTTTTTCTTGGAATGTGGTAATGTGGAATGTTTTAAATTAGGGGTTTTACTTTTTACTATCCAATGTCTACTAAATAAGTCCATCATCTAATTTTAAAATTGTGAAGCAGCAAACATACACTTGTAGCCAGCAATACATATATTTTTACTCCAGAGAACTGTTCTTCTGTTCTAAATTTACTGCAGAAAGTTTCAGAGACAAAGGAAAGGCTCTTTGCCAAACCTAGCTCTGTTTCTTTATAATAATCCTTTAGGTCTCTTCAAATATCCTAACTAAATATTGTAAACTGCTGAGAAGTTTCCATCAAGGATATAATCCATAGTAAGAGTTGCTAAGCTTCAACTGACATAACATCTTGTGCATAGAATTGGTTTAAAATGAAATTACAGAACAAATGAAGGCATTAGATTGGATACAAATATTAAAGTCATATTTTATGCCCTAATTTTAATTATAATCAGTATTTGAAACATGATCCATCCATTATATTAAAAATACATAGGATATAATCCCTGCTACTGCAATCCACTGCATATTTTGCCTTCCACCACAACAATCACTATTGTCTGTTGAATACACATGGTGTTTGGAATGTGCACTGATGAGTGCATTAACAGTGCTGAGAGACCCTCAAGAGGTTTGGATTTGGGGTTTGGTTTGAATAAGAAATTTAAAACTGGAATTATAATCTGATACTTACTTGAAGCTCTAGGAGGTTACCCATATAATTTCTTCTCTTAAAATCAGAACTGTTGACCTTGTGATTGATGCACTGTGTTGACTCTGGCTTCCAGGTCTGACACACATTTAATCTATTGAGAGATTTCCAGTCCAAAAATTTGGGCTAATAACTCCATGCTTCATTATCCCACTCTTTGTTACTCTCCGCTTATTCTAGTGCATCTGAACAGGAACTCTCTCTTACTGTAAGAACAGTTTACAAAATTAGGGACTCTCACTCTCAGTTGAATCTCTAGGTACTGCTGCAAATGTTATATCCATGCCTAATTTTACTTCTTTTTTTTTTTCAGAATGAAAAAATCTTCCACCCACACCCCTCACCCTCCCCCAGTCCAACCGTTTTGAAGTCCAAGGCTTGATGCTTTTCTGAAAAGACAGAAAGGGAATTTTAAAGTTTCAGAGTCTATCTCCTTAGGAAGACCTTTTGTCTAATGTTAGAAATCCATTTTGCCTAACACAGACGGAGACACTTTGATTTTTTGATTTTTGATTGTCTTTTCAAACACCATTCAGTATGGTACTCCTTGCCTGGAAAAAACCCACCAAACAATCCAGCACTTGGAAGCACAATGGATATCTCAGAACCACAAGCTACAGTCACATTCAGTTTGATTTGAGTGCTCTTTGATTGTCACTGATAGTGGGTTTTGAGCGGATTTGCAGAGAACCAAAATTTTGTCATTTTCAAAATAGTTCATTTGGAGAACCCTACCCAAACTTACGTGACAGTTATGATGGTTACAGGCATTTTCTTCATTATTTCATAAACTAGTCCAAGAGGAGCCAAATTTAATGAAGAAAAAGACAAGTATTCACCATCTAACGATTTAGAATACTGATCCAGGTATTGTCTTGAAGACCGCAGAATTATACATTGCAGATTGTGCTGAACAAATATTCAAGCTGCCCCCTCAATCTCATTCCCCATGCAAAATTGTCTAATAGTTTTTTTGAAAGGTTCCAATAATTTCCCTCTGTGATGTGGATGATAAGCAGGTGCATGAGAAGAACAGGATAGTTTCTAACCAGGTGGCATGGGAATTGGTGCCAATACACTATGAGGGTGATAAGAAATATTGACATTCTATGAATAACAATTCTCATATTTTGTTTTTATCTAATAAGGAACAACACTTGTATGGCCCGGTTGACAGGATTGTGGACAAAATCCTCAATTCCCATCTAGAGCTATGTTGTTTTATAGCACAAGACAAAACAAGTAGGAAGTTCTGCCCTTTAAAATCCCACACAAAAAACTTCACAACAAGAGAAGTTAGCATGTAATAACTTCTCATTAGAATTTTTTTTATTCCCCAAGCACCTCTGTGCCAAGACAATTACCTCCCCTACTTCCAACAATATTGTATTTGTAGACTTGAAAATATTTAGATTTAAGGTTTTGGGTTGGTTTTAACATACAATGAGACCAGTCAGGAATAAGAGGATTGAGGGTTTTTTGAGTTCTGTAACTAACATCAGTCTGCTGGGTCTATCAATAGGATTAATGTTACCTGGAAGTGCTCTTGGCCTGGATTTATACTATTCTTACTGCAAGGGTTGATATAAGGAACTTGAAAAATCAAACGAGCAGGTTAAGATAGTACTACTATTCTGTTCTTCCTCATGGTTTTTCTTCAGTTTCTAGTCAGCTTGTGTAATAAGGAACAGCTGCAGAACAGGCAGTGTCTATAAATAAAAACAGAAACAAGAAAATGTCACATTTTGATAGTATTGACTAGTATTTTCATGTGTGTTCACACTGAAGATTGTGCCAAACTATTCCGTTGTATGAACATTCAGACTTCCAAAAACTTTGAAAAGAAATGGGTTTCAGTTATAGTTCACACACGTGCTCTTGCAGGAGGCAAAGTTTTCATCACATTCACCATAATACTGAAGGAAATGAAATAAACTGAAATAAAAATTGAAAAAAACAAATTGAGTTTTATTTGTAATAACTGACAGTAGACAATGTTTTTCCTTTCACAAAATGAGTTATTCTTTTTCTTTAGTAAGTCTGTTTCCAGAAGGGCTTTAGAACAGATATTTGTGTTCAGTACAATGTGAAACTAACACATGCATTCAGACTTACAGCTCCCATTCATAGAATTTATTGTTATATCCAAAAAAATTGTCTCTCCCAAAGATACTTCATAGAGCAGGGATTCGTGAGATTTTTTTTTTAGCAGAGCACTTCCTATGATAGCACTAGAACAGTACTAAATAGTATCCATATGGATAACTGAGTCCAAACATCGGTTCTTGGCTTCAGTGGATTTCATAAAACGTATATTTCCCTCCTTGGAATCAGACCTTAAGATGAGAGTCTCTCTTACTGCACAAAATTAAATGTTTTTCACGTCTGTACTGTAGGCCACACAGATAGGCTTTTGCACCTTAGCTGAAAAGTACTGCTCAATAAATGTTTCTGTTTCCAGACAAAGATGAGATTTCAATGTCAGTAAAGTTGAAAATTAATTTCTGTTAGGATGAGTGACTCTTTCATTCCAACATCATTTGAAGAGCAGCTATATACATACAACAGAAGAATCTGTGATAATACTGTGGAGGGAGGAAAGTAGAGTAAAGGTCTTTCCCTTGACAGTCTCAGCAATGCAAAATTACACTTAGGTGTGCTTGGTCTTTTCCTGCTAAAGTAGCACAGTAGCTGAAAAGTGTTTTATCATCAATCTACTGGCTGTAGGTGAGATTCCAAATTTTCCCATCCAAGCTTTGATCTCTATAAAACAAGGTAACTCACAACAACTCAAAGAACACATCATTTTTACTACATACTATACAACAAATGAACCAAAGAAAATATGAAATAGGGATTGCCCACTGTTTTAAGGTATCTAGTTGGGAATGTAATAAAAATAACCAGGATCCTCTTCACTTAAATAAACAATTACTTCTGCAAAACTGAATGGGCCTTTTCTTGGTAGGTAGCTAAACACCGTTCCCTTATTGCCTTTCTGGGTATTCCAGTCAAAGCGCCTAACTGTAAAGTTAGGAACTTCTGTTCAAGGGGCAGGACTAAAGCCTTCCTTGTTATTTTACAATAACTGGTCTGGCCAATTTTGTCCACCTTCCTCTCCTGATTCCTGCAAGTGAATGCCTGTCTTCATGAATTTTACTTTTTCATACTTAACTCAGTCCTTATATTGTGTAGAGAGCTTGGATTCTAAATGTGATATGAACTCTCCAAACTGGCAAAGTACCTGCAAGAACTGTGTTATAACATAAAAAGAAGTTGCAGTCCTAAATTAACTTTGTGAGTCTCTCTGTGATTACCTTATTAAATGTAACTTGGTTTTAGGGATGTCAATTACTATTTACAATTTTACATGTCTTAAAGTAGAGCAAAGGCACCCTAAATGCTTTCTTTGTGTGTGTTTTTTGTGCTAAATAACACACAAGCACGCAGTGAAACAGTTCTCACTTCAACAAACCATGTATGCATGCAGGGAAAACCATGAGGAGAAGCTAGCACTGAGTATTTCACTGTTAAATACCTCCACCCATAGCTTCCTTGGTTGTGGTTTGGGGTTTTTTTTGCCAGTCATAGTGCTAAGACACTGTATCATCACAGTAATTTTAAAAATTATTTCTTTGGTATGCATGCAGTTGATATTTCACCATCTCCTTTTACAGATTTCAGTGGCAACCATTCATTATGCATGTATTTAATTTTTCATACTGTGATTTCAAGATGAGGCTCGAGCCCCAAGGTGTCTTCATTAATTAAATGTATCATTTTAATGCAGACACACATGAAACCTTACTTGCAACACTGCTCTGTGTGTGTGTGTTGCTCTAGAATTGAAAAAGGGAAAAAGGGGAGGGAGGAAGGGGAAGTTAGGTTTTACAGCAGTTTTATTTTTAACAGGGGGAGTGCAGAAATAAAAAAAATAAATGTTGTGTCAAAATGTACTCACCAGTTCTATTGTGATCTAAGGAACTTTCACTTTTCAAAGGTCATCTTGGGCTGTGATTTGGGCTAATTTCTGCAAGGACTGGAGGCCAGCTTTCAAAGTCTTGTGGTTTTCTATTAGAGACAAAGAACAGAGGGGAAGAAAAAGAGTTTAAAACACCATGACACTATTTATCTTGCAGATCATTTGGTGGTTTAACTATCTCTCCGTGCTTTGAGGGGGTTCTGACAGGAACATTGCCCTCTAGGAACATTTATGAGCTCCTGCTGTATAAAGTCCCTAATAATTGTTGAAACCATACTACTAAGTGGCTGCAGGACATTGTGAGCACCTGTGGCTGGGCAAGTGACGGAGGCCCCGTGACAGAGAATGGCTCAGGGACTGCTTTCATCCACTCTTCTCAGGCAGAAAATACTATCACAGAGGTAGGAGTTTTGATAGCCTGAGCTATCTCCTTCACTTATTGCAATGACACCACAAGTAGGAGAAAAGTCTCAAACTGTTGCCTGCAGGCTGGTCTCCTTCATGGTCCCTCTGCTTCCTGTCTCAACCCAAGGGGACAGCTGTCAAAGAATAAACAAATGTGGGGTAACTATTTCATCACTACACACTTTCCTTGCTGATATCCTAAGCAAAGACTTTTGTTTCTTCAATTTTTCCAGCATAGTATCATTTCTTGCATCTTTATGTCCAATTCGGCTCTTCATCAGGTTTCCATGCTAGGCTTCTGTCAAGGTAGACTCTATTCTGGTTCAGAATATGAAGCTGCTGGTCAAATGTAAAGATGTAAGTCTCTCTAACATCACTGGTTGAGTAGTCCTTGTGGAGTTCTTTAATGCTGGGAAAAAGAAAATACTCTTCAGCAAGCTGCTGTTCATGTTGAATGGTGGCTGCGTGTGATGTCAGCTCCTTGGTACCTGGTATGGTATGAAACCATAAACATCTCTGCTCTTAATAATATGAAGAATGCTCTGTCAGTAAAGGCTGTATTAAACCACAATCCTCTGGAGTCTTACTCAGCTCATTGCTAGTCTCTGTTCTTAAGGTTATTTCTGCATTTTAGCCATTGACAGGGCAATGTTCAATGCATGAATAATTCTAGCAGTAGGATTCAAAACTGAGCTCAGTCTTCTCTCACTTGTTTGACAAGTGGAGTCTTCTCCACTTGTTTGTGGAGCACCTCTGGTGCTCCACAGTCCCTTGGCATTTGTTACAGAACAAAAAGTGCAGAAAATCTCCAAACTGCCTTGCCAATACCTCCGTGAAATTCTTGCCTCCTCTTCCAGCCTCCTTCTCACTTCAAGAACAGATCCACTAGAAATACCTGAGAATGAAAAAAGGGGGAAAGAAGCTCAGCAAGGTTAAGAGCCTCAGAGCCTTTCAAAGACAGTCGGTCATATGAAACTGAAAAGTGACTCCGTATTACTTCACTACAGTTAACACAGTTAACAGGAGTGTTGTTGTCACAACCAGTTTTAGAGGCATACCATCCACTGAGATATATATACCTTTACCCTCATGCAGGCTGTTCCACCAGACAGAAAGCAATGTAAAGGTGAGAAAACACCAAAGTCTTAATCTTGTTCCAGATCTATTTATTAATAGTAATATTACTATTCAAAGAATTGAGGTGGAAAAGTAGCTCTGCAGATTATTTAATCCAACTCCCTTGCTCAAAGTAGGGTCAAGTACAGAAGGTTAACCAGGACCATATCCAGTTGAACCTTAAATTTCTCCAGAGGCAGAGACTCCTGAACCTCCCTGGGTAACCTGTGTCAGTGTCTGACCACCCTCACAGTCAGGGCAGTTTTTCTTATATTTAATTAGAAGTTATTCCTATTTCAGTTTGTACTCCCTCTTACCTTCTCACTGAATGCCATATTTCTCAGTGATGGTCCATATTTTGCTACCACAGCATGGAAAACACTTCCTCCCTCCACCAGTACTTTTACTCTCTCATACCTTCTACCTCAATTTAAATTCAGCTCTGACGCCCATATCAGGAGCCATAAAGAAGAACTAAAATAAGAATTGCCTTATTCAAACTCACAACCATGGTGTTGTTAGCACCATGCTCTAACTATCTGAACCAATCTCAGGGTCTCATTAAGGGTATGGAGCCTCTTTTTCTATATCATGTTCCTCACTCCAACTTTTTCTGCTTATCTTCCAGCAGCAACTTTTTTTTGTGACAGGAAATTATCAATGTAAAGCATAGTATTCAGTGAGAAGGCCATGCTCTGATCACTAGCTCTCTCTCTGTGAGGAGTTATCCCAGGCTTCCATTCCCCTTGCTAATCATCAAATAGCTAAACTATTTAAAAATTAAAATTATTTTTTTTTAAGTCTCTGTTAAGCTGGGACCTTTTCCTGGCAACTTTGTATATGGAATCAATTTTTGTAGCCACATTACCAAACAAACTAAAAATACAGGGCTTAATAATGAAGGACTTGGTAGTACCTGAAGTGTAATGGAGCAGGAGTGCTGCTGTAATAATTCTTTTAAGCCTACAGAAACTAAGCAGTGTTAATTATTAATCAAAAGCAAAGCAGCCATTTTAAACATTTTTCAAGGGGATGTGGTTATCTAATTTCTTACTACTATATATTATTTTATATCAGTAGCTGTCATACAAAGCCAGCAACATTTACACTACTGATCAGAAATAATACCCACAACACACATAACTCAAGGCCTTAGAAAACCACTGAAATTATCAGCTGTGCAGTTTGTGCTCCAATGTTAGTGGCTCTTCCTCCTCGTGGATTTGCCCACCCAAGCCAACCATATTTATATGAGCTGCTGTCATTTATTTGGTGCTCTGAATAGTTCAGAAAATGAGCACCCCTAACAGAATCACAGAATCATTAAGGATGGAAAAGACCTCCAAGATCGAGTTGAACCTTTGAGCAAAAATCATGTCAACTAGAACACAGCACTAACCATTCTATATGGTTTAATCACAGCAGCAAAGAATACTTAAAAATATACATACTGGACTAAAGGCATAAATATCAAGGAGATTTCTCTAAAGGTCATTTGGTTTCACAGTATTCTTATTTCTTAGCATTTCTTGTGGAGCACAAAAAATAGTTTCATCTTCTTTTGTTTCTTGACAGTCTCTTACCTGGGAGGTGTGAGGAAAATAAGTTTGCTAGAGAATTGCTTAGTTCTGAAGGAACATCTGGGAAGGAGAGGTGAAAAAAGGAATGAAAGCTGTAGTCAATAAAATCTAACATGGATTTTAAAATGACATTGTCAAACAAAAGCTTTATAATCCAGACTTAAAATGTTCTTTCTTCAGTCTTCTCATACTCTTCATTTTCTCTTATGCTGATCTTGGTCATCAGCCTGGAATGATGTGCTATTTTCTCACTACAACCTTAAGGTTGCTGTGAATTAATTGTATGCTTCTTTCAGTCCTCATTACAGTCTTTGACACAAGAATGAGTTTTCACAGAAGTGAATGCCAGGATGTTCTGACTCTCATTGAATATTCTCATTAATCCATTCTTAGGACAAAGCCTAATGATAAAGAATAAGCACAGATATTAATTATTTTATTTCTCATGGCAATTTTGGGGATGTAATGAGAATTGAATGATCACCCGTTTTTGGTTCTTAAAGTAAGAGGCTTTTTAAGGATATAAAAATATTCAAAATTAATTTATTCTTGTAATTAAACCATGATAAGTCCAGAAGCTTAAAACCCATCACATTAATTCATTTTTTGTGCCAGTTTTAAGGGCCCAGGCCTGTAAGTGCCAATTAGAGTGAACAGAAGTAGAGGATACAGGTCAGTGGAGAGCAGAGCATCACACATTAATTTTTTGGAAAATTTATGTCCTGAAAATAGACAACAGTATAGTCCAAAGATGTCAGCAAGATGTATCTGTAACATTGAATCTGTTTGCATTTCTGTTTATTTACAATAAATTGCCGATATTGGTGGCTGTGCACTAACACAATTCCTCAGTTACCAATGCCTTTTGCCTCAGTATGGATGGCATATTAACTTGTGACCTATTTTGCCAGAAATCAATGAGTCTGGCAATACAGTTGAACTGTACCTCATCAGATAAACACACTGTTTTTCTTAAAGACAGTTAAACCTATCATGATTTTTGAGAGACTTATTACAAAGTAAAATCCATAGAGCTTTAATGATACTTCCATCCTTGAGAGAACAAATACTGAAAGAAGAAAAATATTTCCATATGGGAAAGACATTGGGGAAATCTAGGCTGCTGGAGTTATTCAGAAGAGCACAAGGCCCTGAACTCTCACCAGTTCTCACTCTGGCTCTTTCTTCTAGAAAGTTAAGAAAGGTAGGAGAACCAAGTCTGACTTTCTCTTGCATTCCATTGAAATCCCAAGGACCACACTTGTTTCAGCAGAAGGCAGATGGGAGATTCTAACTAGTGAGGTGATTAGTGAATTATTAATGATGCTGTCATTTATACTGGAACAGGAGAAGAGTGTAAAGAATCCTACCAAGGCACATCATTTACTCTCAAACCATTTTTTAAGTGAAGTTTTGTGTCAGTCCTGTTTTTAAGAGCATCTTCAGTTTTTCCTGCAGCTTTCGTGGTTTTGGTACTGTATCATAGGCATTTTGATTTAGAGCAGAAAGAATACATAGCTAGATTCTAAATAATCCCATTAATTTGAAAGCATTTCATTATAAAGAGGAAGTGATACAAATATTACAAAGTCATAGATATCAGTGTCATAATATGGCAATGAAGAGGATGAAAGCAATACATTGTCTGCATGCTCAACCCATTCTCAGACAATTTCATCTCAGTCTTCCACTGAGCCTACTCACCTTCCACATACTCAGCTCAAGGATATACCTGTTGATGTGCTCAGGGATCCTTAAATAAATACAATATTTAAGTACAATTATTTCCCTGCAGTTACAACTTCTAAGTATTCAGTGATAGTGACATATTTGTGCTGAGCCACCCAACAGTTAGACCTTGAAACATAAAAGAGAAATGACAAGTTTCTCTGTGAATGTCTGTATTAATTTGGAAATTTTCCCAATTTTTAAGATTAGTATAATGTATGACTTCAGCATTCCTTACAGCCTTGTTTCTGAATAGTACAGTGCCTCTGAAATATAACTTATTTTCTAAGCATTACGCAAATGTGGTCTATAGACTAGATTAGACTTGAAGAACAATACCAATGCACTAAGAATTTTTATCCTATCTATATGCAGCAGTGTTACATAATACAATAATGGATATACAGGAAAGCCACTTGCAGTCTTCAAATCTAACTTGATGTCTCTAATCCTGGTACAGTTTTTTGTGATGGTGGTTTTGGGGTTAGTTTCTAAAGTGTTAGTCATCCACACAGTATCTGTTGGACAGGAATCTATCTACTTACTGCAGGTTCTCTGAAGACTCCTTGCAAAAATGATAGAACCATAGAATGGTTTGGGTTGGAAGGGACCCTAAGATCATCTTGTTCCAGCCCCCTGCCATGAGCAGGGACACCTGCCACTAGACCAGGTTGCTCAGACCCCCATCCAACCTGGCCTCTGGACAATTCTGTGTATGTAACACAACTCTCCACCCAGCTACAGAATCCACAGCTACCCTAACAGCTTGAGATCTGTATTTTGGATGCTGTAGTCAAGCTAGATTTCACTAAGGTGTCTGGATAGAAATCAAGAGAGAAGCATCCAGTTCTTTGGTAAATCATATGGGCTCTCATCTCTTTCAGCTAAACTCATCTGGGGCAGTAAATTAAACTTAGATTTTTGTTTAAGTGGTCATTTCTGCAGTGTTAATCTAACTTTGATGTCAGGGATCTTTGCACAGTGAAGATGAGCATGATAAAAGTATTTTTTTTCTGCCCTACCTAATCAGAGTATTCATGAAGAAAATCATAATTTGCAGCAGAACAGAGGTGGAGACTCACAGAATAAAGTATTGGTTATAGTCCTTTCTCCCAGCCTTATATCCATGTCAGAAATTTCCCGAAAGAGTATGTTGCGCAAAATTAATTTAACTGCAATGCTACCTCATTGACTGCCATTTGAACTGCCTTCCATGCCATCATACCAAAGGTGAAGGTAGTCTTCTGTCTTTTCATATATTCTGTTCCTTGTCAAAATACCATGAGAAGGCATTAAGCAGAGTGCTTTCCCACAGTACTGTAGCACTGACTAGAGGAGGCCAAAGGAAGGGAAAACATGCCTTTGGGAGTTAGCAGAGAATACACTGGGACAGGTAAAAGCTTAGAAGATTTTGCAAGACTAGAAGCCATAGACTATGAGAAACTTTTTTTTTGTTTGTAAGTACCATTTTAAATAAAAATTTCAGACTAGAAATTAAAATTTAAACAATGTAAGTGCCTCAGAGAACAAGGCTCTAAAGCAGTCCCTTAATGGGACTCTGGAACAGCCTTTATTTTTTAATGTGAAGAAGGGAAAGGATTTGTCATTAAACTTTAAAAATAATCAAAATAAAAATCCTTTTTGTTTTTGTGGGCTGACAGTGCTACTAAGAATGATTGCGTTCACTTAATGGGTGTCCACTGGTAAGGAGAACTTCCTTCTGTGTAACAGGGATTAGATTAAAATTTAAGCCTGTCTTGGTTGTTCAGTAGTCTATATTTTTCCAATCAAGTGTGCAGAAACTAATTTCTGAAGTATCTTCTCCTTACCAATTATATCTCATCCATTAGTATGTGTGTAAGTTCTTAAGGACTCACTGTTTATAGAATATGAAATAAGAAATGCCATGTGAGACAACTGTATTAAATGGATGCAATCTGGAAGACTAATCGTTGCTGTCTTTTCTATTATTTGCTGTGAGAAGTACAACAAACACACTTTAGCATCACACTGAACAATTTTATGTGAGACAGTGACCCAAGACTCAAAACAAACATTAAGAAAACAGAATTACCACCTGCTTGTTCTGCTATCAAAAAACCAACATTTTTTATAAAGCAGAGAAAGACAGACATTACCCACTCTTTAGTCTCCTTTTTTTTCCATCTCCCTCAGTAACTGGTCACTGTAATAAGCAGAACGACACAAAATATAATCAGGAGATGCTGCTGTTGAGGAAACAAGTACACTTGCAAAGGAAAAAGCAGACAGACTCCAGGAGGAAATCTTCAGGCCCTAAACTTCAAGATGAAGTCTGTAAATACAGTGTTAATACAGTAAGGTACCTCTTAAAGTAAGCCTTCAGGCCCTGTTATTACTTCTATGTCAGTAATGAATAGCAAATGAAAATAAACATACAAGCAATGCTCCTTAATCCACACAAGGTTTAATATATGCTGATGAGTATATATTTCCAACAACAAAATTATGCCTTTATACTCATCACTGGTGGACCTTGTTCTCACAATATTGCTACTTATTGTGGTAATGAAAGTCGTTTGAAAGTTGAATCTGCAAGTGAATGTACTGTGGTGTACACAGTGCATAGTTACCATAAATTTAGCACACAGGAATTTATTTCAGCAGCTACAGCTTTCAGTAGTTCATCAGTTTTGTTTTGCACGAATGTAATTTACCTTTCAGCCACCAAAGGCTTACAGTACTGGTCTTGTATTGAAACAAAACTAGTACTGTAGCAGCACTCACATCATGCTACTGGAGGGGCAGGGGAACCCTCATATTTATTCCAAAGTTTCCCAAGCAGTTAAACTCATACGCAGATGGAGATATCTGCACATTTTTAGAGTAGTGTTAACAGTCTGGTTGCCTAAGGCTAGTAAAATTATAGTTTCATTGATGCAGCTGTAATAATTTCTATAATACAAGTATACATATTATCTTCCTTTTTAACCTCTTAAAATAAAAGAAGAAACCATGGGAAGAGGAAAGGCTATTGAAATGGCATCATATTGTATAGTCACCGTTCTAAGGGAAAGAGAAATGCAGTGGTCTAAAAAGAAGCAAATCACTGAGTTTCTGAGACCTTCTTATCCATTGGAAACAGCCACAAATACGGGAGAAGTTACAGGAACAGGCATTTCAGACTTTGAAATTGTAGAGATTTGCAATATTGTTTGGATTTATTGGTTCTCGGGAAGAAAGACCATTTCATTACTGGAAATTTTACCTTACTAAAGCACAGAGCATTTAGCCAACTTTCTGCTATTCATGTTAACTTCTTTTATAAAATATGGGCTAGCTTGTTTTTTGTTGAAGTCATTGGGATTTTTGGCATTGATTTCAAGATGAATAGCCAGTGAGTTGCAGGCAAAGATGATAGAAAAGGCACACTCTTCTTACCTAAAGTACAGTTCAGATCAAATGCTATGAGCTTCAGGGGTGTATTTCTGGATGCTATCTTCATGCATTAGACATTTCTGTTCACAATAACCAACTTCTTCTTTCATCAATTTTACAACTGCATTTGTGTTTTAGAAAGGAAATCTAATACTAACCATGGAATCCTGTCAAGAATTCAGTAAACCAAGTGACTTTTTATGGCATTTTACAAGAAAGAAAACCATTCAGGTAAACTGACAAGTCCAAATAGGAATAGGAGATTCCAACTAGGCGTATGTTATGAATTGCAGACTACTACCCCTACTAGGATTGAGAGAGAATCTCCAATCCAGAATGAACTGAATCCATTTCACAGGGATTCTTAAAGTTCTGCTAAAAAGGGAAGCCAAAATGCTGACAGCTTTATTAGAATGCATAAATCAAAATAAGAACCAATGCATTTTAAGACTTCAAGGGTACCTTTCAATATGAATCCAATTCCCCTTAAGATACTGTTGCACTTCCTAAGTAGTACTACATCTTGCTAAAATGTCAAAGGTGTTTATATTTTCATCAGAAAGGTATTTTGCCAGCTGGGCTAAAAGATGCCTCTTCAATAAGTACTCCAACAAAATTTGGCTGAGTTCCAATAGCTTTTTGTCCATTCAGAATTGCTACAAGCCTTGGTACTAAAGTGTTCAGGACTGTCTAAGAATCTATGGCATTATGGTAACTTTATATTTCAAGAACTTTATATAAAATAAATGCAATTAAAATGTCATACTTTTTCTCTTTATGTACCAGGTTCTTTCTATGACCACTGTGGAATTTTGCCTAAGCAATTTTCTACAAACTGCAAAGAATGCATACATCAGAGATGTTTATTGAGATACTTATGGCCTATTGTCTTTTCATGGTGCATGTGTTGGTCTTTTGCTGTAAGTCTCAAATATTTTGTAGAGTGCTATTCTGTGGCACTGCAACAAGTGCAAAGTCAATGCTGTATGGACCCTTCTGGATTAAATGCTTACTGCACATCCACATGTAGCTGAGGGTAGAGGGGAAGCACTTAATGTTCTACATAACCTCACTTAGATCTGTGTCTCTTTTGTGTTTCATTTTTTAAAAAAAGGTCTATTGAAATGGGTTTCAAGCAATATTCATACCTTGTCTCTATCAAGTAAATGTCATGATAAAGTCACAAAACAGATTAATTTGTTTAAATTAAACTGTATAAATATTTTAAAGTATAAAATAATATGAAGGGTGTTTTACTGTTACAATGTTACAAAAAACAAGTCAATTTTTTTATGTCATCACAGAAAGAAAATATTATCTGGTCTCCCAAGTATATAAAATATGAATAATTCAAATAATTTTTAAAATGAGGATTTACTATCAGTTTTGGTCTTCTAGTAAGGAAGAGGGATTCTTCCATCAAGGTTACTTATTTTAGGTTGTTATAATGTAGAGTCCTCAGAATATTCCTGGAGTGAAAAGAAAGTCATCTCTCATTAAGCATGAAAGATCAAGTGTCAGTTAACTAAGTTATTCTATTAAAAGTCCCCACAGACACAGAGAGCAACTTTAAACCTACCAAAGAGGAAAAGTTGGGATCAATACTATCCAAAACAGAGATCCAGGCTGAATCAGTGCAGGTTCATTGGGATAGGAGGCATTCTCCATTGCACCCAGTCACAGAAGTTCTTTATTATCTGTTTCCTTGTCCTTTACTATTTTTTATATCCCATCTGTCTCCTGCTTCACCATTTAATCTGTATTTCATTTTCCAGAAATTTGAAATGCACTGCAAATAACAACCAAGCCTGACCCAATATTATCTCTATCAAGAAATAACCTTAATAGGGATAGATGACAGTTTAATTGCTTTTTTTATTTAAAAAAAGGAAAAAATTGTAGGAGCAACATTATAATATTATGTACAACAGTGGAAAGTAGTTGCAGGTTTCCTTCTCTGTTTTAATTTTTGTTGTTGTTGCTGTTGTTTGCTTGGTTTTTTAATGCTGAATCAGCAGGAGCAGCAGCCGACAGAGCAGAGTTATTTACCTTTGCTTCACACACCCTCCAAGCCCTCCCTGTCTTGTTCTTGTTATAACTACAGCCACATTGGTCTACTAACTAGCTTTGACCAAGGCTTTTCATCAAGTAATAGTGGTCAAAGAATTAAGATCAGACTGCTGATTGCCAAACTCTTTTTTCAAAAATAAATCTTGATTACTCTAGAATTACAGTTCATTTATATAAGTTCATTGTTGTATACTATATTGAGGATTCACATTTAGAACAATGTTTAGTTGACTATATGAAAAATGAAATAAATCATGAGCTTAGGTATCGAGGAAGGGAAGAGGAAGAGAAGAGAGGACGGTTGTAGAGCTACCAAAAAACATTCACCATTATTTAGTTAAAACAATACATTTAATTACTTTTTCCAAATATTTTTCTGCAACAAAATACCTGTTACAGATTTCCCAAAACCAATATAAAAATTCTCCGGATAAGAGTATTTCACTTTATGTTCAATAAAATATTAATTTAAAATATTTGCTATAGGTATACAAACTGTACCCTGCAGTGGTAGAAACCACCTAAAACCCCATCAATACAAATGGGATATTTTGTATTCTCAGTCTATGAAGAGAAGAACACCATGTCTATTTTCCTGTAACTTCCTCCAACTATCCCCAATATTGCTAGGAGATAACATTAAAACTGGTCTTAAAACTATCTTTCTGTCCCTCTTCATCTGCCACAGAAGTCCCAAAATTTGTCAGAGATACAGGCAAAGTGCTGCTAAACTTTCTGCCATAAAAGCCTCTTAATCCAGTACAGATGGTTTGACTACACGAATCATTCTGAAGTGGCTCTAATTTGTGCTACGAACCAAACCACTGTCAGTAGCCTAGGAAGAAGGAGGAAAGACATGCTATCTTCACATTCTCATTTTTGATAGAAGAGAGCTGGGCTTAAAATCAAGTGCTCTATGGAGCTAATGAGAAGCTTTTGATTAAACAAATATTCTGTTTAAAAATGAATGCTTTTCAATAGATAACCATCTTATTGAATACTTTTAATAGGAACTTTCAAATGAGAAAATGTTTTCATTTGTAAGTTTATTTTTTTCTCTATAACATTCAACTGTCAGCAAGCTCATTCATCACAAAAATTCAAGTTATCGTCTAAAAATGCTACAAACATTACTATTTTTCTTCATTTCCATCAAAGTTTTGCACCAGCATAAAAGCAATTCTTTCCAACTTTGGTGGAAGATTTTGCTCTTTTGTCTTCTCATAGACATATAGTCTAGATAGTATGTTGGCAATTACAATTCAATTTTATATATCCAAAGAGAAATGCGGTCAAATGTCCTGTCTCCTGGGTTTGTTATATGGTTCCTTCCTTGTAAATGGCTTATCTTCCTCAGCATTATGACCAGTGTATTCCCATTTCATTTTAAATTTCTAAATTTTTATCTACCTGAGGTTATTTCAGGTCTTCTTTTCACTGTCATTGTGGTCAGAGAACATTTCTGTCACTTCTGCTAACTTACTGCCCAAAGTATAATGAATCCAAACTAGAGGCTGGATCTGTAAATTAGTCTACAGCAAAACTACATCTTTAAGGTCCCTTTATCATCTTACTTTGAATGGGTATTAATGGCTGCACACACACACTGCTCACCCCACAGTATTCAAGGGGATATAATTTTGTATCCACTAGTTGTGATGTAACTGACAACAGAAAGTAAGGTCCAGTATGGTATCAGAAATAGCCTGAAGTAAGCAGCATGCTGGTTCAGGCCCTGCATTTAGTGCCCCACTCAGTTGCAAGTACCCAGCTAAATTATTCCAAAATCCCCAAAGGATGTTGAGAAAAACATGAGCACTTCATTGATTCTAACTGTGATTGAGAATAATTTTTCTTACACTGAAGCTTTGATAAACGTTGGCCCAATGGTAATTTTTGAGGTTTCTTCACGGTTGTGATAGTTTTTCAGAGGAAAAACTGCTCTCTGTACATGAGTTTTGTGTGTGTACTTACAAAAAATATAAATTCTCATTCTAATAGTGGACCCATAATTTGCCTACTACATTTTCAGTGAAGTCTCCCAGGTTCCTTAGAGAACTAGAGCTTTGTGACTGCATGGCTTATTCTTCCTGGACTGAACAGATTTGTTTCAGATTTCCAAACTGTAAGGAAATGTGAGCCATAGTGAGTGAAAAGAATGGATTTTGCCACTTGCAAAATGCTTCCAAAATAAACTTTAGGGTTTCTTTCCTTGTTTCCTATGAAGTGTTTAAGGAAAACTCATGAGCTTCTTTTGTCTGAGATTCATTTGAAAAAATCTGAGACCATTCTGCTTATCCGCATTTAGCATAAAAATCATGACATCAAACAATTAGCATTGAATCTCAAATGTTTGCTAAATGAATATAAATGTAACCCTGATTGTCTCCTCCTTCATGTTTGGATCCTGACTCTGTGTAAGTAGTTTTTAGATCAGGGCATGAAATGGTGCCAATTTTATCCTACCTTTAGTGAAATTATCATAACCCTACCAATTAAAAGAGCAAAATAAGATGCATTGTTTACTGCTTCCATACTTTGTGTTTTACTCTTTCAGTGGGACACAACTAACAGCACAATTGTATGTTGTCTCACACAAACCTGATTCCTAAAGTCTAAGGGACTTGAGCACTTATAATAATTGCCTTAAAGGCATTTTTATTTCATTCTCATAAAGGATTACCTTGGTTTTGAAAACTTGATGCCACTATACAAGGTTAATTATTTACATTCCTACTTAAAATTAAATTATATTTGCATATGCAAATTTACTATGGGGAAAGGGTTTAAAAAACTGGCAAGTAAATCCTAGTGCACTCAGAGGTGGAAATTATTATCCATTTATTCATAATAATTAACAGTTAAAATGCACTCTGCTGTTCCCTGTGTCTCAGGAAGAACAGAAGCTTTTGTTTTCCTGAAATAAAAAGCCACATCTCTTTTTACAGTAATGCCTTAAAAGGGACCACATCACTCATGGCACAAAGCCAAAGAAATTTAAAATGCACCCATCACATACCAAAGAGTAAGTTAAATCTATGAGCCTTGATTATGAGACATTAACAGAAATATGGGTTGAAAAATAAGAAATTATACTTTCCTGATACATATTAACTTAAAGAGAGTATTGCAGAGGGGGCATTTTAAATAATCACCTTAAAAAATCTCAGTGCTGAAAAAAGAGCATAATAAGTCCTTCCAAGGGTGGGAACAGTCTTTAAGAAGATGGCACAAAATCGCCTCTTTTAGAAACATTTTTTTGGTTGGCCAATATTCAAAAATAAACAAATTTAAAATATAGTCCGAAAAAATGTAACTAGATTACTTTGGAAGACTTTACCCATTCATAAGAAAAACAAAAAATCCTATTGCAAGTAAAAAATGGAACATCACACAATGTTAGAGCACGTCCACTTGCCCAGCTGATGATATACAGATCTCCTGGCACCAGCAAGGAAGAGGAGAGGGGTTTGATTTTTTTTAAATTTGTTTTTCTTTTTTACAGAAAGATTCTGCCTTTTTTTATTTAGGCTTCACACTTTTCCTGGGGCCTCTGGGCTGCTGTCCAGGCCAAGATACTTCACAATTGACTTTCATTTTCTGAGGTAAGTGATCTGCCACTTTCAGAGCAGTTATAGAAGGGGTCAAGAGTGAGGTGGCGCGGTATGGCCTCACTCTGGCTCCTGCCTCTCTGACATTGTACATGCTAATGCAACGTGAAGTAGCACGTCTAAATAGCCTGTCAAACTTTTTTGATGTTAGCAAATCCACAGATGGGATTCATTTCCACACTGTTCAAAAAACGTAAACGATACAAGGACATTAAAGAGCATTAAACTACTTGATGACATTTTGGTCACATTAATGAAAAGTGGCATTTATAAACTACTAGAAAAAATTGGGGGGTGGGGGAAGAGAAGAGAAAGAGGAAAGGAGAAGTGAGGAGGAGAAAAGGAATTAAAATCAATGAAAAAAAAAACCCAACAAACAAACAAACTACAAAAAACCTCCAAAAAGCCCCAAAGAGACCTGGATGGTCTCTGGACATCATCAAAGAAATTAGGACCTTTAAATGAAAAAAACCTCAGAATGACGTTTTCCCTACATGCCTGCACACGTGTGTGTGCCTGTGCTGTTGTTTGGGTGTAAAGGTTGCACCCAAGGACCTGAGTAGGAAGTATAAGTGCCCGTTTCGGTCTACATTTATATCTAGTCACGCACAGTGGTTAGTAGCTTCCTACTTATGGCATCCCATCAATGTCAGGGACCAAAATGGTGTTGAATGTAAAAAAAAGGTATCTAAATCCAGGCTCACTACCTAGGTCAGGCCTAATTTGGCATTCAGTGACTTACATGAAAACATCTCCCATATCATCCAAGAGCATTAGCTCACACTATAGCCTATAAAATCTCTAGTATGCACATCAAGAGGGTAAAACCCAGTGGCAAAAAAACACTTGACTATGGAAATTTCTGAGATCCATTTCTGCCATTTCTGCTCCCTGTTAGGCCCACTCAGATAAGGATTGGGATCCATCTGGGTACAAGATAGTTGCTGGTTCATCTGCTAGAGCAGCAGAGGCTTTTGAGCTGGCTGCACCAGGATGCCAGCCTTGCTGGGAGGGAGGGCAGGCAGGAGACGTGCTGCACTGGCTCTGCCACTGCCACCAGCAGCCGCAGCATATTTTTTTCCAGCATTCGTGGTTACATTAATTGCCCATGACAAAGGCAACCTTCACTCTGTGTGGTTTCCTGCCCATATTTGGATCCCTTACAAGGCCCCCCTTTCTCTTCCTTTCCTCCCCCTCCCATCATCCCTTCCCTTTCTCTGATAGGAAATGCAACCCGAGATGTGCAAAAAAACAGTGTGCGTATTGTCATTTAATTGGCCCCTTGCTCAGGCGCATCGGGCCTCAGCGCGTGTGCTGTAGGGTGTCTGCTCCACAACAGGAAAGAATAAACCCAGACTCAAATCATAGGAAATTCATCAAATATGCTTCTTAGAGTTCTGTCTTTCAAGGTCTGTTTCCCTGCCATATGATCTCTATAAACCAAATTACTGCTGGCCTGAGTACAAGACTGGAGGCGCCTGGGGCTAACATATAATGAATGCCAAATGGATGTGACAATAGACTGATCATGGAGAAGAATTGAAAATTTTTTAAGTAGTTCTTTTATTTCATTTATAAGAAACAAACTGACTACACTTAATACATTTAAAAAGGAGCCAATCACTTCCCTGCAGTTCCAGACCTGTGTAACAAACGTTTTTTATCAACCCAATTAAACAGCTAGGACACAAGATACTTTAGAATAAAGTACAGAATAGAAAATAAATTATAAATACCTCATTCCAGTTTGGGAAGAATGTATACATTATTGAATCAGCTCAATTTTTCCTTTTACAGGCCTTTGTGCATGAATACTCTACCCTTCAATTGCAAGAAGGTAAACTCCTTCTGCTGGGAATGCATAATCTTGGAACTGCTGGATTCTAAAAAGTAAGAAAGCTGCTTAAAGGCTACAGTGATGTAAGATAAATTATTTTTATTAATTTATGCAATTAGCAGTCAACCAGAAATTTTTATCCTTGTGTTGCCAATTATTCTAAATAACCTAACAAGTTCAAGTATTGCTATTGCAGGATCGGAGGAAATGTGAAATCTCCAGAAAATATATTATACTCTCTAATACAGACAGAGGGTAATTAATAATGCTTTTTAGGTTTTAGAAAATATTGCACTTAGAATTGCAAGTCGACTAACGGACTGTCTATAACCTATAAATGCTTCCATATTCAGAGCCATCAGCAGTCAGAGTTACAAAAAAGTAATAATGCATACATATTAATAGATCATATTTTGTCCTTTGGGGAGTATATTTTTTAAAAGGGCTAAGGCATCAATAGTAGCTCCTCTAAAATCTCTAAATGTTATTATTGTTTTATATGAATTACAGTGCTCATATTAATTAATGAATGTTTTTTTATATGTAAGTATTTGATAAACACAGACAAAGAAAAAAAAAAGAACCATCTTTTAAGCTGACATACCAAAGAAAAGGGCCAAACACATTGCTGTTTGAAGGTTTGGAACCGGTTAAGTACAAGATTATTTTAACCACATTTCAATGACGAACGTGAAATATGGTCCATGAAGTCATGCAATTCAGCAAAACATTTTTTCACTTCCCTTTTTTTTTTCCCCTCTGCTTAAATAGAAACAAAGGCAGAATTGCCAATATATCTCTTTAGTCATATTTTAATCAAAGTATTTAAGAAAGCTGCCTGTAGCTAATAAAAGGTTGCATCCCCAGGGTCCTCTGTTAAAAGAATCAAAATAGACATTGACCTACTCTTAATAGCAGTAGCTGTGTTGACATAGGACATGTCAGGAACACATATAGAAACTTAGGTCTCAGTCCTTATTTCAGGGAACTGCTGAGGAGATGAGAAAAAGGAAAGAGAAAACCTTGCAGGAACAGGACTTTTGAAATCTAACGCTACTATCAGTTTGTTAGTGAAGCAGAGCAGACATTCATTTTCACTGGCATTGGTTATATCCCCATTGCTTCTATTTTTCTGTCAGTGCAAATCGGTTGGAAATAGTTACAGTGTCATTAGTTGCAACTAACTGATATGAAGTCAACAGTGTGAAGTGTGGATCGGTGCTAGAGCATCTATTTGTAGTTCTTTTAAAGCCCTATGGAAAATAATTGCTTTGGTGTGAGAGCAAAGGAAAATTTTTTTCAAGTAGCAGCACAACAACATTGTGATATCTTTATTTTCAAGTTGAACAAGTGAAGAATTGTTCTAAATTCAGTTTTAGGTATATATTCCTCTTCCTAAAATCTCTTTACCTTGGTCAGAGAAACAGGAACTAGCAAGATATTAGCTTGTATAGAATATCTGCCAAATACTTGTTTCGGATTTCGTTATGCAGGATGTCAAAACATGCATGCTCACAAATGATGAGTCACTCTGGACTAAGGTGACATGATTCACATTCATCATGTTTCCCACACAGACATTTGTATACCAAAAAAGAATAAATAAATCTATGAGCTAATTATAAAACAGTGCAAACCAAGCCGAAGAGTGACTATAAATTATGGTTTTTAAATGCAACAAGAGAACAAAATACTTTTGATAAAGTCACTCTCTCTCACAAAATCTATCATAATTTTCAAACAGATCTGCTGGCTGCTTGCTAAGAGCTCTTTCAGAACTTTGATATTAAATTAGTTATGAATACACTTAGTCAATTTCATCTTGCACTGAATTTTCATATTCATAATCTGATTTACCTTAATGTCAATAAACATCCTGTTTGAACTCCTTTAGGACTGACAAGTAATCAGAATGGAACTTTTTTCTCTGCTGATCACTGCTGGAATGAATCCAGGACCAGTTTGCCCTGGAACAGGGAAGAGAGAGAGAAAGACCATCACATCCTCTGTAGGACCATGTGACTGGGACACTAATCCCTAACCAGACACCAAGTCAGGCCACTCTTTCTGTAGTGTTTACAGCCTGTGAGGTGCAGGACAGTTAGGTCTAAGCTCTTCTCACTCCCAATGTGACAAGTTTCACAGCAATGTGTGGCACTGGATCAGGAACTTGCAGCCTAAGAGATATTTAGAGCAGGTACTGAAACACTTTGTCTGCATGTGTGGCAGATTGGTGCATTTGAGATACAAGACTGCCTAAGGCATCACTGAATCCACAGAGACTTGGACAGGCATTCAGATGTATCAACAATGGTACAGTTCAAAAAGCTATTCTTACTTGGAATTGCCACTTCAGGCTCTGACATTCTGTTTTACTTATATACATCTTAGAAAACTGAATATAAAAATAGCAACAGAAACAGAAATATTAAAAAACAACAATAAACAAACAAACAAAACCCCAAAAAGCTAGATTATTGCCTCCTTCTTGGCCTCCTTCTTCAGGAACACATATGCTTAACTACTTTCTGAACAAAATAATCAGAACCAGAGAATTTCATATTGTTTGAGATTTGTATTTTAAGTAACTGTGTTAAAAGAGTATTACTAGGGGTCAAAATTCAAGACCTCAAAGCTATAAATCACAGAATGAAAGTTGCCTGCATAAACTTAATTCAGCCTTTTACTTAAAACTTCACTTGTCAATTTTCTGCAAGATCCTACATCAAAGGATACAGGAGCTTATTGATACAGCCAAATTTCCTTTTCTCCTTGTTGTTCGATGTACTGCCTCTGACCATGCAGCGTATTGTCCAATCTGTGCTTTGAAAAAAAATTATTAATTCCTATATGGACTTTTATATGAAATTTATTGTAAGAGTATGCCAAAATTTCACATAAATACACTTCCATGATTTGCAGGAGTATTATCAGCTCTTAAAGATGGGAAACAGAGATTAAAGGTGCCTACTTCAGTTCTAAGTATGAGGTTCAAAGACCTGATTTAGACTATTTAGTGCTATATATCAATAAATTGTTTGCAACAGTGCATAATTCAGCAGATGAAAGCACCATATCTCAAGTTAGATGCCCAAGAAAAGAAGAAAGACAAATAATGGCTGATTAAAAGCATAACTGGATTGAGGTTTGATGAGAAAACCATAAAAATTATGGAGAGATATCAGTCTCATATCTACTATTCTATGTGCACAAAGGCATTTGAGAAAGAAAGACTTGAAGAGGTATTGCTTAGAGGCCCAAATGGAGGTCACGATATATACTGTCTGAACACATCCTGTTAACAAACACCACTCTGAAAAAATTTCACTGGCAAGGCAGAGAGAGCAAAATACATCAAGGAAACCAAAAGTGAGAAAAGGAGCTAGACCAAACTATACATCAGACTGGCACTTTTGAGAACAGGCTCTAGGTTTCCTGAATCCCTGTCTGCTGCTCTTGCTGACATCTGGCGAACACTGACTGGGGTTTTGGGAGGAGATGTGTTTGGGAAATTTAATTCCTGCTCTAAATGTATAAAGGGTTGCAATGTTAACTCTAGTCATAATCTCAGCCCTGATAATACAACAAATATTTTTATCATTGCTAGTATTAATAATATTTAGCATATATATTAACATAGAGTAATTATTGTTAACATGTAGCTTTTAACAAATTTACAAAAATATTGTAAGAACAGCTATCATACTGACCACTGTGTCAGTAACTTTTGTGTAGGCTCATTCTGGAAATTCACGAACCATAACGAGAAAGTAAAATCAAAACTTCCCTACAGTACAAGGAGCACAGAAGTTAAAGAGTTACACACATGCAAAAATCCAAATGAGTCAACAAATACTGTGAGAGCGCCAAAAAATAGTTTAGTTGAACATGTGTGCTTCTTGTTTATGCAAGCTTTTCAGAGAATGTTTTTCATAAAAGAGATGTAGCACTGTTTAACGCTCAGTCACTGTTTCTGGGGATATGTCTTGGCTACGCTATGTTCAAGAGTTTAGACTGCTACTGAAGGAGGAAACAATTCTCTCCTGAGGCAGTTATGATTTAAATCTCTTACTAGGGTGGAGAAGTTTGTTTTATCCTACTTTTTTCACCGTTATTGGGCACACGTGTCATCCATCAATTTCTTGCTGTATGTTTTGCACGCAAATACCAATAGATAGAAGCATTGTGTTGCAGCTGCAGGACAAATGCATGAAAACATTCATTCTTAAAGGCTAGAAAATTAAATATATATATATATATAAACTCTAACAAAACATTAATGCAAACTTCAGCAAAATCTATGTTCATCAGATGAACATGTGATCAGATATGATAGCACATAGATTTGGTAATTTATATTATGATGGCCCGAGGAACAAGAAACAGGATTTCATTGTGTTCTACTGATTTCTCAGTGGGTTTCAGGTTGCTTTACCACACTGAAGTCATTCCATGCTATTGTCACAGAAATAGAAAGCTAGTTAGAATTTCTCAGGAAGAAGGAAACTCTTTTTATCTACTGTCTTTAACACTCCAAAATTTGTGGGTTTTTTTCTGCTTGAATGACTGCCCTTTAAAAGCATTCATTATGAATGGATAGTCTTACTCATCACGTAAAAAGCATTTAAAGCATATACTAACTAGTCCTAGTGAAACCTTGTGTCTGCTCACTCCCCCTCAAAGCCCTGCTGAAGCTGATGAGAATTTTGTTACTGAAGTCAGTGGAGGATTTAATTCTTTCTCATTAGATATATTCAGAAACCACAGGCTTTTGTTTGGCAAAGAAAATCAACCATCACAGCTCAGAAAACAGGAAAGATCAAGTCCCTAATGAATTCTTAGACCAATTTGCGTACCCCTTGGTCAACTACAGAATCATGCTCTCAGGTGTTCTTTAGATTGTAAGCATTAAACTAAGACACTGGGACAAATTCTGTTTCCAGTAATCCTAACAAAAGTTTAAAGGGCCTGTCCTTATACTAGTGAAAAATTAGATATGTGGCTTTATTCCCATCTTTGTAACAAGGATACTTACACAGCTTAAAAAGCTGCAAAGCAAACTTTGCTCAGTTTATCTAAGTGATTGTCCTAATTCTTCAAATAACTTGTACCTAGAACACAAGTGAAAATGGCTTTTCTGGAAAACATGCTCCAAGTACACTAACCAGCCATTAAGAAGTAGACCCATCAACATCTCTATACACAGCCTGTATACAAGTGCTTTGTAAGTGAAGTTCTCCAATACTTAGCTCTGCACATGAAGAAAAGTAATTGTGCAATTGTCAAATTTTCCTTGTCTTCAATTTGAGAACCTTAGCCAGAAAGATAGCTCATTATAACCTGTTAAGGCATGAAGACAAACGCTGTTTTATACATAGGGTAAATCAGTTAGTGATTTCATAGCCATTTCACTTACAGAAATGTCATATATGTAAGTGGGTGAGGCCACCCACATGGTCCAGTGTTGTGGTCTGGTTGCTCTGTTGGAAAAAGCAATATAAAGTCAGTTTTTTGGCTTCTGCAAGTAAACCCAGATGATTTCAATTTGTTAGGATTCCACTACAGTGGTCAGCATTACTTTGACAAACCCGTGCCAAAAGACAACTCTTTTTGCAGTCTTAAGAATTTCAGAACACAGTCAGACCAGACAGAGGTACAGAGTTATCAACTTTACAATTACCCATATGGCTTCTTAAAATTGGGTCCATTAGGTAACTCCTATATTTACAAGTGTTTATTATGTGGCTTATACACAATAAACACTTTACTGAGCTCAAGTATCTACTGATAGAGTAAGGAGAGATTATGACAATAGCCATACCTTAGGGAACTGTATACTGAGTTAATTTTTAAGTACAGTTCAGGCTCCTGAAACTTATATGAGACACTACACTGAACTTTTCCACTAGAAGGCAGATTAGTAAGTGCCAGTATATATATATATATATATGTATATATAAAAACTGGCATGACAATTTTTATGCTTTTTTCTAAGTAAGTTAAATTTCATATGTAGGACAGCAATATCACAGAGATCATTCTATATCAACATACATCTGACAGCTATATGTATGAAGGGTCCTTTGGATCATATAAGAAAATCTGCTGATCACAAACCAAGTTTAAGTATTCAAAAGGTACTCCTTGAATTTTTTGATAGAGTTTTACTATGCAGTAAAAGAGAGCAAATAGTCTTGGCTCTTCTTATGTTCCTGGTGTTCAGCAAGTTAACCATCAGCATGAGTCCAACCTCATATTGGCAAGAATCTCATGTCCTCAGAATTTCCATCTACTAGTTTCTATGTCATTAGAGAGATGGTGTGTGGAGAACAAATGGGTTCTCTTTTTAGACATTCAGACTGTTGTATAGGTTGTTAAATCATCCAAGGAATTAAGGGTTTCAAAAGTATTTAGAAATAAGTCTGTGGCACATAACATATAAGAAACATTTCTTACCTAAGTACCATAGGTAATTGGAAATGCAAATAACATTGCTGATGTCATTATCAACTCATTATCTGCAACAAAATTGTCAGTTTTGGAACCAGACCCCAAGTAGCAGTTTACTTCTCTGAACTGACAACAAATGTCTTTTCTTTTGCTACCTCACCTTGTCCTTCTACTTTCACCAAACATGTAAAGGCGACTTACAGAAAGTGAGGTGTTTCTACAACAAAGTTTAACGTACAAGCTGAGTGCCTGAACAAAGATTATTTCATGACACACTATTTCCATCACTCAGGGAACAAACCCACCAACTAATAGTAACCCAGCTGATAGAAACACACATACTTTCCTGCTTTTTACTGTATTTGTGGGCTTCCTGAGCCAACTAATAATTTTATGTTTACAGAACTGCTAACAACTTGGAACATTTTACAGACCTAACACTGAAATGATATCCTAACCAAGTTAATAAAAGTGTGATGCATAGTATAAGCAAACTTTACTACCCAGTAAGAACTTGACCTATTTAACAATAGGAAGGCAGGACGATCTCAATGTCTTTGCATGTTTCTTTTGGAAGTTACGAACAATAAGTAAAGGGGATCACTACGAATTGACTGTTGTGTGCAGCAGCAGAAAGACCAATCAGAAGGTTCTTCTCCTTCTGACTCAGCAGATATTGAGCTGAAGCACAAACACAGTGCTAACAGCAAAGCTATTGTAGTACTTTGGTCTTGAGAACAGTTAGAAAGTGAAATTTATGAACTCAATAGCCTCTGTGGCATCTTCCTAAAATGAACTGGGTAAATCACTGGTTTCAGGATCTAAAATTCTACCACTTGTAGGAGATATGAAAAGAACAAACCTGTATTTTAAACAAATATAAGAAAACCTTAGGCTAAAAAGTCAAAATATTCTCTTTCCAACACTCCAGAAACCCATATAGAAGAAACTATGCTTTACCCAGTGAATCAAAGACATAAGCCCAGTATTAATCTTAACACATATGTGGCAGCAAACAGGTGTGCAGATCAAGTCACTCAAACACTCAGGAAGTTCTTCTCAGAGCTGAGGCTGTAACTCCCAGCAGTAACAACTGCAATACACTGCTAAATTCTCTATAGTCCCAAGAGACTTATGAAAGGTCCTGTGTGATTCCAAGGTGGCCAAGGTGTTCATCCTTTCTGAAGTCCTTCATCCTTATGTACACTCACTGTTTTAATACTGTTCAGTAAAAAGTGTAAATTGATAATCTGTGTATTTCAAATAAAGGGACAAACTCAGCCTATGTCTCATTAGCAATGAAAAATTTTCTGACAAGTTTTCCCACCTCAGTGGAAATAAAGAGCTGCCAGCTGCATAGAAAACATTGCTTAAAGAAATATAACTTGGGGAAAACTTAAAATATCTCTCTATTCTTTCCACCTCTTTATGTGCATTTAAATGAGAAGCAACATACCAAGTTTGAACTCTCAAAATAAATGTCTGAACAATATAATTATTATATTTAGCATGCTAGTAGTTCCATGCCAAAATTAAGTCTTTGGAATATTTGCTGCATACGTACCACATACATGTTACTATGAGAAGTAACAAATATGTAACATCTGGCATTTTTTCCTTCCAGTCAGTCTTGAAACATGAAAATTAAATGAGGTATTTTTGCAGAAACTAAAAATGTACAATGCCTAAATGTACATCTAGGCTCAGCTTAGGAAATGTTCTATTTTCTAACACAGACCATTCCCCCATCTCACGAACACAGGACTTTTTTTTAAGCACTGAACCCAAGCTAACATTTCAGCTAAGCTGACTGATCTACTTTGTGGCATTAAGCCATTAGAAATGAACTTCACTTCTTTTTGCTCACAGACGACTGAAATCTTTCTCTTCTTAAAGGTCCATCCAACAGTTCCTGTATTCATAGTACCTGAATTAAGTTAGATTTTGTTGCTATTAAATGTTGTTCTACTCAAAGAGGAAAGGAACAAATTTTTTAAAGTATCTAATCTTGACCTAGGGTGCTACTCCAGTGTCTTTTATATGACAACCTGCAAACTATTGTCTTCTAAGGTTTTTAATTTTTCTCTTCCACAGGATTGGGAAGGTACAGATGGTGTCACCAGGGAGTGAAGAACATATCAGGCAGAAGAATCTGAATCTGGAAAAGCTGTGTTCAAGAGGTAGAAACAGGAGAGTTCAAAATCAGCACAGACAGCAAATCAAACACTATGACACAACTAGAGAACTGATGAAAACAATCTGATTTTTATTAAAAAAAACCCCAACCAACCAACAAAACCCAAACAAACAAAAAAACAAAACAAAAGCCACAACCCCAAACCAGTAATACCAGGATAAGAAATCACTGAAAACAGAAGGGAGGACTGAATCCAAACAGAGCTTATAACAAAGATAACGTGTAAAATTATACCTCCAAAGTTATAGCACTGACCATTGCACAGTAGAATGTGCACACTAAGGTTATTTTCCAAAGATTTTTTTTTTTATCTAATCACACAGATTTTATTATCAATACTGTATATTTGGAGCTAATTGAAAAAAATCTGTGTATTTCTTGCCGGATTCAAATCATATGCCTTGAATAAGGATTAGCTGGATAACACACTAGTCCCCTAGGGAAAATATGTAGTAGAGACTACTCCTCATAAGTGGGGATTAATGTCAAATCCCACAGGAAGTCATGCACTGCAATGTTTGTTTACATTTTATATTTACTGGCAGTTTATACTGTTCTTTCTGCTTATGTTTAACAGACATTGCAGCATGACAGATTTTTCAGCACATGTAACATCATGCCTCACATTTTGGCCAATATACTAGGTATAATTGTTGTCCAGTGGGTCTTGCAAAATTGAAGATGACATGAACTCAAATTTACCAGATGGAATGTGTTTCTTTATAGAATTTTTATGCTTCAAACTTTTTCAAACTTAATACAGTATTGATGTGGCAATTGTTACAACTCCACACCATTAATCTTAGTGCTCATGTTCTCACCATCAAGCAGTTTCACTCATTTTTTTGCTCTTATTAAACCTGAATATATTATTTTCCCTGTATCTGTAGATTCCCTGTTTTCTTAGCTTACAACTTAGTTTATGCCATTTCTGGCCAGCACTGATTATTCTTTTTGTACCTTTCCCTGCATTTTCAGAACTCAGTTCTTCTTCCTTGTCTAATCACCACTCTCTCCTTTGAGATCGTAAAACAACTTCTCATTGATAAACTGTGAAGAGGAAAGAATGTCAGGCAAAACAGCGTTCCTTATATCTCAGCAGTGACAATACAAAATCTTTTCATAGCGTTCAAACTAGAGGAATTGTGAGAGCTATCAAATTCAGTATTCTTCATTGGCTAAGTTTAGGTACTTTTGCCATTGGCACAAAACCAAACAAATCCAATGGCAGGCAATTTCTACTAACGGTTTCCTCATAACTCTTCCTTCAAAACCTGATTGAGTATGACCTGCACCACCATGATCTAACTTCAGTCACCCTCGCTTTGAGTGGAAAGGAAGAGCGGGTGCAGGGTAGTTGACCTCAGGAGGTCCCTTCCACTGAACTTTTTCTATGATTCCATTTATTAACTCAAACTTGCCTAATACCCTAAACTGTATTTCTGATCATCAATCTGTACTTATAGCCATAGTAAGATCTCATGTATTTAGTAAGAAAAGCCTGACATAAGAACAAATGCATGAGTCAGAACACTTATTACTGAGCTTCAATGAAAAGTCAGCCATTACCTTGCAGAGCTTCTCAGGAAAGAGAGGGAAGAAGAATAAATGATTGTACTGCTGGTACTTTTACTGTATTTTGACATGGAAACTTTCCTATGAAAGTGTCAGTAGGAAATGTAGGAGAACTATTCACTCACTACAAAAAAATAGAGCTTGTGAATGGATAATAACAATTTCTTTACATACTTATGAATGTCCATGTGGCAGAAAAATCTTCCATCATGTTACCTGTCTCAATGTTTGTAAGTCCTTCTTTAATTTACTAGACCTATCTTTGTGAAATACTCATATGCATCAATGTCATAACACTGTATATAACACCCACCCCAACGTACATATTTATCAACTGAATTATTTTAGCTTTACTCATCACTTTTTCAAATTATCTATAAATTAAAGAAATTTTCTTTCTCAATAAATTTTCTCAGTTTGTATTACTGAAAGGCTCTTGCTGTCACTACACTGTATAGAAATATGTCATTGCACTTTTTCTATGTTATACTTCAGTCTCTCCAGAAAAAAAGATCATGAAGGGATAGCAAAATTGAAATACATTTGACTGATGAATGGTGGTGTGTCAACATACAGAAAATGTCCTTATACCATAAACAGAAGTCTAGCTGTTTATTCAGTATTGCAATAACAGGCAAAAATCCCATACCTAGAAAGGTAAATTTTAGGACATGATAATGCATCTCTGCTAACTCAATGGGAGTTGGATAGGCAAAGGAGAGTGCAGGCAGTGACAGACTCCAGCATATGCCAATAAGTCTTTAAGACATTGCACTGCAGTTGCCAGCACAAGCTAAACCTCACATTGCATTACAAGTGCAAAACATAGAATGATAGAACGGTTTGGGTTGGAAGGGACCTTAAAGATTATCTGGTTCTAACCCCTTTTGCCACACACTTCACTAGACCAGGTTGTTCAAAGACCCATCCAGATTGGAATAGCTCTGGGATGGGGAACATGGTAGGAAACTTAACAAAATTCCTGTTCAACAAAATCATGTGCAAACCTTCCCAGCCAGTGTTCTTCATTCCATGACTGCTTGAAAACCTGTATAATATTTTATTTCATAGATCATCTTTTACTGTAATAGTTCTTATTGCAAACACTAATAAGAAATTCTTGAGATCACTGTAGTTGGCCATCTGTAGTCTTTCTCTCTTCAGTATAGCAGATGACCATCAAATACCAGTGATTAACCAAATTTATGGGGATAAAGGAGAGAGGCAAGGAAGATGTAAAGGAAACAGTGTCCATGGGGGCAGTGGTTTTATCTCAAACACTAAATGTTGCCTGTGACCAATCAACATTAGCATTACAGGAAAGCCACAGGTAGTGACACATTTTACTTGCTCCTCACAGGTTTGAAGTGAGAGCTGGTTTTTTAATTGAGTTTTGTTTGCTTGTTGACAGTTGAATTTTCCAGTAGCAATTTTATCCCTTAGACGTTAGGAAAAAATTGGATACAGGATTGAGAAAATACATTCATTCATCTACATTGTCAAAATATCTTAGTTTGACCCTATAAAGACAGGTAACAATATTCAAGCCTTGAAATTGTTTATGAAGTAATCGGCATTTAATTTGTTCTGTTCAGAATTTAATTATATACCATGTGGCTTCCTGAGAGGACACTACCAGAAGTATAGCTGTCAAAAGGAAATTAATTTGCTAGTAGATGACCACATACTTCATGAATTATACATGAAACTTTGTCTCGCTGTTGCTAGTGACTGTTGCTAAAAGACACTTTCATCACTCTCCTGTTTAAACAAACCACAATGGTTTTTAAATAAGTCTGATCAGCAGTAAGGAGATTATGATAAAGTGCTAAGAATGACTTCCAAAATAGTATTTCAGGCACATTTCATATTGATGTGTTTCACTGCAATTTAGGTCATGTTCCTCTGCTCTTAGTTGTTAGTAGAATGACGGGGAGACCATTGCATTTGCTTTCAAATACAACATTGATAGCTGGATTTACATTTCTTTTTAAGACTCAGCTATAGCAAATATGCCTTAGATTTCAGACATAATTCTGTTATTCAAATGGGAGAAGAGTTTGATAGCTATGCTAATCACTTTTATCTGAGAAAACATAACTAATAGCTTGGTTTACATTTGCCTGCATTTATGAGCATAATTTTAGCACATAATTTTATTGCACTATAAAACATAATACTGCATTAGTCTGCTCTTAAAAAAAAGTTACCTTAGAGTAATTTGTACTTAAACCTTCACCCTACATTTAAATAACAGTACCATTTTAAAATTTTGATCTTTTAAAATCAATTAAAAAAATCAACCTGTATAACAATTAATCCTACAAGGCTATTATCTGTAGGCATAATATTAAGTGACTGTATTTAAGGTAGTCATAACCACAATGATCATAGGACTGCTTTGAGCCAGTTATTCTCATAGATAAATTGGACTGAATTAAGATAATTTGCTCTTAACATCACCTCAAAAGAATCTCTTAAAATTGCTCTATACATTAACAAAACATGCAGAAGAGAAGATGAATAACCCACACCATTTTTTTTTTTTTTATTATTATTTAGTGCTTTCAGCACTGGAAACTGAAAAGGAAATAGTGCTTTATATTTTAAAGGGGCCAGTTATTACTTTCAGTAGGACATAAACATGGAGCAAATATACTCAAAAAGCTCCATTTTGTAGTATTGTACTTAACACTTCCTCTTGGAATAGTCTTAGCTACTAATGATATGGGAACAGGACACAACTATGCCAATTGACACAATATAATGATCTTATTAGAAATAATACTTGTTATATACACGTAGCAGTTTCCTCTCAGAATATGAAAATGTTTTCAAATTTAACTTCACAATTCCCTTGAAGGCAAAAAATGAAGGTACAGAAATTCTAGATGTGATGCCAAGAAATTATTTATGACACAACTTGAATTTTCTTTCAGCTCTTATTTTCAGTCAAAGACCTGTTCTAAGAAAGGTCTTAAAGAGTCAACAACTGGTCTTGTAACTGCCTGCAGCAAGCAATGCATTTTATTCCTCCCCAGGCCCCTTCTCCCCCACAATGGGTTTTCTTCTGCAGTACAGATTATTACCAAATTAGTATCCCTGTTCTACAGATATCTGGAAGGTTAACATTAGCTATACGAGTAAACCCACATACTTTTTATCTTAGAGGTAAACACAGGCATATTAAGAGGATATTTTGTCTTCCCTAATATTACTGAAAAAATTGTTTTGAAAAGGCTTGTTTTGCTAATTTCAAATTAAATTATTGTACTAAGTAATTTTAGTACTTAGTTTGATAAAGGTTTTTGGTTTGTTCTTTGACTGTACAGGATCTTCGTGTTCATGGTGTACTCCATATGTATTGCATTAACTAAAATACTAATATGGCTCAGTTGTAGAGTTGATCCATGACATTTTCAGACTCTTTTCAAACTGAGAAATATTGGAAAATATGCATTCCAAAATGACTAGTAGACAGAAACTTTTTCATTGTACTGTAGCACTGTGAATTCACAGTAAAGACAAGAATGAAGATTTGGACATATTATTTTAGTTTAAGAATAAAGTCTTCTCCAGAACCGAATCAGAGAGGTTAAAACACTAAGAATTTCTAACCGAGGAAATATAAGCTATGGATTGAAAACAACACATGTAAATTAATTTTCAGTTAATTTCATTACACGACTCTACCAAATCCCAATTTTAGGAAGATGTTTGCTGCTTCTGAAGAGAAATGCTGTGGCTCAGCTGTAGGTGTATAAAAGGAAACTGCCTAGCCCCTGATAATGGTCCATTCAGCCCGCACTGCTATAGAATATGGCACCCATTAGTGCCATGTTTCTGTCTCTGTCACATACAGAGTTCAATTAAACTAGTTATTTAATTTAATTCACATAGAGGAACTCCACCAACCTTTTACTTTAAAAAGTTTCTTGATCATATAAGTCTACAAGAATCCAATTTTCCTACTTTTTTTAGAAGAACAAATAGTTCCTCATGGTTATGAAAAGAAAAGCTGTGAAAATGTAACCTAAAGTCAATTAACTAGCACAGAATAAAGAAAACACGTGGGAAGGAATGTAAGTAATCCATCTGAATTAAAATGTGTAATTCTAAGCTCACACTATGACTTCTGGCATTTGAATCCAAATACCTGAAATGCTAAATCTTATTTCAAATCTGTAGCTGCAAATAACGTCAAAGCCATACAAAGCAGGTGAGGAATAGCCTTAAGTATGACAGCTAAGGTTAGAAAGTGTTGGGAAAGAAGGCAAGAAATTTTTATTTTCAATAGTGCAGATGTGAAAGAACTAAAAGATTTTATCTCCTTGCAGTAAGATGAGATTCTCTAAAGACTTCAAGATAGCCAAAAGTAATTTTTATTTAATATGGTGCGTGTGATATATTTATATCTTCCTTTTGATCCTTTCTCTTCCATTGCACACACAAGAAGAGAGGGGAAATTGAGTAAAACTCATATTCCTATTAATCAATGTTTTCCCTCCACTCTCCAAAAACATCTGCAGAGTGCAGACTTCAGAAAAACTTTGGTTTTAAGTCAATGTTTCTTCGTACATGTAGAAAGTAGTGACTGAGTTTTTCAGGTGCGGAAGAGCTGTTGACACTATTACAATCCTACTTTTGAGTTGTTGGTCACCTTTTATCTACTTACCACCTCAAAGAATTATTCCTGGGAAACAGAGGATGGGAGTCACTTATGTCAGGAGAAAGTCATGAAATTCCAATTCAAGATTGATGGTCCAATGTTGACTCACATTACTGTGTGGAAAAACAGCCAGAAATGAGGGCAGAGTATCATCCTTCAATTTTAGCTCCCTAGCTGTCTTTAACTTAATCAAGTCCTGTACACATTCCAAAGTCAACAAAATTTCACTTGTTCTGTGCTGTGACTGACATTGACTCCTTATGTCATTAAAAATTAGCTTTGTTTCCTCAAGCATTTTATTTGATTGAAATCTGAATTCCTTGGCAAATATAAATGGTTATTCTCTTCAGTACATCCTCAGTGCAGAATTCTTCTCAGAGCTACTATATTTCACCATTTACTTTTTTAAATATTCATAATTAAATGTCTAAATTGGTCAGTGTTAATTAAGACATTTTCAATTTCTATTACTAATGCTAGAATCTGTATTTAGAAAGCAAGCCAGAAACAACTTCACTATTTCCACAAATATAAAAATCGAGTTCTTTTATTTATTTATCATCAAAATAGCTTTCAATTAAGAATATTGGCAACACCGTTTAGCACTGAAACTTTGGGATCTTTGGACAGGCCAAATTACACTCTAGTTCCATTTCTGTGTAGCAATTTTATCACTTAAAATAATCAAATGCTGTAAAATAAGCAACATGTTTTCTGTCACTCTAATTTTCTCCAAGTTTTAGTTTTGTGACAGGTTAAAATTTTCAAAAATTCTGAACTTCAAAATATGTGCATTGCTAGACCTTCAACATAACAGGATGATATAATCTTGACATGTAATAGAATGTCTAGCTAATTACCTGTTCACTTAACAGTTAATAGATCATCCACTGCTGTAAGAACAAGGTTCATATTCAGATGATGATGAAGCTTCCTGTTCAAAAAAAGCAAATAGTAGCTGCAGTATAACAAGACTATAAGGAAATGAAAGAAAAGGGAAATTTGGAAAGCCATTTTGTCCATGATGGGCCATCTAATTATTTCCTAAGTGGGAAAATGCTTTTGCCTTACCTGGTTGGCCACTGTGCACATTCAGCATGAAAAATGCTTCCTGACATCTGTTCTGAATTTTCATCCTCTTTCCTTGCATGCTCTTTTGTCCTGTCATTTATGTCAACTTGCAAACAACAACACAAAATGACAGGTTCTAATCACTTCAATATTGAAAATTGTCCTTTTTCTTTCTATTTTTTTTTCTTTTTTAAAGAAAAGGTTTCAATAGCATACTCTTTCCTCTATCTCAGCTAAGTGTCTTCTAATTGCTATCATGTCACAAAGCTCAATAACACAGAACCAAACCGAGGTTTTTAACTGAGAAAATACTGGCTGCAAGACACAAAGAGTGAAATTCAAATTTTCAAGGTGGAAATTTGGCTCAATGGAAACACTGATTACTCTTCCCTTTACAGCAGACAAAACACTTTCTAGCATGAATGCTTATTTGTGGATCCATCTTGCATTTCTAAAGTGCTTATTACTACTACTACTATCACTGCTCTAGCTCTGGCATAAATAGACCACACAGCCTGAAAAGAGTCTGAAGTTGCAGGAGGATCTCTGGATAAGTCTCATGAGTTAACGTCATACTAACACAGGCCAATGTCAGCAGACAAGAGCAATGCTTTCAAAGACCTCAGAACTTCACTGTAGGATGCACATGCCTGGTTTGGTTCATATCTCTGAAGAGGATCTGGAGATTGGAAGAGGATAAGAGACACAAGGACTGTTCCTGATGTTTTAGGACAAGTAGGATTTCAATTTATTTTTTTTATTATTATTATTTTTGCGACAAGGAAATAAAGGTTGGAACATTGCCAACCAGTCTGTTCTGAAGACTCTCTTTGGCTTCTCTTATGGTTAGATGTACCATAAAAAGAACAAGCCTCAAATATCTAAACTATCTTCCCAGGCTCAGACAATTAACTCTGCAGTCCATGCTATTATACAGATATATGGATAATGGAACTCAACAGCCACATTCCCTTCCAAAGGCAAGGCTTAAATGAGCAAGTATTTTTACTGAACTGAGACAGGCATGCAGGTTGCCCAACATGTTTCATCAAGAAACTCAGGATAAGCCTACTGAAACTTGACTAAGGTCAGGGTTTGGTTCCAACCTTTTATTTTTCCTCTTCACAAAAAAAGCTAAATAAACTTAAAATGAGAGCTGGTAACTAGTATCAATTTCAGATAATCTACTTGGTTGCAAAGTAATAATGAAAACATTTACATTGTTCTTTGATATAAGCTTATGCAATATATGCTATTTGCTAATCTCACAAGTCAAATCCACATAAGCATCTCCAGGCCTGATTTAATGAAAAGTAAGTTTCACACACAGTATATAAATTATCTTCTGCCCAGTAGCTGACAGCATCGTTATTCTACTTCCCACAAATGAAATACGGGTATCTGAAAGCTTTCATTTTTTTTAATCTGCAGGAAAACCAATGTAATGTTTGCAGCTGGAATTTGCATCTAGCATAACAATAGCTGTCATTGTGCTGCTCTGCTGATCTGGGAAGTGTATCTGAAGGAGGCTTAGAGCTCTCCTTTCATCTTCTTACATTCTCTCAACTGTAAGTCTTGGGCCTCAACTGGGAGAAAAGATTTGTGCTGACTGATCTATTCACCCACATATAAAGTCCCATAGAGGTCCATAGAGCTTTATGTGCATGTATCCCCTCCTTTATTACTGATGAGAGCCATCATGGAGGTTTTTCTCTCTACCAGAGCTGGTCCATGTTTTCTGTAAGCAATAGCCCATTACAAGTTTAGCATTACATATTGGGCACAGCTGGAGGCCCCATCTGATGATCTATCTACTGTAGTTAGATGTATATTTCTCTAAACACATGAAGACATTAAGACTCATAGACGTGAAGGCTTTCGGTTTGTTTCTTTTTATTACCTAGTGTAGGGGATCCTTTTGCAAGATTTTGTGCAGCTGAAACTGGTGATGCAGACGTATGATCAGGAAGAAAGCAGGAAGGTCAACTCATAAGCTGATTTCCGAGAGCAACTAAGGTGTGTCAAAACGTGTTCATTTCAAAACTAGGTAGGTCTTACCTAAACTGCCCGAACTGTTTAATATCTATTAAAATCCACTGCAGTTTCTGATTATTAAAAGACAAAATGTTTATTTAACTTTATATTATTTCAATATATTGCTAAACAGCATGGACAAATCATAGCTTTGATCCAGCTCTAAATAGAAATTAACATCTGTATTTTTTAGTTTCACCCAAAGCCTGTTGAATTCAGTTGGTGATTTTTTACAAACCTGAGCTTTGGATCAGGCCCTATATCATAGTTTATGAATGATCTTTTGGTGCCTCAGTCAAGAAGGAGCCATTTTTCAGCAGAAGGCAGAACAAGGGGAACAGTTTCATCTACTGCAAAGTCAACCTAAACATTTTGAGGAGAATTCACTTTGGTCATGAATTTACACATTTATAGAGCAAATTCCACAGAGAACAAAAATAAAAGGTGTCTAAGTTGCTGCTGAGTTAGGGCCTTAGTCATGAAAATAATAAAATGAAAAATTTAGTATGTAGGTAACAATGAGAAGTTAATACAAATGATCATTGACTTCATTATAGAAATCTTTGGCAACAACATTTCCAGACTCCTGTTAAGCCTTGAGAGAGAAATCTTTCAGCACAGAACCACTTAATCATTTATATGAAAGAAAATGAGTGCAAACAGAATGCTGAGATGGCTTTAAGATCACCTCTTTTTTTTTGGTATGGAATACCCACTATAATTACATTTTTTTTTGTCAGGTCATAAATTTTGCTTATTACAAAATGGGCATTATTGACTGCTTTTTAAAAGTACTAAAACTAAGCTAAGAGCAGTAGATCTCTCAGCAAATTCAAAACATACTATCTTCCAAACTAATCACTGGCAAAGGGACTGTGGAAAAACTATCTAAGTTTATTGTAAGCCTAATGCAAAAAATGGGAGTTAGCATCAGTTTTAGGTTAGTAACTTGGCTTTGAATTTAGCATGTTTTAAACCACAATATAAAAAAGAAAAATAAACTTATTTGGCAAACCCAGACACTTTTAAAGCCAACATCCTGTAATTGTTTCCTCATTCAGCCTGGCAGCTTAAATAAGGAGAAAAGAGAAATGAGAAAGAAGAAAGGCTAGGGAAAAAAAAAATAAAGGGGGGGGGAAATCACAAATCATCTTGAGAAAGAAAAAAAAAATGGAATGGAACAAGGAAATCAAAGTGTTTGTCTCATTTGTAATAAATCAATATATACATTACATATTTGCTCCTTTTGTTCCCCTTTTAGGTAGCATTTAACAGAATGAAATTATGGAAACTCATTAGCCTTGTGGGATAGAACAGTTTAAATTCAGGCTTTTTCTTTTTGAATTAGTGCAAACAGTAGATATACTAACACAGTTGACTCTAGAAATGCAGAAGAGCCAAAATGATAGCGGACAGCATAAGAGGACTCAGCCACTTTGAGATCAGTTGATTAAACATCTCCAAGTGAGGTTAATACAGACTTGGAATATCCTTATTTAGAACCAGTAAGAAATAAAAGTGATCAGAAGGAATTTAGAGCTGCCATTCTCATTAAAATAAGGTCAGAGGCTGACAGCTACAAATAGTTATAAGAAAGGGAGGCTAAATCTGACAAAGAAAAAATGAACAATGTTTGCTATTGGATTAAACTAAAAAAAATAAAAATCTGAGAACACTCAAACTTTTACCACTTTTACTGCTCTATTGTTGCCAGTCCTGAGCTAATACTGAAAAAAGCTTATGAGTTAGCTACTGATCTGGCTGGGAAACAATGTCCTATTCAAAGTTAGTATCTGTCCTAAGTATGAAGCAACAAAATTAACTGTCCTCTGCAGGGAGGGGTAAAAGAGATTTATCTTAATGTCAAGTCAGGAAAGCAATTTTGTATTCACCTATGAAGTTAAAAAAATAGAATACACAAAAGTATTTTCAAAGTAGATGTAATTTAGAAACCTTCTAAATATCTTAACAGTGCACTTGGCTACACTTGTATTTAGGAAGCAATATTTTACATGCAGCAGTAGATTTTTTTTACAGCTTTAAATCCAAAGACAGGGCTGTACTCCATCAAGAAATTACAACATTAAACTTAATACCACTGTAAAAGTACAAAATGAAATTTGTCAGTATACAGAAAATGGCCAGATAATAAGGTTGTGACTCAACGGGTCCAGTGAGGGCAGCTGTGTTCAGAACAGTTGTATTTATGAAGCCTTGGACACATGGTCCCAATGTCTGTTGAGTGACAGCTAGAAAAGCCTTTGGTTACCAAGCTTTTAGAGACACCAGAGCAAATTCTATGCAATTATCCATGAAACCTACTACAAGAGCAAAACATATACAAAATGCCTTTGTGGCAAGAGTCAGAGGAAAAAAGAAAACTAAACATGAAAGGAAGACTTGGGTTCACACTACTGGCCTTTGCATGATTCTGGTGATCTAAAAGATGACCAAGATGCTCTATGAGGCAAGAAATAACTGTGTAATAAAAGTAAATGATCTGCTGATATACCAGAATCAGAGATAAACTCCAAATATTTTACATGCGAGCAATCCAGGAACAGAAAACTACTAATATGTAGCCTAGAAAGAAGGTTAATTTTCTTGAGATACACCATGAACTACACATCTGGACCAAGAATAAAGACCGTCCAGAAGCAACCAGCAGAAATATATTGTGACACAGGTCTCAGAGGCAGGTTTCTTTGTGGAATGTGTGGCTGAATTTCCTTTCCCTGGCTACTAAAGTACAGCAGGACAGGAATTGACATGTGCCCAGAAAGCTCAGGTGCCTGGAGACATGTCCTTCCCTTTGCCTGAGGGACTCAGCCCTCAAGAGGACAGGAGTGGTAGAACAGCAGAAGAAATCAGTCCTGCCAGCCACTCAGTTTCATCCTTGTAAAGACTCTTCAGCTATACAGTGGCAGCCAAACCAAACTAGAAATTTAAGTCATTTTTAATGTACTTTGGGGCACCAAACCAGAGCAAAGAGTTGACAGAGTGTTGTTACACCTGCCAAGCTGCCTGGACAAAGTATGTGGGCCAGATTCATTGGTAAGCTGTTGTTGCATGTAGCAGTAAAGGAGCCTGCTCTTAGGCCAGAGTTCTGGCCCGATACACATTAGGTAAGGTTGTTGCCCAAACTGTTGGTTGTAGCTTTGATACAAATTGGTATTTTTTTATTATTTCCCATGTTGTCTACTGATCTCACAATTACGATACACAATCACATCTTCTATAATATTTCTCTATTTTGTGCCTTATCAAATGCTATTTCCCATAAGATAGATCTACCAGTGTTGAGTTTTTTAGTCTGTAAAATCAGTTAAGATTATTAACAAAGATGAAAGATTAAGCTGATTCTGTCCCGTCTATTAACATTGTTAACTTTCCTTAAATATTTATGGATACTAGCAAAGAAATCTTAGAGAACTGTAGATGCTCCGAAGACTTTCACCACCATCTTAACTACTGTGTTTGTTATTCTCCAGCCATCTGGTGCTATTCACAGTTATATTGGAAGCCTTTGAAACAAGACCTGCAGCTTTATTTCTTTCAGTGTTCTACACTGAAAAATATCTAGTTCCCCAAGTCTAGACATATTAATTTCTTCCAATTTTAGTACAACCTTGGTTAATTTTCATTTCCAAAATATTACTCCCCAGTTATTTTATCTTTTTTTTTCTATGTTAAACAGCTTCCTTCTTCTTGTTATTACTCCCAGCTTGATAAATCCTAACTATGACATGACATTAGATTAACATTATTGTAGAAATTCCTGATAATTATGCAGCCACAAATTACATTCTGAAAAATGTTATCTAAAAGCATTTTTTTAAGATAGGAAAAAGTTTTGCAGCAAACAACGAGAAAGATGGACATTTTGTCTTCTTGACCATCACCTCTCAACAGAACAAGGTCCTCTGTGATCCAGGCAAGCAAAGCTGCCAATGCCACAGAGGAACTGCACCATCCAGAAAACGTGTCACAACTGCAATATCACATTGCAGAACTGTGCTCAATTTAGTATGTTCTAGGAAACTTTAGGCAACATGTATTCATAATGTTCTTAGTTGCTTAGACTACAGCAGAGGGTTGTGGCCTTTTACTTGAAGAATTAGTATAGAATGCTATGGTTGTACAGAGAAATGAATCTTTTTACAACATCATAGTTTCTTGCTTGGTTAAAATAGAGTATATTCACAGAGTTAAATACTTAACATGAAGTCAGCACATTAATTGTATGGTGTATGTGGTATCTTATGCCATTGCCAAATTATACAACTAACAAAGAGCCTCTGTTCTTTTCATGTGTTGAAAACCAAAAGTATTTTGAATATCACCCCCAGCTTCCTTTCGTAAAAATTTTTCAACACACATTTATGAGGTTTGATATGCTAGTTTGTGTTTCAATAGAAAAGAGTAGTTGAATCAACTATGTTATATTTCATTCCAGAGCTGATAAACTTTTGCACAGGTGGGTCCTCTGAGGTTATCTTGTAAGTAAGTCCCACAAAGCGTATCAAGGAAAGAAATACCTTTTACAAAAGAAACTCCTTTTACAAAAGACAAGATCCACTTTGTTCATTTTGTGGATCTTCTTGATAAAGAAACCTGTTCTTAACTAAGAATATAGCTGACTAGATGAAAATCTAGGCATTAGCCTCTGGATAAGCAAAACAAAATATGCAGGAATCTGTTAAATCTGGGAGTTTATATCAGTGAGATTTGAAATCAGAATTCAAAGATAGAGATTCTGCTCCTCAAAAAGGTAGAGTATGGACAAGAAAAAAACAATAGCAAATACCATGCCAAAAAGAGTGTAATGTCATCAGGTTGTCTAAGAAGGCTTGCAGGAATTTCCATGAAACAGGACTGAATGCCAAGACTTAATGTATTTTGTAAAAGAATCTATGTTAACCCTCGAACAGAACTAAAAATCTAGTAAATAAACTGATGGAAAAGGGATTTGGCTTGGCAGTAGTCCTATTGCTCTGCTAGTAAAATAGAAATAAAAATATCTTATAAAGAAAAATAAAAATCTTACCCATGTTTTTATTTTGATCGTTTGCTGCTACACTTGAAAGTAGTCAGGCTGTGCTGCCGGTGTCTTGTTCAATAAGAATCACAATGTTCCACCATGACCAAATCTCTAAACTTTCTGGGAAGACACTGGTTTTGCTGTTTCAAGGGGTGTTGAACTGAACTCCCATAAACTGGAGTGGAATAAATAATATGATTTGGTCTGATTCATAACTCCAGAAAAGGACCTGTTTGAAACAGAACACAGGAATAACAGGGCTCAGTTCTCAGGCTGGTGAAAGGCTGTTCCAGTTGACAGCTTACGTTAACAGCTACTGTGCTGGGAGTCTGGCAAAAGGCTTCAGGGAAACTGTCTCTTTGCTTTCATTCATATTTTATATATGTTACGTATACACACAGAGAACACTGCACATATTAGCCTATAATTTTCTGTCACAATCATGGTCATCACACTACGTATGTGAGCAGTCATGGTTAAGAGGGGATATTTCAGATCTTATTTAATAGTCTCCGTTCTCATGTTCTGGCAAGGAGATCTGAGGAACATTACCTTACAATGTTAAGCAGTGTTCCCTCTCATGCAGCAGATACCACTTCCAGTGCAAATACATGTGCTTACAAGTTTAATGTTAGCTGTCAGTAGGTACTCAAGCATGAAAAGTTAACATTTGCTTTCTATCAGGATTCACGTGATCAGTGCTCAGTGGCTTGAGTGTTGGAGAAAAGCAAGTACAGAAGGTCCTTGACACCAGACTAATAAAGCTTTTAAATTTAAAATAAAGCTTTACAGATGTTTTGGCATCTCCCCAACACAATTTAGAGAAAATAACAACAAAACCAGGCAAATAGGCAGGTAGTTAACCAATTAGAAATGTTTTTCAGTTGTATATCAGTTCAAGGCGTACTCATCTGGAAGCTGACTGAAAGCCAGAAATAGCTATGTTGCATACTGTGATACTGCAGACATTGCTCAGTAGCAGTCCCATTAGAAAATGCAGTAGGGTCCAAGGCTAGTTCTATACTTGTTTACAATAGAATTTTAGGAATATGTAAAAACAAATGGATGATCCCACAAGGATTCAAAAGTTCACAACCATATCCAATGTCAGATTCAATCTAACATTTAAGCCACAGAAACCCAAAATCCCATGTTGAATCAGCTTTCATTTTCAATTGCTCAGAAATTTTTCATGTTTTATGCTATTAAAAAAAGTTTTAACTTCACAAACAACGTAGAAGTTCAAAGCTCTAACAAATTCAACAATTAAAAATTCAGTGCCAGTCAAGGTTAGACTGGCAGCCAAATGTAAAGTGCAGGACTGTGAGCTGGATGCAAGTACTCTACTGAAAGTCTGAGAAGTTACAATGAACATTTAAACATTAACTCATTAGTGGTCATAATGGAAATGAAAGGTTAGGAATGTTGGAGTTGAAAGGGTAGTAGTGGTCAATATTTCAATGACTAATGGCATCTGGTCACAAGGGACATTCCCAACAGTTACTGCTTGGGCTCTATTGTTTAGCATCACCATCAGTCACTAACAATAACACAGGGTGTACTCTCTCTGGCTTTTCAGGGTAACACCACACTGTGGGGAGCAGCTGTTTGCTGGAAGGCAGGGCTGCCATTCAGAGGCACATCAAAAAGCTCAAGAAATGTGCCAACATGAGTCTCATGAAATTGAAAGACCCTATGCAAAAATATAGCTTGGCAACCATTTGATTGGAAATCAGCTCTGCAGAAAGGGAATTTGGGGTCAAATTTAGGTGGGTTCAACCATGTACTGGTCTGCACTAGCAGGAATGTAGCCAGCAAGTCAAGGGGAAGGTATTCAGTGCTTGAGAGGCTACATCTGGAGTACTGTGTCCAGTTTTTGGCACTCTAGTATGGGCGAGATTAACAAGCCCTTGAGAATCCAGAATAAGAGCCTTATTACAGTTAGGAGGTGGAGTAAAAGATTCAGAAGATGCTGAAGGGAAGGCTAGGGAGGGATCTAAATGCAGTCTTCTAAACTAGGTTTTTCTGCACTTACATGAACTATCAGGAAAAGTCACCATATCATTACTCCACCATATAAATTCATTTCCCTATTCCTCAATTACAATGATCCATTTGGCTCCCAGTCTCAAAAAAGGGTATTTTAGAACTAGAAATAGTTTCTTTAAGTTGCATTAGAACTCTTAAGCTTGAAAGACATAATTCTTAGAAGACTGTATGATGAGGTTACATCATGAGTGGCATGTAAAAAGCAGATAAGAATAATTTTTTTTCACTTTTTCCTACTACAAGTATGAGGAAGTTTCCTAATACAAACATGAGGAACTACCAAACAAAACTAGAAAAACTAAGCTCAAAAACCAAAACCAAACCATATGGTGGTTCTTCATGCAACTAATGGTAGACTGGTTGAATATTTTCCAAACAAAGGCACACCAGCACCTTACACTTAAAAAAAAAGTAAGAACACAGTTACTAAACAAACATATAACACGAGGCTCAGGAATACTGAGCTGAAAAGCAGAGGCTAGGAGAAAGACGGGTTACAAATATCATAGATGTTTTTTCCTGTTCATATTCTATGATACCACAGTTGAATTGAATAGCTAGGCTAGATAGATCCTTGGCACCAACCAGTGCTGTCATTCTTATGATAATGTTCTGCAAGGTTCCTAACTCTCTCCTGGCCATGCAATCACATACTCTGCAAATTTTGAGTTTTAGTTATCCCTGAAAAGAATTATCTTCATGAGATATTCCAGTAATGCACACACACGCTCATGGCAGCTGGAGGTCTTACAAAGAATCTGAGACACAGTATTTTGGTAACATGCTCTATGATATCAGACTATCTAATTTATTTACATAAATATTTTTATATAACAGAAATACATACAGAAATGCACGTGAAACATCAGAAGATGCAGTCACATGAATGACCTTGATAGAGATGTGCTGATTTATATGAAGCAGAGATCCTTCTGAGCCAAATCAATAAACCAACCACTGACTTAAATACTGCCACAACAGTAAAAATCGCAATAGAGGGTGTACCCAAAAAACTTGTAAATAGACAATCAAACATGATTAAACATATGAAGCAAGTAAAAAAATGTCACAAATACTGGATGTATGTAAAACCAGAGCTCATTTCAGTTGTGTTAATATACAACTGCTCCCATTTCTATTTTACATTGTAGTGTGATCAGGCAAAGTTGGTTTTTATAGATGAATAGAGCTGATTATTGTCAACTGCAGACGCACTAATTAACTCAGTTTTATTTGTTCAAAAGCTCTAATAATAATCAATTCCAAAGATTTGGGCAGGCATACACAATGTTACATTGTTTAAGTCACTATCAGAGGAAAATGTAGCATTTCTTCCCTGGAAGCGTACAAGGCCAAGTTGGGTGGAGCTCTGAGGAACCTGGTCGAGTGGAAAGAAGAACAAACATTTAGCAGAGAACAAGTGAACCTGAAATAGGCCACTTTTCAACCTAAGCAGCTTGCTAATCACCTTAACCATCCTGACAATTCAGACAATGAATGTTTAGAATTCAGGCCATAAAACAATGTTTCAGTAAGAGGTGCAAAATCAGACCACAGTTCATTTATACGTGAGTTAGGGAGGCAATGCTTGTGCTTTGTAGTAAAAAAAAAAAAAAAAAAAAAAAAAAATAAAAAATAACTACCACATGCACNAAAAAAAAGGTAAAAACCTCATCCAGATGCACACTGTTTTGGTTTAAGCAAGCAAAATTTTTCCATTGAGAATCAATCTTAAGTCTGGAAAAACCTTTATCTGTAAAAGCACTGACAACATGGACACATTTGAGAGTTAAACAGGGAATGATACTTTTACTGTTGTTATATGGTACTTAGGTTATGCCAGCTTTTACTTTTCAAACACTCATGAGCTATTGACTTAGGGTCGAGCCATAAATATTTTTTCTAACCTAAGACTAACCTCTGTTTTGAGGTCCTATCCCTTTCACCATTTCTGGACAAGCATGCACCAAAATGGTCAGTTATGCATGCCTGAAAAGAAGTTTGTAGCACTAAAAGCTTTTAAAGTCTTTTATCTAGGAAAAGAAAGCATCCATCTGGCATGAAAAAAGGCCCTTGGCAAGACATAAGCCCATAGTCTGCTCCACTATCTGTTAGCATTTTGGAAGAGAAAGGAGCAGTGTAGTTAAGCTACTGAGAATTCTATAATCACAGTAACATTTTCTTCTCAAGTCTTCTAAGGGGAATTCACAATGCAGGATAGACTCAAAAAAACCCAAACAAACACCCTCTTTTTTGTTTTTCTTTTATATGTCTTGTGCAGAAATGAACTCTTATTTCCACTCTATCAATTGTCTCAGAATTTAGCAAACCAAGTAAGGTTTGATTTAGTGTTCCAATTAGCATAAATTCTGAGTTACATATTGAGTAAGTTGATCCTGTCAATATCCTTGAAATAAGTAAATACAAGAAAACAAATGGAAATTATTTAACTTTATATTTACTGCATGTTGTCTTGATTTGGCTTTCGCACCAGTTTGGTACAGCTCTAGGCATTGCAACAGAGCTGCAGTAGGCCTTTTGAAGTCAACTCTGCTTCTGCAGTGCCCTTTTATTCCCCAGGTTATTACACAAAAGAAATAAAACACAAATAAAACACTGTGCAAAATCCTCTCATCTCTCAATTACCTACAGGACCACATCCTCAATCTGATGACCTCCATTTAATGTCTTGTTTAATAAAATCAAGTCACATGAAAAGAAAGAACACAGGAGACACTAAGCAGTAAATGCAGCTAATGTTACACTATTAATGGGGCACAAAGCTTAAGAATCTCACTCAGCAAGAGCAAGATCTAATGCCCAGTGAACTTGATGAGTAAAATTACACGAAGGATGCAAAGGCAGAGAAACCCGTGTCTGCTGGACAACTTATTAATTTTCCCCTATTTAATAATGAAAGTAACCTCATGTGTAGAGCAGATCACTTCAAAAGAGGCCTCACTAAGTCTGTCTGACCTTTCACATGCCTAGGTGTCTCCCTAAACTGTGCTCCTACATTCACAGCCTAGAGGAAAATTAATTATTAAGCAAGGGAATACACATCTCTGACACACTGCTTGTCACGGCACTGTCCTTAACATACTGGATTTGGGGATTTGAGGAAAGATTTGGATTCAGTGAAGCCATTGACATTCTTAAGATCAACTATGTACAGACTTTACTGCATAAGGCCATATTATTTGGTAACTTGGAAGATTATGTCTGTTTGTCAGAGGTTGCCTTTCCCTTTCAGCCACAGAAGAGTGAGTCAAAATAACACAGAGGATGTAAGATGACAAAAGATGCTTTGGGTTGACTAGAAAAATGTACCTACACCGATGTACTTTGCTTTCAGAAAACACAGGGTAAAAATATATTTAGGAAAGAGCTTCTCTAAGAAATTTCCCCTTTGTCTCCAAGTCCTGTTGGCTGTAAATCACTCAACTTCATTTATGTTCTTTAGAACAGCAACCTGAAGTCTTGCACGTTCTGAAATTCCCTCAAAAGACAACACAGAACATTTACAAGCATTTTCTTTGCAAGCTGGATGCGGAATAATTCCTCTTCTAGTAACGATTGATGTGGCAGCCCTTGAACTAGAAAAGACCCTGTTGCACCTTTGTCAAAGTTGCAGCAAAAAGAATGGCTAAATTAAACAGGAATCTTTGCTTTTGTAATCATTATTCTGTGCTTTTTCACATGAAAGAACAGCACAGATACCTGTGTAACTTCCACTGCCTCACAGACTTGCGGTTCTGAGTCTTTTTGCCAGCCTACAGATGCCATTCCATTTTAGTTTCATTCAGTCTTATTGTGATTCCAAGCAGTTGACTGTAGGTCCAGCTGGCTCTGCAATTTCTGACAATCATTAAAAATTTTATAAGTGAACAAATGTATGTTTATTGCGATCCCAGTATTAATGGGTTCTGAATTTCATTGATTAATAAAACCAGGAACAAATCGCAACCAAAAATGCCATGCTACAGAGACTAGAGTAATTTTGAGGTAGTAAACAAGTTGGTGCCAAATATCATTTAGACACCAAAGAGGAACCAGTGGTCCCTGTATGACTCAAGGCCAAACCATCTCCAGAATGTAGATGTCACAGAGTTGGAATGTAAGTGTCTAGTTCAACAGAGAACAGTTTAAAATTGGAAAAAGGAAATAATACTGTGCTAGCAGGGACTGCAAGGCAACATAGACAAGCAAATGTAAGCGCTTGTAAGTCTGGCTGGAATACTGGGGTGAAATGCCTCAGTGTTTACAAAGAATGCCACAGGACCCACAGGGACAGAGTTCCCTTAGAGCCCCTCTTTCACACATAGTCACCACCATATAGAAATGCAGTGAAGACATGCTCACATAATTACTTGCAACCACAAAATTCAGTGATTTAGATAACAAATAGAAGAACTAATAGAAAAACTACAAAACTAATAGCAATACACAGATATATAGGTGCATTATCTTACATGAAACAATTTTTACCTCAGATTTGGGTTGTTATTGTACCAATGGTCAGGGTTAAAATCTTACCTCTTTCCCAGGTAAATTCTTTCCTTATATTTTCTTTGAGTTTCCAAGCTGCTGACAGAATACTCTGTGCAGAAGTTGGAAATAACATAACTATATTTCTTGCGGTTTTATAAAAAAAACAGAAACAACTTTACAATAAAAGCTACACTTTATCTGTCTGCTACAATGCAGAAAAGGCAATGAGGACTGTCAAATAAACCAGCTCATTTCCCCCATTCTTAATAATGGCTTATTACACATCCTTTTCTAGCATGAAACAATTCTGTGAAAAATAAACCAAGCATGAATCTTATTTGGGTTACAGAAAGGTCTGAATCATTTATAACTGAATTAATTGCTAGAAAGGCTTATGAGCAGCCAATTAGTAATATTTGTATTTGGATCTGCCAGTTGGCCCAGAACTGAAAATGAGTATTAGCTTTGACATAAAGACTGTAGTGTTCACAGATAAAAAAACATTCAATCAAAATCAAGAATATCCTTGAGAATTACTGTCTTGAATGGAACATGCCTGATAACTGGCCAGATAATTCTATTAGCCAAAACTGCCTAAGATATTTCCCAACTGCTGATTCAAAAACTGATTCTGCATTCTTCATACAACATCCTAAAGTCTTGATTCTTGGTTGCACTCTCTATAAAGCCCTGAAAAAGTGGGAGGAAAAAATAATGCCACACATGAAACCTATGTAGGAGCTAACAAATTGTTAATTTGTGCCCATTACATTTCCACATGCCTTTAGAGGACTTAGTTTTTCCCACGTGATAATCCACTTTTCCACAATCAGTTAATGAGTTTCAAACTAACTTGAATTATCCTGAGAATTCCAAGTAAATTCTGAAAATCACCAGGTAACAAAAGCAGCATAGCAATGCATCTGATGCCCCACAGAAGCGTTCTCTCAAAGGCTGCTTAGGAAACACACATGTTCAATCATCAATTGTTACAAGATGGAAATGTGGGCCAGGATATGCCTGTAACACATGGCTTCCAGGGGTACAGTGCCACTCTTAAGTTACTCTTCTTCCCTACACATTCTCTTCTCAACCTGAATGTAGCCCAGCAGAGGGGGGTGCAATTTCTAGAAAAGTATGGTAGATTGTAGATGCTTCTGTGACTGAGTAAAGACTGATCCCTGGGAACCTTGTGTTTCCTTTGACTTCTCATATTCCCACCATCCAAGTCTGACAAGACTCAGCCCAAAATTAAATTCGAGAAGTGAAATAAAGAGATGGAGAATGACAGAAGCTGCCACAAAATTAAAGGGAAAGAATAAGCATTGACTAACAAATTCAGTACAGTCAGAAACGTGCATGTTAGGCAAGCATCTCTTAAGGAGTTATTCCTGTAGCTCCTGGTCAGAATGTGTATTTTGTGATGGCAATTTCTAAATTTTTCACTTAAAAAAAAAGTAAGTAATTGCATAATATGTCAAGGCACAATTCTGGGCTGTCCTCAGGCACTCACACTCATGGACTCTGTGCTTTCACCCTTTCTTGAATTGGTTTTAACTGTGAGTTGTATTTTAAATGCATTTTATGTTTTTTTTACTACAGACTGTGCTCTCTTTTAGGTTAAAAACTTCAGGAGAAGTTGTATAGCCGAAGGGTTTTTTCAGGAATTCAAGGCAACACATTTTGCCCATGAAGAATGCATTCACACTTTCCTGAAGTAAATTACAATAAAATCTTACATAATTCGAGTATAAACTTTAATGTATTTGTACCGGTAAAGATCCTAGAAAAGGAAGACAGTAGAACATTGTGTAATGCTTAGAGGGGTATTTGAAAGCTTTTAAGTTAAGCATCATTTAAAACAGATTTTAATTAAGGATTTTTCTTTTTTTATTACATATTAAGGTCTTTAAGAGCATAACTTCCATAAATAGTCAAGAATAAACTACATTCAGACCTACATATAAGCACATTTCTTGGCACAGACAAATGAAAACTGTGATTGCTGACATCTCTTTGAAGGAAGATTTTCTTTTTTTTTTTTCATCCCAGCCCTTGTTTTATTTATATGGCTCTGCACACTTTTTTATTTTTAATTATCCTAAGGAAAAGAAGGGGTTGAGGGAAAGAGATCTTTGTTTTCCAACTGAGACAGTGAAATACATTCCAAAGCTGCTTTTGTTTTTAATTTACAGAAGCCCTCATGTCTAATCTACTAAGCCAACAAATAATCTGTTTGCCAGGTTTTACATGAGAGACGTGAAAAGTACATACAATTGCTGACTTTATTCTTTTTTAGGATACAGATTCATTCTCTGCCATAAACTTGAAAAGCTCCTTTTGGAGAACTTTCCACAATGAATTTATTTTTAACTATGCATTTTGTTTCCCAGGAGGTATTTCATTTTTACCCACTTGAATATCTTTAGCACTACTTCTTAATAACAACAAAATGAGTGTTTCCCTATCTAAAGATAACTAGGTCTGTACCCTTATTCATGAAAGCAGCTGTTTGAAAGGAAAAAAAAAAGTATCGAATCTCAGTATTTAAAAACTTAATATATATCCTGAGATCCACAAAAAAACTGCAGAGCAGCAACATCAGACTACAGTATCTCTACACCCCTGCAAATATCTTCTGAGAAATTCACGTATGCAGGCAAGACAGAAACACTGTTTTACAGTGAGATTTTTGAATGGTATGATCTACAGTGAGTAAATTTCTTCTGATATGGAGCAGTGCACCATTTACACTTCCCTCCTCTTCATTCTGGCACATCTGCTTCATTAGATAGGTATAAGTCTGACACAGCTGCGTCAATGAACTTGAAGGATGCAAACAGCATTACTGAACTACCTGCCAGTTTCCCCAAAACTGAGTTTTGATGGTATTTTCATAGGCCATGGCTCAGAATTCATTACGTTCATCCAGAGATGCTCCCGCTCCTTCTCTTAAAGAACACAATGCTGAAGCCAATAACACAACTAGTACAGTTCTTGTCTAAAAAATGGCTCATTTACTGAAGACTTAACTGAAGGTATTCAAACTTTACTTAGAAGTAGAACCTATATGGAAAAGGGACAAGGATGAAAAACGTTCCAGACAAACTTTTCTGCTCCAAGATGTGCATATTCCCTTCCATACAGTTCCTGCATCCACAGTTACTAACCAATGCTTTTCCACTTCAAGTGGAAACAATATCTGAGACCACCTTTTAGTTATGCTGCAGACATGAACAAGAATTTGGGAAAAGTGCAGAAGTATTACTAACAATTTAATTGGTGCATCTTACAACTATGCTGTTTGTAAATATATATAAGAAGGACGTTCAGAGTCAATAGCTTACACCCATTAGAAAAAAGGCATCAATGGTCTATTAGCTGTAGATAAAAGGCTTTGGCCACAGCTTTTATGGCAGAATTGTGGGAGTAGCTAAATATAGCATTCTTTAGTTTAAAACAAATAAAATTTTAGGTATTTTTTACATTTCTTTGAAGATACAGTAGTAAATAGATTTTCACAGATTGGTATGGATTTTAGATACATTGCAGATTATCCCTTTATTTATATGGCTATAAATTCTCATTTCATTCAAGGGGTTTATTTTATCAAACATCTTTCATCTATTTTATTCATGTTGAGTTCTGCATTAATGTACAAGTCAGTCCACTCTCGTGCTACTCAGAAAATAGACAATCTGTGCTAGGGAATTTCAGAATTAAGATTTTCATAATTTCATTTAAACAGACACAGGTCTTCAAATTTTCTTAACCTATATCCTGAGAAAAAACAACCCACAATTCAGAATCAAAATTTATTCTTAATTCATCGCCTTGAAATATACTTACAAATCACTTTTGCTCAAGTGGTTTTATAATCTGTACTTACTGGGTCCTTCTTGCAGAAGCATCAGTGCCTCTTTACAAAGAATTGCTTTCTAAAATCTCCATCTCTCAAATATCTTCCTCAGCTCTCTTGACTGAAATAAGAACATGTAAATTCCTCATCAAACCCACTTTCTGTTATGGAGGAAAACCACGGCTGAAAGTAATTTGCACCCAGGGCAGCATAGAGTCTGAGTGTGAGCTTAGGTATCCACCTCCTTTCTTCTCCCTAGTTAACCTCCATAGTAGAGCATCCTCAACCAACGGTGATGGCTCTGGCATAACGAGAAATGGGAAAAGAAGTCTCATAATAAAGGACAACTGTGGCACGTGGAGAGCCAAGCTATAGGTTTAAACTTGAACAACCCAAAGCATGGCACTGCCAGCATTCATGTAATAAGTACTACAACTGTGAAAACTTGTATTGTCCTGCAGTTGTCCTGCATTGCATTTTCAGACAAAGTTGTGCAGTCAAATTAGATGGAATGATTACAAAACAAAATTGGTTTGCAGCAAAACAATAGTTTTCTATCTGATGCAGCCATTAATGATGCATTTGACAGCGTTCAGCAGCTCCCAGGCCATGCTTATACCCAAAGACAGTTTAAGAAAGAAAGGCATCCTCCCCACTGCCACCCACAGCTCCCGGTCAGGCTGCTGTGCCTTTCATCTAATTTTTTTTTTTCCATCTTCTGTCTTTGCATACCCCTTGAGGCACATGTTCTCAAAAGTGAGAACCACTCAAATATAGTTTATATTATCCCACAGAACACTATAAAGAGGCAAGAAAATTGTCAAGCAAGGTGACAAGATTCACACCAAAAATCATTTTGTAAACTCTCTGAAATGTTGTCACAACAAACCCAGAGGAAAAATTTTACTTCCTCAGCAGTCAATAATGGAGAAGGTGACAGGAGAGCAGCAAGGGAAAACGGAGACTCCCACATGCACTTGGGAAGCTTTTCAGCTTTGTCTATACTTAGACTGCAAGATGATTTATGATCACCAGTCTCTATTGCCAGTGCAACTGTTCACTTCAATTCTGTATGTTCCTTGATTGGTCGGTTACATTTTCACAGATGCTATCATCGCACTTTATCTGTAATAATCATGTTTGAATTGCTTTTACTACACTATGCTGCCAGCCAGCTTTCTATACTGAGATATCCAATCCCAATTAATAGTGCAACTGCCTGAAATCAAGACTAGAAACTCCTTTCTTACAATGTTTATTAACTGAATGCTTCTTTGTAGGGAGTGATTATTCCCAAAACATGATGAGAGAAAACATGGTGGAAAGAATGAGAACTCAACAAAGTGGCAAATTAGGGTATGGACAGACAACTGCAAACTAGAGTTAGCATAGCTCAACAATTTCCCACTTACTAGCTGAACTGTACTAATGGATCACAACACACTTCTGATTCACTGCTACTGTAAAGAAAAGTAGATTATATTAAACAAGTTGCTATTTTGCATGATGACATTCTAATACGTAATACCTCTTACCTTGGAACTATAGTCAGGAGCACATACACAAGCAATTAGCAGCAATTCCTTAAACTGCTAAAGCTCAATTACTTGCCTCTCTAAATTTCTACACCATTCATTGCAACCAGTGCTAGACCATAATTTCCCCTATCCTAAATGGACTTACAGTTCTCCTATGTGCTTTACACAAAAAAACAGTAATACAATATTAAATTGTCAGCTGTAAATTGGCATCCACCGCAGTTGTTCATGCTGGTCTCACCTGCTGCTTATCCTTACATGTTTCAAATGCTGGTTTCTCCTCTGAAAGCTATAGTGTAAAAGACTATTCCAAGAAGCTTGTGGTTCTGCACAAATTGTTACATGTTCCAAATCACCAGCGTAAGGTTATTGAGGATCCTATTCTCCTATGTGAAAACTCATCCTGATCAAGTCAAAGAGATGTCCCACCTTGACTTGGGCTGAAACTCCCAAATTCTGGATATAAACAAATGATTATGAATTATTGCACTGAGTCACATTAAAGGCCTAGAAAGTAAACAAATTAGGTGGATACAACACATCATAAGGCAAACAATAAACAATATAAGATGAAGAACTGGCCATCTTCTCACAAATAATTTCCTCATTTTAAAATCAGAATTTTTGCTGCTTTTTCAATCTTCTGAAAGTCACAGATGATGCTCAGTGACACTTAATGGGAAGGCAACTCTTTTTTTAGCTTGGATAAGAATGACTGCTGTGTAACCACTTTGTGGCCCATGTGAAAACATTAAGCAAGGCACCAAGAAATCAGTCTTCCTGCTTTTTACACACCATTCTCATCAACAAAAGCATCTGGAGCTAGTCTGAAATACACTAATAGAGAGATCACACTGCCTATGTGGCACTAACTAAATAGTTCTGCATCACATTTGTTTCAGAGCTTGCAAAAAAAAAACCAAAAAAAACAAAAAAAACCAAGCAAACAAACAAAAATCCCCACCCTTAACTTCCTCTTCCCTCACCCTCAGTTACCAGCCATCACTAGTACCATTACAACTCCTTTGTAGACTAGGTCACTGAAAAGATCTTGCTTAAAATAGCTGGATTGAGACAGAAATGGGACATTTGCTTTTCTTTAACTGAGGACCACTCCAACCTATAGCATAGTCATACATAGATACCTTGACACAGCTTCACTAAGGGCAAATCATGCCTGACCTATCGGGCAGACATCTATTATGGGGTGATGACAGCAGATGACAAGGAGGGACTGACTGATACCATCTGCCTAGACTTCTGAAAAGCCTTTGACATAGTCATACAAAGCATCCTTATCTTCAAATTGAAGATATGTGGACTATTCAGCAGATAAGGGATTGGCTAGAGGGATCCAGCTGGAGAGTTGTGACCGATGACTATGTCCAGGTGGAGGCTGCTGAGTGCTGGTCTTGGGACTGATGCTCTTTAACCTATTTATCAAGGACACAGACAGTGGGATTGAGGCAAGTTTGAAGATGATATGAAGCTGAGCAGTGCAGTTCACAAAGCAGAATGAAGATATGTTATCCAGAGGGACCTGGACAAACTTGAGAAGTGGGCCCATGAGAACCTAGTGAGGTGCAACAAGTGCAAGGAGTGGTACCTGGGTCAGGGTAATGAGTACAATCAGTACACAAGTACAGACTGGGACATTGACTCATTTAGAGCAGCCCTGCGGAGAAGGACTAGGCAGGTACGGTAGATGAAAAGTTGGACATAAGCCAACAGTGTGCACTGGCAGCCCAGAAAGCCAACCGCATCCTGAGCTGCATCCAAGGACACATGGCCATGAAGCTGAAGGGGAATGGCTTTAAACTGAAAGAGAGAAGGTTTAGATGAGATCTTGGAAATAAATTCTTTACCATGAAGGTAGGGAGGTGCTAGAGCATGTTGCACAGAGAAGTTGTGGATGCCCCATTCCTGAGGGTGTTCAAGGTCAGGCTGGATGGGGCTTTGAGCAACCTGGTCTAATGGAAGCTGTCCCCATCCATGGGAGGGAGATTGCAACTAGATGATCTTTAAGGTTTCTTCCAACACATATACATTTTATCACATTATCTAGTGCTGAATACAAGATAGTTTATTCTTTTTCAGGACAGCCACATGAAGTCATCTGATATAAGAAGGTTAATTTTCCAAGACTCCAAGCAGTCACAGTGACTGTCAAAGTCACAGTCTGTGTGTTAATGAAATTAGAAAATACTGCCTTGTTTCCTGCGGTGAATTTCTACTTTGCTAGGTCTTGGAATGAAGATTAAAGACCATGTGGGCAGAAATTAATAAGTACTTTGTATGAGGGTATACCTTTATTTAGTGGCCCTGATCACTAACTCGAGGAGCAGTTTCCAAGTGCACCTTAGGGGTGACACACCAAAGTTCTTTCTGGGCTTGGTTTGTGTGTGCTACTGGCTGTGGTGTGTATTTTCCAGCCCCTCACATGTTCATCCATGACATATTTGAGAAATAGAACCTGAATAGTGACAAAAGGCTTGGTATATTTGGCTGAGAATAAAGGCTGCATGTTCAAATAGGCACTAACTTGTGTGAGTTGGTCAAATTTTCCCTACAGTTGTTTTATTCTGGGAACTTCACAATGGAGAAAAGAATTCTTTTGATATTCACATTTCAAAGAGCAGGCTTTTGTGAATATTTTCAATAGAAGATGATAACACTACTGATTTATATAGACTGTGTCTAAACCTACACATGCATATGCACAAACATACATGCACAACATATACATATGTATATGTAGAACTATCTGTAACAGAGAAGGAGACTCTTTCATTTTGTCTTTTGTGCTCCTCACTCCAGGAATCTACCCTTGATCTTGGCAGAACTGATAGTTTATAATGAATACTTCTTCAGCTTTCATGGCTGGCATCAAGGAAACACCTGGGAGTAAGATTTGTTCACAGTGGTTTTGTGCATTTCCTTTTTAAACATAGTTACTGTTCTGTTTGCCTCTAATAAACATTTTTATTGTGTTTAAATATTTTATTGGCTCAGGAAAAAACAAAAAAGAAAACAAGCAAGTAAACATGAGGGACTCCTGTGCTTCTGCAAGTGGAAAGAGATCCTGAAAGGATAAAGAAACAGAGCCAAAGCCAGATGTGCCATTGACTGTACTGCAGATTAGCTACACCTGACATTTAGTGGTGCCTCATTTTCACTTTAACTGCCTACATAGAGAGGGAGAGATGGGGAAAATGGTGATAATTTTCAGAAAAGCCCTAACACCTATTTAAAGTACTTGCATGGTCCTCAGAATCATGGTATTTACTTTGTTTTATTAATCTCCACAAGAACCCTGTGAGTTTCAGAATGTAATATTCCCTTCTAACAGAAAGGAATTAGTGTTTTAAGAGCTAAGTGATCTACTGAAGGTGACAACCAAAATTTCTGGCAAAGCTCTGTCAAACTTACATAGAAGATTTGAAGTACAGCATATTTTGTTACATCAGTTTAATACAACTGATATTAATCTCAGAAATAATATCTAAGGAGGATAAAATACCAGACATACAGAAGAGTAAACAGAATATTAGAAGGAGAGATTTAGATACACAATACCCCATTCATTCTATTTTAAGGAACCAAGTCAGCACAGTCAGATAACATTCACATTCTACATTGATGCAGTCAGACTTCCTTTGTCATTATGACATTCCTTACTCCTTCCTTTCTGTGTATTTGTCTGCTTGAGATTTGAAACATCCTTGAAACTAGGTACTAGAGTTAAAACTGCCAGTTCTGAGATTTGAATTATTTCCAATAACAACTTCTGTTCTAAGTAAATTATAGAGACTAGAAATAGAGAGAGACGAAAAGATGTGCTGTATTTTAGGGGATCAGTTTTCAAATGCTTTTGACCAGCTCTGTTTTTTGAACAAAAAAAAAACCCACACAAAAAAACAAAACAAATCAAACCCAAACAAAAAAAAAAACACAAAAAACCCAAAAAAAACCACATAAAATTGAAGAATCTGATACCTCAGAAAACCAAGAACATCTGTTCTACAGGTACAGGCTTTGTTATTCAATCTAAATAGTAAACAGTAAATGTATAACCTACAGGTAAAGCCCTGGTTTACAATCTTGTTTGTAAGCATGAAAAATTCATGCATAAATACAAGAAATACTATCAGTAAACAAGGTCTTATTCTATCACTTCTTTGCTAAAGCATAAGTTTTGGGGTAAAAACCAGTGAAGAGAGTCCTTTTTCCACATGCAAGTTAGCAGGAAGAAGATATTTCAAGGATGCTGCAATGCTTACACAAAAGTCCTGGTACTTATGTAGGTAGTTTAAGAAAGCAACAACGGAGTCTGTAAATCTCAATATTCCCCCATACTCTACTGCTCCAGTTGAGCATGGAGAGGAATAGTACTCAGTGGGATATTTCTGCTTCCTGTGATATCGTACATTTTAGTCTAGCCCATTTCTGGAAAGAAGCTTCACTGGAAGTTCAATCAATTCCACAGCTTCAAATGTGTTTCAAAACCAGCACACATGAAAAGGGGAATAAAGGGGAGCTTCTAATTCTGTATCTTTATGAATACTTATGAAAATATACGGATCAAAGCTTCTTCCTCTGCAAGTAAATTTCAAGTCTCCTGTAGGACTCAAAGGAAAAGTATTAGAACTCATTTTATATTTCAGTCAGCATAAAGCACGTGTCTTCCAATAGCTTTTTCCTAATTTGCAGGGCACTGCATCAGAAATGATGCAAAACAGTCTAAACAAGGCACTTCTGTTCCCCCTTTCTGGGGAAAAGGATATCAGGAATATAACACGAATGCAAGCTGTCTCTGCCATTACCTTGTCCACCAGCTCTAGCCTACCTACCTTATGCATATGAAACATATATCTAGGTTAGACATAACCTTCTGATCTCTCTCCTTACTGAAACAAACATCAGCCAAGCTGGCACCTGGCAAAGCCCTTTTGCCTTCAGTTATTGCTCAAACTGAACATTTGCTCCAATGCATTTGTTGTAGGTCACAACTCTTCCCAATCACTGCCATTTCTGCTGCAGAAGAGTCATTCTGTTGCTAAGGGACTGACCACAATGGAGGAGTTCCATGTTCAATACTTGGCTGTAAAAAGGAGCTGTCAACACAGACAAACAAGCATGATCTGAGATTCTCCTCTGAAACTCAGAGTTGCCCAGAACAGAACCCAAGCAGTCCAGTCATGAGGCTGAACTCCTCAGCAAGGCATCCTGGCTCAGGCAACAGGCTGCACCAACATGGATGTAGCATCTTCCAAATCAGGACTAGGTCAAGTCTCCTCAGCAAGCAAGGCAGGCCACCCAACTCAATGCCCATTTCTTACACTGTCCTTTAGCTTTCCTCCTCCCATAGCTGTTTAGAAATTTGGGAGCAAAAGGACTTACATATGTGTACAATGTTTGCTCTTCATACAGGAAAGGCTTGCAGTGGCTACAGAGGTTTGAGCTTTTGGGTGAAGTTCTCTTTCCAGAGAGATAGTGATATCACAACTTGACAACCAGGAGAGGAACACAAAAAAAAAAAAATCTATTTAAAAATACCTTCTTGGATGTTAGTCAGAAGCAAGAAAGAAATGAAGATGCAAGAGAGAAATTACAATGAAAGAAAGTAATTAACTGAGACTTAAGAAACTTCCTCTGCTTAGAAGGAGGGGAGTTTCTGCTAGTAGAAAGAAGTTAGTTTTGAAAAATGTCTGCACTCATTAAATGATTACTGCAAAAGGAGAAGAGAACATTGACTTCTGTTGACAGAACACCTCCCAACTTTCAAAACCTGACCAGGTCCCTAAGAAAACCACTAACAGCAGTTTTGTGGTGGCACAAAACTAGTGCATCTCTGATTATATCTACTCAATTATCACATGACACCAAAAAAAAAATCCAGTAGCTAGCCAGGAATTTCACAAAACCCCAAAGAGGATAATAGCATTCTTTGAATTTTGGTGTATATACGTCCTTTTTTTTTTTACCCTCACATTCATGGACATTTATTTTGAAAAGAAAGAAATAACTAGGTGGGATTTCAAGAGAAAAGGAGTCACTTCCCAGTTCTAGCACAGACTTAAATTAAACAAATCATTTAATTATTCTGAGTCTATTCCCCAGCCATAAAATCTGGGCAACAACTCATTTATTCTCTTCTTTTGCGCATTTACATAGGTTTAAATGCTGAAGGGCAATGGTGATCACCTATTATGGATTTGTGCAGTGATACAAAGAGATTGGAACACAGCAGGGCCTTTAAGAGCTATCTCTTGTTTGAAGTACATTCAAAACTACACTGTTCCATACTACATACATCTCCCAGAGTTTATTACAGTGAGAGCTAAATAAAGATTCATAATCATTGACAATAATTTAGTGTCAGAAATTAAAGGATCAAGAAAAGTATCTATAGATAATTGCCTGTCTTTCCTCCTTCTCTACACATTACCAACAATACAGCATGGTGGAGATGGAAGGGGAAATAAAAGCTACCTCTGATTTCTGTGAATAAGTAATAGCCAAAAGCTCCTAAGAAACCTCAGTTCTCCAGCCTTAAATTTTCTACAAGAAAAAGCTTTCACAAATTGGCATTAATGAAGAACAATCTTCTTGCTTTGTGTGACAGGAAGATCCACCTTTTCTAAGAGAAAAATACACCACAATCTAGAAATCCTATTAATAACATTAGAGTCCTGAACTTTAATGTATTAATGAATGGACGTGCACCCATGCTGTAATCATGGATTTCAGCATTGCCTTTGATGCTTCATTGGTCACAAAGCTCTTACAAAATGTTTGAAGTGTCTGGCTGTGTAATAATGATTTATAATTCTCTTGAACCAAAGCAAAATTTGCTAGTAAAAATCATTTTTGAAATAAAAAATAAATTGTGACTGGAGGGTCTGGGTTTGTTTCAAAAAGAGATCACCCACAAGCAGCAAATTATTTAAAAAGCCACTGGTTCTAGTGTTTTGAGAAAGGGAGCGTACAACTCAGAATTTCAAAGTAGTGTTAATTAAGATCAGTTTATTAAAATGTCAATCTTTTTAACCAAAAATTCTGTACCATGAATACTAGCTCCAAGTTCCTTTCTGTTCAGCTTTTCATGAAGAAAACTATTTTTCCTCATACCAAATATTCAGCTTTATCCCTTTTCCTACTCCTTCTTTTTTCTCCCATCTCTTCTGTTAGGATTTTCTTATAGAATAAGTGGTCTTTGTATGATTGCTAGATTACTGCTTCCCCCCTCCCCCTGTGCTGTCAGGAAGGTCTCTGAGTTGCAATTAAAACTGTTGGGGAAAAAAAAATCTTAAAAGATAATCTTAAAAGTTTCATGAATTTTCTTTCTTCCTTTTCAGCTCAGTCCAACACTCAGAGTCAATGAAAAGAATAACTTTGCTTCAGCACAATGTGGATTAGAGCCATATTTGAAATCAGTTACATACTTTCACTATCATAAGTATTTTCATTAAAAGACTTCTTTCTCAAAGAGTGCAAGGAAATGAACTTGACAAGAATAACCAGGACTGGTACGTCCTTACCACTGAAAACAGTTATTTTTTAAAAAAAAATATTTAGGAGAACAGTGAAATACTTAAAAAAAAATCCAACAAAAAAAGAGTGGACATGATACAACTGGAGACATCCCTATATTACGCTCAAAAACTTGTAATATTAGTTGGGCAGAAAGGGCAAACAGGGCAGTTTTACCCTACACCAAACTGACCCTGGAAACAAAATTGCATCAAATTCTGGCACAAAATCACAGAATAAGACTAATCTTTTCCCTGCATTTGGAGAGGGAAAGAATTCTACTCTAAGTTTTAGATGGATCTTAGATTTAGACATTAATTCAATTGTGTTCTTTCAAATTAACTTCAACTGCACCTTAAACTGAAAATAACTACCTGGATTTTTAACCACAGTTTAAAAATTATCTCCTCACTCTTCCTTGAAGTGTTGGGCTTGAGTTTTTAATATTTGTGATAAACATTAGAACTCCTTTCCTTTCTCAGTCTTTCCAAGAAAATATTTTCTTTTTTTTTTTTTGTTTTTAAACAAAGATGTATTGCTGAAGGAGATACTGCAAAGCAGAGACAACTAGCAGTGTTTCTACCCATGGCTATGGATTCAGGACTGAACGAACTCCAGAAAGCCAAATAGAAGACCGAGAACAGAGATTATCTCTGGCACATCACAGCAGAAGGAATTCCTATTCCCTATCATTGTGAACAAGAATATTAGACTTTGTCATAACACACCTATAAACTGTTAGAAAATATGTGTGCTAGCATGTACCTCCATAGAGAAAATGATGCCTGGAGTAAGGCATTTCCTAGGACATCACTAAGCTGAGACAAGGACAACAGCCTTTTTCCCTGTCAGGACTCAGGATTATCATGCAGGTGTGAGAATGAGAAATACACTTAGTATAAACAGAGCAAACACCATCCCCATATTCATTTTTGTCTTTTCTTCCTTGACTCTTTGCTTCAAGACACATGAAAGAACATGATCTCACTGCTTAGTTACATGTTTATTTCCGACCTCTCCATCACCTATCCTCTCCACTTTTTCCTGTTATTAGCACAAACCCTGAACCTGTCACAGAGTTCCCTTATGGGAAGCCATACAAATTCATTAGAATTACAGGCTAACACTTGTCAACTCCTCTTCCTATTATAAAATAGTACATGATGTCTTGTACTGGCAATGGGAATCTTACTGTTGATTTTAGCAGAACCCCCATTCTAATGAATCAAAGATATGCTATGACTTATTAAATTGTGTCCTGTAATACCAAGAGGTTTTGCTTTCTTATTCATCTGCAAATACTTTTTTTTTTCCAGTTTGTGAAAATGCAAGCTCCAAAAGACCAGCAACCCTCTACAGCACTAACCTCTGACTTCTGACCCCCTGAAAACAATTACTATTAATCAATAAGGTGAACCATAACACTCCTGTAAGTTTTTTCACCTAGAGGAATAGAAAGATTTCATGAAATCATGACCACACCTGTCTTGTCAGTCAGAACAGTGACTGATTCTACAATCTCGTAACCTCATTGAGCTCTGATGCACAATTTGACAGAGCAAACATCTTCTTAATAAACCCCTCATATGTCAAGCCTTAGAGCAGAATATTAATAAAACTTCTAGGGGAAGATATGAAGTCCTATTTCTGGTCAAATGAAGAAATCCTTTTAAGGAGCAAGGGAATAGTCACACTCAGTGCAAATATAGTAATTCAGACAAATTGCAAAGTTGTTTACTAGTATGGCTACAATTATGCTTTCAACAAAGCCATTTTGAGCAGAAAATCATCCCAAAAATGCCTTATTTATTTATATATAATATTTTAATGTATAAATTACCAATATATATTTATATTATATAAAATATACTCTTATATTATACATGTGTATATAATATTGGGTAAGTATACCTACAGATATTATATCACGAACCAAAGCAAACTAGAGATGCTTATATCAAGTTCTCTCAGGACCTTAACACAGCCTACTTTCCTCTAAAGGCAGACGTATCACTTTATTTAAAAGGTGTGACCAGTGTCTTCATATCCTGTCCAGTTACCAAACCTCATCCTCACTGGCCTTGACTGATTTTACTTTTTGTACAGTTGTGTAAAATGCTGCACTAATATTACATACAGATTAAAATGTACTTATTGTGTATTTAACCAGTCATACCCAGGTGCATTAACTGTTTCCACACAAGTTTCTGTTTTTAATCATGGATAAGCATCACAGCACAAGCTTCTACTCTGCTTCTCATGACAGCACAAGGACTTTGGTAATACCAGTTGATGCAAGCAAATTGATATATGACAGAAGGCGATGAGAAAACAGTCTTGGATCCATCACTGCAAGGAAGTTTGGTTCTCATTGTTATTCTGTCATGTAAGGAATACACTATCACAGATCATAAATTGTTTAACTAGCTCATCTTCTGACAGGCTGTGCTTGTTTCCTCTTGTAGGAGGAAGAATTCCCTTTCAGCTGATTTCTTCCAGGTTTCCCTGTACGGACTGCCTGTTTGCTTGGGCATAGACAGACCACAGTGTAAAGTCAATTGAATAGGATTCTTACCCAGGACAAGTTCAGTCCTTTCCCTTTGAGGGTAAACATTTTTTGCAGCCAGTTCAAGGCTTTTTGTAGTAGAAGAAAGCAACTAGGCCTGGCAAAATGCCTTATCAGTTTACACTCCAAAACACAACAAAACACACCATTTGCAAAATACAATCTACTTGTAAGCACATTCCCTGAAGTTGTTGATCAAGACAGAAAACCGAAAAAAGAAAAACCCGACAAAACCAATAATACCTCTAAAATCTGTAGAAGATAAATGATGCATCTTCTCCCATCCTCACATGACATTATGAGGGGGGAAAAAAACAAACAAACTACATAAAAATCTGACAAACACGATAAGACTAAGTATTCTGGTATGCTTTGCTTCCACTAAAAATACAAAGTCCTAGTGTTCATTTTTCCAAAGCTTTATTCATAATACATTTTTGCTAGCTGCACCTACATTGTAATCAATAACCACTTTGCAAACATTTTTAATATTAGCGATGAAAAATAAGTAGTATTCTCACACACAGACCAAATCATCTCACTGCAAATACCTGTAAAAGGTTTTAATTTCATTTGAAAAGCTACAAACCTCCTGCCAGTCTAACAGCCGAGGAGTTTGTTTTCCAAAATTAAGGTAGAGCATAATCAGTTAATGAATCATTTAGAAAGCAAAACTTTCAGACATAAAATACTTGCTACAGTGTTCCAAGTTGGCAATATTTTAACATTGCAGGAGGTTGCCGTGGCCATATTCTTAGTGTCAACACAGTTTTAAGTATCTCTAACTTTGCCTTTGTATTTCTGTACATTTAGGCATATAAAATATAACTTATATATCTGCACATAAATATTCAATATTTATATGTCAATTATTTTTTATATATATACACACACATCATTCATATGTTGATTAAATGGAAAGAAAATTCAGCACCCAAGTCACTTCTGGTCCTCATTTAGGCAGAATACTAGCTTTTAATCAAATTGATTAATATCAGTAGAATGAAGAGAAAGAAGACAATAGGAAATAGCCTCAGGCTATGCCAGGCGAAGTTCAGGCTGGATATCAAGAAGAACATCTTCATTGAAAATGTGGCTAAGTATTAGCATGGACTACTCAGGGAGGTGGTGGAATAATCATGCCTGGAATTGTTCAGACAAGAACTGAATGTAGCACTTATTGCTATGGTCTAGTTGAGCTGGTACTGTCTGGTCAAAGGTTGTACTCAATCTTGGAGGTCTTTCCCGACCTTAATGATTCTATGATTCTAAGACCATGGCAGAGAGAACCCTAATTCCAGTAAAATACCACACTACCATAATAATCCAAGAACTGTAGAGGCATAGCAGGAACTATGCCACTAAAAGTAAAAGTTTATAGAGGCATGAAGGAACAACTCTGAATGAAATCAGATCTAAACACACACCTTTGTCACACAAATGTTTCAGTAAATTCAACAGGGTTTCCAGAACTAGGACAGTGCTACCTAGATAAAACAGAGATAAACTGGAGGTGCCATAATGATGCTGATATTTTGAAGCCAAATATCACTTGTTTGACCATCCTTAACCAAGTACAAAGAGACACTGCAAGCAGGATATACTTACATGAGACATATAATGCAATTATTTATTGCTTAAACACAAACAAAATATAGCAAGGATTTAGCAAGCTATGAAGCAAAGTGCTACTTCTCACCATGCCAATAAGGCAGCTGCACAGTGGTCTCAAGCCAGGCTGGCAGTGATCTGCTGCCTGAGCTCTCCAGAATGCATTCTAGACATGAATGAGTTGACACCTTCTACCAGGTCTATAGACCCTGAACCCCAGTTTCCTGACTTTCCTTTCCCTTTTAGGATTCTATACTTTTCCACACTGGCTTTTTCTCTTCTAGAACACTTGAGCTACTAAAGATCCTCTCTCAACAATCATGTTTCTGCCTATGTGTTTTACCTTTGTTAACTCTTTCTGATGCTTAGCATGGGTCTGCTTTAGCAACTACAGTCCGGCTACAGCTACTCTGGACTGTAAGAGCTGAGTCTTGATTCCTTGATACACAGGCAACTGAAATCACACATACAGGGAAGCTTACAACTGGATTTGCAGACATGACACATTTCTCTGACAAGTCCAAATCTCCAGTATAAAAGAGCCTAGAATTTTGCAGGGAACTAGATACTAACATCGTGAAATCAGCTTCTAGTTATACACAGCAACCTTCATAATGACACGTATAGTACAGTTAAATCCAGGAATTACAAGGAAGTAACACAATGAAAAATCATGTTTCTGACTCCTAAACCAGCTCCCCTTAGTGACCTGGGGCCCACTGTCATTGGATTCTGAAGTTTCTTTTATGATGCTGGAAGCTGAGCAAAGTCAATAACTCATTCTATAACTACATATTATACAAATATTTTTAGATGGTTGTCTGCTTCTCTCTGTTTGTGGAGAACAATGTCATGTTGTCGATTTACAGTCTTTCAAGAGCTTTATAGTTAATTGAAAAAAGAGAGGTCTGTTCCATAACTAAGGCAACAAAGAGAAAACCATGAAATTCAAGTAAGGGGCCAAAATCTATCCCAGACAGATACTGAAAGAGTTAAGCACTTTACTCAAGTCCATTCACAGATAGTATCAATATATTCATGTCCCGATGTCAAACTGAGGACAGCCTGGACAGACCTAGTTTCTCTGTGCATCTCTGGAAAATGAGAAAAAATTATTTCCCTTTCAAAACAGATACTCTGAGTTATGGTACCTTAATATTTTTCTAACACTTACAGATTCTCAGGTAGAATATATTGGCCTTACATAAGTCAAAGTATTATTCTATTATTACCTATTTAACACCTAGTTAAACATTACTTAATCCACTGGCATAAACCCAATACATCCCCATTAAGTTAAATATTGCTAGTGCACTATTGTTTAAATTAAGCACTAGTCTAAGCAGCAGTAAATGTCATTCACTGTCATTAGGGTAAATTGGTTCCCTGAGCAACATACCGGGATTGCAGGTGTCCTGATTACACAGGCCCTCATTAAATACAGTATACTATTGCTTCAAACATGAAACTCAAGCTCATTGTGACAAAGAAACTCCACTTTTCCTTTTTGCAGCAAGGGGAGGGTGCACAAACACAACTACCAGAACTACCCATTCCCACCTCCCTGCCGCAACTCCCACATCCCTTTACAGAACAATGTTTGCCAATTGTGTCATGGTTTAGTTGCAGGCCTTGAGCAGAGAAGAAGCCCTACCCAGATAGGGATCTAGGAGAGAACAAGAAACTATTGAAGCCAGGCATCCTCCTGCAGACAGATCTTTATACAACTGAAACCTTGAAGCAGATAAGGCTCTGTACAGAAGGAAGTACTGCTCCTATAGTAAATTACAGGACCAGAGCTTGAGATGATAATCACTTACTATTTATCAAGGATAGTGTCTTCTGTGAAGACCCTCGTATACCTCAAGGGGCTAAATAATAATGAGATATCATAGCTGATTTGCAATACTTCAGGTGCACGAAATACAGCACAACACATTCATGTTCTTATTGCATTTTTTAGTTACTAATGTGACCAAATAGCCTAACCCGTATTAGTTAAATAACCATAAAGCCCTCAAAGATTAGAAAAAAATGTGCTACTTTTCTTTTTAAAAGAAATAGAGGCTTTGAAATACTAATTTTTTTTATTTCTGTCCAATAGGGGATTCATGCACTGGAAGAGTTAAGGAGTGATAGTAGTGCTGAGAGTCAGATGAACTGCTCCTGCTAGCAACTATCTCGTGGAGCTGAAGGACAGCTGGTGATCCTTGCCTTGGGGTTAGCAATTCACTATCTATTTCAGGATTTTTTTCTTGACAATGTGAACCCTATACATCATTTACATAATGCAACACACTTGCATTCTTCTGCTGGGCTTTAGAACTTAGATTACTAACAGAAACAACAGTTACACTGGTTAAACAATATAAATGTCATCCATTAAAATATTAGTCTTACTCATTGTCCTGATGCAACCTTTTAAATAGAACATTTTCATCCTGGAGATGCATTTCTTTCCACACAGACCTTTCTAATGAAATTATATGTATACTGAATGGCATGGAGGTTTATTGATTCTACCTTCAATTGGTAAAGAAAACCAAAGCAACCCATTCTATTGAGCCTGCAGCAAAGCAAGAACATTATGACTTTAAAATGTGGCGGTGCAAAAAGTATTGAAGATTTGTATGTTAAGAATCAACTAGAGAAACTGAAATGAAAACAGGACCATAGAAAGAATGAAAGCACTTTACATGAATAAAGCATCGCACAAGTACAAGCTCACTAGCTGTATATGAACATGTGCATATGCGAAGAGGAGGAGCCTAGAAAAACTATGCACCTTCCTTAGTCACTCCTGAGGCCCACAGAGAGCTAGGATCATATGCTAAGTGGGTGAAGTGATGCTCTACTCCAATTACATTTTTCTTAACCAGCAAAGCTAATAGGCATCAAATTTATGACAAAAATATGCTATAACTCACACAAAAGTTTAGCTATAAGCTTTCACATGGGTAAGAGATTCTGTAGGTAACTGCTATGAGCAGGTTTGGGTGAATTCCATTACACCCTGAAAGCAGATACATATAAGTAATTCTACTCAACTTCTAATGCCACTTGAGCTCCACCAAACATATACAGCAAAACTACAGAAAAATTGAAGAATTTCCTAGTTTTAAATGTCCTTTTAATCTTGGAGAATCATTGCTTCTTAATGAAAAGGTTTGCCAAGAGACTCATGAGCAACATACACCCAGTTTTAGGTATATGAAGACTGAGTAGGGAGTGACAAATGGGTGCTGCTACACACTTCTCACACGTTTTGCCAGTGTCTTAATATGAAGGCAGATACTGGAGGAAGCTCCATCACTCCAGAAGCTGAGAAATTCTGCTGTGAATTTTAATTATTATTAAAGGAATTGAGCACTGCCAAACACAAACATTTAGAAAGCTTAAGGCAGACCATTATCGAATCATTAGGTTGAACTAGAAATTGTGAGGTTTAAAATATACTCATTACACATTTCTCCTACTGACTCTTTCATTTCTAAGTCTTGCATCACATTCAGATGTCATTTTGAGATGTTCACAGACTTCATGGGATACAGTCTGAATGCCAGTAGAAGTTCAATAACACCACACATTATAGGCCAGACCAGAAGCATTCAGCCAGTACTCCAATCAGAGTCTATTAAACCAAGCTCAGTGAGGCACTAGTTTTCCATCCACATGTACTTGAAGGTTTGGGGGTTTTAAGTTAAATCTTATTTTGATTAAGAGATGCTATATATATAGAGAGAGAGTATAGCACATTCCAATCATTTCTTCTGATTTCAGTTCTTTAATTTGGAATGGTCCTTTTTCCTCATTTTCTTTACTTTCATCTGCCTGTTCACATGAAACTTCTCAGGATGATGTCTTATTTTTTTGTTAATTTTATTTAGTTTTTTTAAATCAGGTATATGGAAAACATCCAAGTTACCAATGTTAAATCACAAGTGGTGTTTGCAGGCACAGTGATCTAACAAAATATAATACAATTGTACAAGACAGCTGCTGAAATTTAATAAGCAGTTGCAAAACTTCTTTCTTACTGAAGCCACCCACTGCTCTGGAAGATGCTTCCAAGGAGAGGTGTGGTTGGAAATTTGACCCTTTGAATAAAAATTGGAAAGTTTCAGTTCAAACCACAGAGTCTGAGACTTATGTCTTTAAAACATCCTAAAAGATCAGTAACAGTGCAGCTTCTCCCCACAGCAGAATAACAATAATATTGGTAAAATGTTATTTACACGGTTCATTTATTAAACAGAAATCTTAGCATAAATACAGAGATAGTCTGCAACTTGAAACAGCATTTTAAGCTCAAATTTCTAGAAATAAACTTAAGTGACAACCTGATAAAACAGTCTAGAAATTATTCTACCTGGTTAAACTACTTATAATTTCAACAAAAGTTAGAAGAAATAGCAGCAATGTAACAGACCACATAACCTACAAACAACAAAAACATACTGAAGGAACAGAAATGGGCAAAAGGACAAAAAGATAAACACAAAAATGTCATGTCTGTAAATCAGGGGGAAAACTTTTTTTCTAAAAAAGTAGTTCCAATATGCTGTTTCTCAGTAATATTGTATTACTGAGTTGGATTCTCCCACGATGTGGCTTAGCAACAATGCATCAGCTTGGAATACATTCAGCCACGACTCTTTCAAACAAACAAAAGAAATGGAAAGGAAAGAGAAGTGAGACACAATAGAATGTCACTTGGCACAAAAGTGTCTATCACTTTACTGCTAAATGCCAATTACTTTTATGTTTGTGCTAATGGGCAGGAAATCACAGCTCCTTTGTCAAGGAGTCCATCATACTGTGATTACAGGAGGAGGGGATTTTTATCTGCCTTATTCCCATAACTACTCTATATACTTCCAGAAATTATGTGGAAGAGTTAAAAAAAAATATGTTGTGTGAACACGGTTCCAACTAAATGCAATCCATCTGCATATTTATTTTCATTCCTGGTGTTGGTTTGTTGGTGGTTTCTTTTTATCTATACTGTGTTTCTGTTGATATGAAGAGGTGCTGGATGTCTGATCTCAATGTATTTCTGATTTGATAATGGACTTCTTTGAACTAAAAATCTACGGTGTCCCAACAAGTCAAGAAAATTGATCCCACTGCTTGGAAATCTAGCACTTACAAATATCTGATTATGGAGTGCACTTACAATCATCCAATGTGATTCCAATCAACAATCCTTCAGAGCAGTGTAGGTTTTAGTGAACCTGGACAACCCTTTAAACTATTGCAATGGCCTCCTCCTGCAACACAGTACCAACAGTAGCTGTCTGTGCTCCTATGTACGACTGTCACCTGTCCTAGAACAGGAGGAAAACAAGACTCCAACAAATGCAAAATAAGTCCAATACAAAAAAGAAGGCAACTGCATCTGGGCACAGAGGTGCCAGGATATAAACCCACCTGCACATGCTGAATGTCTGGTCCTAACTTCCCATGTCCTGTCAAATAAGCAGGGACAAGGGAAGACTTGTGGTTGGAACGTACTGCACTTTGGCTTTTCCAAGTTCTCACAAGAGAAAGCAGTTCTCTATCCTATGCTGCAGTCAGGGCTGCCACTAGGAGAATGAGGGAAACATAAATCAGGCACCTCTTCCTTGTGCCAAGCAAACCACAGCAGAGATTTTGAACCTGCTCCTTTGATGTTCTAGAGGGCCTACATCGTAGCCTACTCGTTAAAGAAGGCTTGTTGCCTTTCCTGCCCTTTACACAACTTGGTGATTATACAACATCACATTCTTTGAAACCTCTCCCTTACTCACTGATCTAAACACCAACTTTGCCCATAGTTTTGCACAACACTCAAAATGAACTGAGACTTGGGAATCAAACACTATGCATGACACAGGAAAGCAGCAATTGAAAAATAAATAAATAAGTGTTGAGCTGTCAACTGAAACAAACTCTATAAACTATTGTTTGCAATATCCCACTGCATGTTTCAGTACTTGAAGTCATACTTTACTGATCGATTTGCATACCATATCGATCTCAAGGGCTGAATAATGTGTTTGATTTGTGGCACTTCTGCATAATTTTCTGATTAAGTTACTTATTTAACCTATTGACCTTTACTCTTAATTAAAGAGCCTATGTAGATGTTGAGCAGTAATCAACTTGCACACTACTGAGTGGAATTTACATCTTATGGAATTTACTTACTCTTCAAGGCTTTACACTGATTCTGTGTGGTATGCAATGGACATTTTTATCCTTCGCAGTTTAAATTTGTGAAGCATCCTAGGAACCAAACTTTACTTCCAACAGTTTTCAAACAAAATTTGCATAGGCATTTGGTCTTACAAAAAAAATTCACACAAAGAAAGTCCTATTTTGAAAGCCTAAAAGAGAAAGAGCAAGTTAAATCTGTCCCTAGTTGTCTTATGCAACTGATTCACTTGTACTAAGACCTGTTGAACATTCAAGTTCAGTTTTGAATCAGATCCCTATTGTGTATGCTATGCACACCTATGCTGTATGTACCCAAAAAGAAGTCCCTGCTCTACAAAGCAGTTAGAACATTATGTTCAGCATTGATCACCAACCAAAATTTTAGTTACAGTAGAACTAGTTATTTTTCACCACCATGGAATTCTGATTTGAGTAAATCAGTTGGTGAATGAAGAAAAAAAACCCAAAAACCAAACAAACAAAAGACTCGACAAAATCCCCAAAACCAATATACCATGGTCATTGCTTTTTACTCTATTCTATTTACTAATGTTGAAAAGTACATTTTAATTTTAATGATTTATGGCACTTTGTTGTTCTTACAGTTTAATATGGTATTTTACTTATTCACTGTAAAGCTAGAGGACATCTCAATAATTCAGTTGACAAACAAACTGCAATGTTTTCTGTGTCTGGAAACCATTATGTTGATATCCTGGAAAGTCAGCAGTTTGACAGCAGACATTAAGTGTTTAGAAGCTGCAGTATATACCTTCCTTACAATTACACATCTCTCCCTGCATATACACAGCAGAAGGATAAAGATTAGATAAAATACGACAAGAAGGTAATGTTCAGTAATCACTCTGAGCCAAACAGTCTGACAGTGCTATGCCCCTTGAGACAGGTCTTATTGCTAAACAATAAGCAAACAGAAAATAAAGTCACTGACGACCTTAAGATCAAAATATGTCAGTGGTTAAATCCAAAGTGTATAAGTCAAAAACTAACAGACATACATAACAATATAAAACAGCTTGATGAAATGAAGCCAAATGGGTTGCACTCCATGTAGACTGCAGAAAGTAAAAGACACTTCCAAAATAATTGAAACTAAGCCTTTAACCTTTCTTTACAACTGCTTTCTTTCCAACAGCATGCCACGTGGAGGTCACCTGCAAGAAGGTCTTTTAGTACACACTTTTTCTTTTTTTAAGCTCAGAAACCCTTTATTGACTGAGAATTTTACTCTACTCACTTTACTTCCATATGGACACCAGGAATCACAAGCATTTTTTCAAGCAGCCAATATTTCTCATATACCATTATTTAAGCTGCTGAAACACAACGATCAAAATCTTTTCTCAGTGAACGATGCCACTCCATACAGTTGGATACAATTGTTCCTGTGTTAAAGTTCACAGGGTGAAGCAAACAAAATGGTAGAAGGCTTAACTCAGACCAAAAGAGTCTGTTATTCCCTTCAATACATGCAAACAAGTCCATCAGCATTTTGCAGAGAAGGAATTCACCTCTAGATTAGGCCCAGAACACCAATAAAGCTAGAACACTTGAACTTGCAACACAAAAAGGTTCCAAGGTCCTTATTATGTGAGTGCAGAATAGAAATTAGTGAAATTACTTCTCAGTATATTCTTTCCCCTTTCTTCCACTTTCAGCTTTACTCCCTATCTAAACGCTTCATTTTGCCTTCTTAATTGCACACTTTATCACTATTCCCTAAACTAGTTAGAATGCATTTTTTCTTGTTCCATTGGCACTATGCAACTTATGCAGCCCTAGTGCTGAATGATGCAGCTACTAAGGTTTCTGCAGCAATTGTTTTTTTCCCTCCATTGGTTCACACATTTCCTGATATGTTCTCTCTGCTATTAGCAGTAGAGGAAGAGACAAAACTATCATTGCTCTACTTTTTGCCAGTCACTTTAGAGGCATGACTGAGACACACTGAAGAAAGAGTTTAGAATTAAAATTTAACTAAGATTATCTGAATGAGGACAGCAACCATCATGAGAGGGCCTTAAAGGTCAGTTACTTCTATGAGAAGCCTGCAGGCAAATTGAGGTGCAAGAGTCATATGCAACACATGCATCCTTGCTATTGGTAGGAACGGCTATGTTAGGAATGTGTTCCAGTGTAATCCAATGAGACTTATCAAAGGGAAATAGTGTCATTTGCTCACTAGGGCTAATTTTGATTACTTCTTCCCTAAGCTCTACTGGAACAAGTATCAAAGTGAAAGCTCACATTCCTTCCATTGTCAGTAATGGAACAACTCCTGGTGGCTTTTTGCTAGCTATGTATGTAGGCAATAAGAGGCCTCCAAGACAGTTAACAGAGTATGTAAAACCCCTCTGTATTTAAAATATTCAGCTTGCTCAATAAGGAATGCACCTTGATTAGTAGAGTCTATTAAATTTCACCTACTTAACTTTGCAGCTTGATTAGTGAAGTATGCAGCGTAATCAGCACAGCATGGAACTCACAACAACATGTACCTCCTAAAACTGAAACTAATGGTAGGACCCAACAGAGTCTCTGGTACACGCCTCTGTGTAAAACACATAAAGCAGGAGACTCAAAGCAGGCTCTTAAGTTTGTAAATGAACAATTAAATTCTTCGGTTTCTCAGCAACCTTGTGGCTTTGTAAGGTGTAGGATTCAAGCTGTAAAGTTTCAACTTCCCAGTAACTGGAGTAGTCAAACAGCAGACAGCTTCTTTCAGTGTAAAACCAAGCAGCATCCTCATCTGTGATGCTGCTTCCTGTGACCACATCCACAGCAACACACAGCAAAATCCAAATTTCAGTATTTAATTTTAAGGACACCTGGGATAACATCATTGGCCATCCAAAACATTATTTCATTATCCCAGGGAAATTACGTAGAATACTTGAAGATAGCAAGCATGTCAGCAATGGAGGTAAATTATCACTACAATTTACACACTAGTAACATAAACATTAAAGCTAGAAAGGAGTTCAACTCTAGGCAATTAGGATCTGGAGGCATTTCAAATATGAACCAAGTTTGTATTTGAAATAATTTTAAAGTTGAAGATCATTCAGGAGCAGTGTTTTGGCTTCGACTGCTTTGCTGCCCATAAATAAATACAAACTCTGACATAATTAAGAAGTAGATTCACTTTTGGTAGAATATAACTACATGTTCTGTCCCTAGACTATAAAGAATGCAGTTATAGCTGTAGCTATCACTCTACACAGTATTTCCTTAATGATTTTTTTTTTCCCCTCCGTGGTTATCCTATATGCTGTGAACATATGAGATGAACTCACGGTGTTGTTATTTATGGTACAGATTCTAAGACTGCTGCAGTTAATGAAAACATTGTGTGCTATCTACAGAGGAGTTTTGCAGAAAATGTGGCTTTTACCAGAGCATAAATCTTACCAAGAGGTACCTAGATTCATATAATTTCTAGCCCATGCTCTTCCTTTTTGTTTCTACACATTCATTAAGAAAAATACGTAAGTGTCTCAAACTCCCAGATACTCAGCTGCTTCTCAGCAGAACTGGATGCCATTCCCATCTCAACAAACCTAGATCTATTAATAAGCAAAGTTTTGATCTGGCAATTTCTACAACACTTCAAAAAAAAAAAGACAGTATCAAACTACAACAGTTATTAGACAAATAAAGTACTGAGATTACACTTACAAGCCCTTTGTCAATAAAAAAATATTATTTTTAATTCTTCATAACAGTTCATGTTACTAAGAAAAACAAGGAAATATCAAACAGCATTGAACTTTGATTGTTGAGGTTTTCTCTTATAGCTCCTAGGTGGCAAACAAACACATACACAAAAAACCCTCAGTCTTTCAATTAAGAAGCTAACTCTCAGGTAAGTCTGAACAAAAGCTGTACCCATCTTAAACCACATACCTAAAAACCCTGCACAATGATGGAAGTATGTTAGCATCAATTCAGACCTGCTTCTGAGAGGTGATACCAGTAGAAAAAAAAGGAGAAAAAAGGCTTCATGGTTTGGGAATCAGGAGTTCAGCAGCCAACACAAAAATCAAAATGCTGATTTTCAGATTGTATCCTTTCTATCACTGCTTGATAGACTGGGATTCACATTCTATCCTGTTTCTGGAAGTAGTTCAAAGGTGTATTTAGAAGTCCTGCACTGGCCCATTAGTCACTATGTTAGGGACTCTTCTGCTATGAAATTCTGTAGGGAAAATGCTTCAATTCCCTTACATCATTTCACTCCAACCATTCAGTCCTGTGCCAGCTGGTGGTACTGTCCCTGTTGTTCATTGTTGTACATCTATACAAATATTTGGGTCACAGCTTTCAGAAAAAGTAGCTGAAACTTTTATATTCCAAAGTACTGTCTATTTTAAACATCTTAGTTTGAAAAAGAGTAATGTCATATTTTTAACATCTATATTTTAATTAAAAGTATTTTCTTACTGAATATTCTAATTGGAGTAGCAAATTAAAATAAACAGTGTTCACTTTCTAAAATGTTCCACTGATCACTTCCTGGTACAGTAAAGGCTAAGACATTAAGTTTTCATTCTATAAACTCAACAGGAGAACTTGCAATAAATCTTGAAGTGTATTTAATATTAGATTGAGTGTAGAAGGAAAGCACATTAGTTACATGTTACAGGTGTTATTGAGTTCAAAACACCACTGTCTGCAACATTGCCAAATCAGAATATTCAAAACTTAGTCTAAAAATGCTAGTACTCTAACAAAGCACAATAGTTTACAGGACAGCTATCTTAGTAGCTATGACTATAGATGTGAAATTTTAACCTGTATTTTCAATCCTACCCATTTTACACTGTATTCTATTCATAGTAATACGACGATCCCACTGTTCTTTTAATTTGGCAGCCAGAAGATTTTGCATAAATTTTGGGTCATTCTGTATGTTAAGAAAAGCCTTACTGTAAAAAGGTCAATATAATAGCATTATTTGAAGTATACTACTTCTATTTGAAACATTACCAGTTACTCCCTATCCATTCCTGAAACCACAGACACAAAACCAGAAAGTATCCTATCAACTTCTGTTGAAGTAAAGCATAAATACTAACCTGTCAATCTCCTCTATCAATTGTGTACCATACCTGCAGAACCTTTTTACTGGATTTCATGTAGACACCACAAAAATCATTTGAAAGTTAATTTTTTAAGAACTATGCAAGTTTAGTGCAGATTCTGTATATAAAATTTATGCTGGTTATGTTGTTTGATGATATCCTTTTCCTTTAAAATGGTTTTCAATTTTCACCTAGTTCAAACTAGCAGTTTTCAACTAGATACTAGTCACGATTGCTATTTACATGTCCCCTGAAAATATGCTGCTTCTGTAAGGTGGAGATAGTGTTTCCATTCATTAGCCCAGGAGCGTTCAAGAGTGAGAGGTTTTTCTGAACTCCTCTTTCTGAAAATAGTCCCAAGTAGTATTTAGAAGCCCTATCTGCTATGAAAATCAAGACAAATGCAACACTAAGATCAGCTCCCTTCTGAGACAGAACTAGACAAACATGTACAAATTTCTTGGTTTGGTTCAATCTAATCTCGCCCTCTTTTTAAAAAGAGAGAAACAAAAAAAAATAAAAACAAAAAAAAGCAAAAACAACAACAAAAAAAATCCAGTACAATATCTAGTATATTTTACCAAATTCTTCTACACAGCCATTACACAATGAGTCACAAGCAGGGACAAGACAAGTACCTAACATGACTGAACATCATCTAGTCATGGTTATTGTCTGAATGCAGCAGAACAGGGGAGAGAAGGGACTTTGAAAAATCAGAAGCAAGGACTGATGACAACACAAGCTTGGTTAGGAACTCATGCAGATTCAAGATTTTTCAGATATTTCCCCTCCCACAGGTACTTCCCCTCCTTTTCAAAGGAAAAGCTGCAGTACCACAGAATCCACCATGTGGTGTCTGTTAGCAAATGTTGACTTTTTCATGGCAACTGGTGTAGGTACATCTAGATTGTGTATTTAAACATCACAGTTTTGTTTTCATTTCTTGCAAGAAGCATTTGACTGAGGTTAATGTTTTATATCAACAGAGTAAAAATAGCTAATTCTGGGCCCAAAGGTCATACACATCAGCACAACTTGAGTTGTGAAGTGCTTTTAACCTTGATTTTTCCTTGTAAGCCAGGTCCTTTAAAATATACAACACATTTAACCCAGTCTCACAAGCATAGGGGGAAAAAAAAAAAGAAAAAAAAGATGTTATCACTGTCTTTGGAAGACCATAATCTCTTGACAATCAGAGGGATCTGATTGTATTTGAGACAGTACTTGCCAGGAAATACATAAGATAAATACAGTTCATGTTATGGAAAGGAATACAAATTAGAAATATCAGCACAGAGGGGAAAAAAAAGCGCATCTTCCTGATCTGATTCATTAGATTTTTGGCACCCCAATTAAGTTCTGACAAGCTAGTATTCCAGGCACAGTAAAATATTGTTGTTCCACTAGGCTTGCTCCAATGTTTAGTCATAAGATCCATACAATAATAACAGAACAGTGGCCTATCTTGACCAACAGTACATTAGTTATTATCTGCAGCACAAACACCTACCACTTTATACTAACATTTTGGCAGTTAATCTAAACATAGCACTTAAAGCTACATCATAATTTTGAGATCTAACTGGGTCATTTTCCTTCCAGCTGGCACCAGTAAAAAGTATTTTATAACAAAAAAGTAAATGAAACTTTATTACGAGGGGTTTTTTTTTTTCATTCTTTAATGGCAGGAACACAAGTATGATTTCAAGCACACACGACACGTTTTTCAAGGCCTGTTCGCGGTGATGCTAACTGAGTGAATTACAATAAGATTTATTGTGCAGTGGTGTATGTCTGATTTTCCATCCACTGCTGGGAGCTTCAGTTGGCGGGAACTAAGAGAGACGCCTATTATGTACAGCCTGGTTCAAACTGTGGTTTTGGTGCAAACTTTCGGGACAGGAACTTACTGCACATGCTGGCAGGAGAACAGGGAGTAAGTTGATGAAAAGAACAAAAAAAGACTTTTTAAAAGGCTTCTTAAATATTTGGTATCCCATCCCTTTTTCAAATTGTTTTGTGAGAGAGGAGGGAAAAGTCACAACAGATTTTTTCTGTAAAATATCTGTAAAAATTCAATGGATATGAAACAAGGCAAATAATAACTTACTGTTCTTGTGCCAGGATCCCCTGCTGACAGGCTTCAAAATGAACAGGAGCTCACCGGAACAGAGTTCTCAATACTTTACTTTCCCTATCCTTAATTTATTTTTTCTCCCCCTTTATTCATTTTTTTTCCCTATAAGTACTGGAAACACAAGCCCTTCTTTAAATAACTATGTATAGATTACTTCTACAACTACTTCTTTCCCTTACCTTCCTCTACTTTATTCTGGTTCTCAAATGTTCCATGTATACACCTAGCTAACTGACTTGATACAGTCCATGCAAAGTGAAGGTGGAGAGAGGAAATACTAGTGGGAAGAAATGAGAAGGGAAAAACCAGAACAGAAACAACAAGAAAAAGTAAAGACCTGGAGGGTAAGAGAAAAAAGGAAGAAAGACTGTGGAGCTCAAAATTGCCAGCAAGAGATACACACAGGATATGAGAGGTCAGCAGGAATGGATAGAAAATTTGAAGACAGAAAAAGTTAGAGAGAAAAAAATTTCAGTGGGAGTAAAAAAGACAGTATAAACAATATAGTGGGAGGGTGCAATAACAGAGTAAATGACTTATTCAGAGCAGAGCTGGTATCTGTCTATCTGAGCCACAAAACACAACATCATTTTAATACACTCAGCACCTCCTCTCAGATATGTAGCTGGAGACAAGCTTCCTGCTTCCTTGGGAACAACTTGTCAGGGAGACCTTCTTTACATAGCGTGCTCCACAACTGGCACTCAGAAAAGACGTTTTGCTTTAACGATGCAAATCAAGCATACAGAGAAAAATACACAATAGTCCATAAACCTGATGTTCTTTCTCATTGGTTTGCAAACATTCATATATCCCAACACAGTATTACGCTTCAAGTTTACAGTACAGAGTGATGACCTGGGAATAATATCTTTTCCTGTCCTTTGGTTTATATTAGATACCATTTACTACCCTCATAAAAAATGCTTCAATTATAAAATTTGATGTTGTCTCTTCAATTCTCTTAAGGGTGCTAGTTCACTATCTAGAACCTACAGTGCAGTTCCTTAGCCACACACGGGATGGCACTGTTAAAATTAGTCCTCACAGCAATTCTCTCCTCCATTCTGACTCTGTAGGCAGGATATTCAAGGCTTTATTCCCTAGAATTTTATTTAGCCACCACAAATAGACATCACATATTTTTATGCCTGGTCATTCATTATATTTTTACTTTGTATCTAATATGGAAAACCAGTACCCATAAATGTATTAATGCTATGTTATGATTTTTTGAAGGTTTGGCAGCAGAGGGGAGAAACAAGAGATTGGGTGCGGTATTACATTGTGCAATGTGGTATTTCATTCTCCCCAGAGATCTGTAATTTTATGCATGCTGAAAAAAACCTTAAGGAAACTTAATGTATGGAACATAAGGAATCAATTTTCCTTAAGGAGAAAAAAAAAATAACCAAAACAAAAACACACCTTTGGGCTGTAAGCATTAAAAACAACACTCCAAATTAAATCATCCAGGAAACCAGAATGGGGAATAGAGAGGGTAAGCAGAGTTAAGGAATAACTATTAATTTTTGTCTTCCTCCTCTTTGTAGTCACGTCTCTTATTTGTCACTCAGTTCATTAGCGCTCTATAATTGTATGACAATATGACTGTAAATTCTATATACAGGCAACAGCAGACAGAGACTCCCTTGTGCCACATTGACTGACCCAGAATACAAGGCATCACAAAAGTCTTTTATTGTTGTCAGATAAATGCAGAGAAAGGACAAGGTCCAAAAAAAGACAGGTAATATACGGTTAGAGCCCACATAAACCTAGGTCTCCAAAAGGCAAGCTTTCTTCAGATTTCTGCTATTACATCCTTGCCAAAAATCCCTTTCTGATCTCTAATCAAGAATCAGCTCAATCATATGCAGGGTAGCAAGAGGGACCCTATAACTGTCACACAGAAAACAACATGGTATTGTACAGCACAGCACTGTTCTATGTGCCCACATTGGAGCATGGCTCCAGAAATAGCATATACCTGTAGGTGATACTTAAAAAGAAAACCCACACATATGTTTTCAAGGATCTGTAGTACAACATATACATTGTGTCAACTGTAGTCTGGAACAGCATATTATACAATACAGGGCCAGACAGACTTCTCAGCACTTAGGTTCAAAAACAAGTACAGACATAGCACATCCTTGATGTCAGTGCCTTTTTTGACCAGCAAGAAGGGGAATGGAACTCAGTGTTTTATAAAATGATCATTAACATCTGTCCATTGACAACAGGGGACTGAAACTACATATTTTTTAGGTATATCTTTATCCACTCTTATATCAGAGTGGTAACTGCAGTCCTTTTTTTCCACTTATTTCTCAATTTAAGTAACCTTTATATTTGAGAAAACAACCTAATCACATACTGATGTAGTTGTCACTAGCATTAAACAGCATCAATAATATGTCCCTCCAAATAATTGAGTAAGCTCTCTGCTGCCTTTTGCACAGGAAGAAGCTCCATACCCCAGAAAACAAGATGTCAAAGAGATTTTTGAGAGATGTTGACTTGGCACAACACATGGTAAGGAAGGCATAACTATATCAAGCATCCAACGTATCCACAGCACATAAACCAAAACAAGCAAACTGAGATAATCTCAAAGGTTCCGAGCATTGCTTTCTGTGTACTGCTGCCCTATCCATTCTCTACCTGTTTTCTCTTTATTGGATGGTGCAACAAAAGGATCCCTTCCATGACACTGGCACAAGGAAATGTGGCTGCACTTACATCTCTCTAGATTTTACATATCTTGCTCCATGTAGAACTGTCATAACCCACCCAGGTCAAAAGAGAAGGAAGTAAATCGGTGGAGGATGATGTACACCAGCAAAGTACCTTCAAAAAACATCCACTTGATTAAGACCAGCATTTTGGGGAAACAGTTCACCTTCAGGAATTCTACTTCAGATCTCACAGGGATTTCAGCATGATTGGAATTATTGGCCTGAGCCTTAGTTTCTACTCAGAAAAGAGAGATTCATCAGTATCTGTTGGAAGCTGGACAAAAATAGAAGCGCAAGCCACAAGTTTTCTTGAAAGTATTCACAACTCAAATTATTTCCCCAACTAGTATTACATGCATAATTTTTAAGCCCATAAACCAAAATAAAGGAAAACTTCAAAGGCCACTAGTCACCAAACTCCACCTGACACTGGTCTTTGTGCTGGAAAATATCAAATACAAATTTCCCCTGTGTTTGATTATGAGCTGCATAGAACTTTACTACCACAACACATACTGGTAGAAGTATTTTTACCTTAATACTTAAAATCAGAGGGCCATGTCTTCAGGTAAGCTTAGTTCCACACTACTTTGAAATGTTTCAGAACTTTTAAAAAGCCCTACTTTCACATGTATTTTTACTAAGTAAAGAGTTATAAAAGAAATATATATCCATTACAATCTATTATAAGGAAAGCAGAATAAAGCAACCCAATAAATCAATTTACTGAGGAAAACAATTCTAATAACTAGATGAAAAGAACATTAAGAGCAGAAGTTTGCACTGCTTCTTTCTTTATAGTGACATAACTAAAAACTGATCAATAAGACAGAACTCACCTTGGATGCTGTAGTTCTCAGAGACTGCAGTGCAAAGTCAGGTGAGTGCTTGCCCTAACGCCTTCTAGCTTAGCAGAGGTAACCCATCTGTCCATAACAGCAAAAACCTGAGTTCTGCCTCTTTTATAGAAAAAAAAGTGTCATTTTGTCTGCATGAGACCCTCATGTGGATCAAATGAGTTTTTCAGGGAGGGAGATTCTGCCCTAAACAGAAAGTTGAGACACCTGTGGTAACATTTTCGTTCCCCAGGTGTCTTTTTTCCTCACTGATATCCACCTGGGCAAGGAACAAAGAGATTTGAGGGGATTTTATCCTTTCTGTCCTTTCTGAAAAGCTCTCTATGTAATATGGCATGGACAGCTTGAGTTCACCTGTACTTTCAAATACTAGGTCTGCAGTGCCAAATCAATACCAAGTAGCAAACCCCAGAAACAGCACGATAAAATTAAGGACTGTGCTCGTGGCATTCAATATAGATTCAGGCCATGCTGTTCTCCATTTTTGGAGAACTAGGTACATATTTGGGTCCTGGCTTGGCATTACTATGGCAGCTGACTTTGGTGAAGTCAAGGTACTAGATACTCCCAAGACACTGGTCGTGCAGACAGGTTGTTCATTCATTGTCCAAAACCTTCTACTCAGATTTTTCATATTGAAAATGTGGGACTGAAAGAGAGGCAGGACTAAGTAAAAAGAAAACAAACAAATCACCTTTGCTGTAATGTGAGGGGTAGCCTTGCTAAACCAAGATCTAATGAGGTGGAAAGGCAATTGCAGCAACAGTTCTCCTTCCAATGCATCTCTGATGTGTTTATCCTTAAAGAAACTATAAAAGGAATCACAGACAAAAATGACATTTTCTGAAAAAGAAGAAAGTGAGAATGTGTTCTCATTTCTGGTATTCTGTCACATTTTACTGTAGTGTGCATCATCAACTCATTATTGATAGACTAATAATTTACCAGGGTTTTTTTTTAGTTTTTGCAATATAGAAAGTATAAGGCTTAAACTGACTCTCTGAAGTCATCAAGCAGTCAGTATGCAAGACAGTTTTGTTCTCCGTGAAAGGAAGCAGAAACATTGCCAGCTAGGGCAAACCGCTCCCAGAAGCTGAAAAGTGAAAGTGTTCATTGTTCATTTTCCAAAAAGTTCAAGCATCTTAAAGTTAGGATTTTCAAAGGGGCCTAAGAGAATTAGGTACTTCTAAAACTCTAGCATTTCAGTTGTATTTATATACCTTTTTCAAGTCTTCCCTGAAAGATATTTTCAGTTGGGATTTTTCCCTTTAATTTACTATTCTCAAGTTCGGTGCCTTATTTTCAGTGGGTACTATGGAACATAACACAGATTCTTCAGTCAAAGCCTTCCAGAGCACCAGGAATTTACCACTGCAGTGGCTGTCATAGGCTGTCATAGGACTAGAATTCCTCTAATTTTCAATTTTTTTCCAGTCGTTCATACTGTAAAATATTGTCTTCTTTCTTGGAGGGGGGGGGGGGAAGTGACCCTAGAAGAATGCATCATTCAGAAACACAAGAAGATGAAACTCCTGATTAACATGAGGTAAAAATCCCAACATCCATTAGCCTAACAAGAACCCCATTTGCAGTTTAAAAAAAACAAACAAACAAAAGTGTGAGAAATTACACATCTGTTCCCACCAACAGCACTGGGTACAAGCTAGGAACAGGCTTGTATCCAGATAACTACATTTTGGGTGCCAATATTATATTAATTACATTTAAAATGGAAAAACAGAAACCCTTCTGCCTTCTTCATTTAGCTCATAACCACTTTTTCCCTACTTTTTCTAGAAAATGAGTGTTTTTCCATTTAAAAGGTGAGAGCCACTCTGTAGTTACAAGTGGTACTTTTTGACTTTCTTAATACAACCCTGTGGCTACAATTAACACAACGGATAAATAGCAGATCAAATTAAGGTCTGATCCTGTTTTACTTATAGGTGCAATCCTCACAATAAATTGCAGGTTAAGCTGTTGGAGGTAAATGAGGAGAGGTGGAAAGTATGATCTATGATGCCTGAATTTTAAGTGTTCAGACATTAAAAGCAAGTGTGTGAGAAAAGATAAGCAAATATCAAGACAGAAAAATTTAAAAATTTTAAGAAGCTTTAGTGATTACTCTGTCTAATCTAGTGATTCCAAATGCAGCTGAGATGCATGTTTTGCACAAAGCTTTAGGAAAAGGTAGCAAATTTGGAATTCTATATGAGCTATTTAATGCTTACTTTTATCCCACACATGGGAATAACATTTTCAAACGAGAAAAAGAACATGATTTTTCTTCTCATTATTTCAGAGTACTTTATGTTCATTTCAGAACTTCATTGTCTTTGAAGTTTGGAGAATAAGGGAACACAGACTCTCTGCAAGCATGGGCTTATTGTTGTGGAAATCCACTATTTCACCCCCTTAAAAATGAATAAATAACTGAACCAATTTGAAGTCCTTTACAACTTGCGATTCTTACAGACATCTTAAGACTGTAAACCGTCTGATCTATTCCGTTTGCAATTCAATCACAAACTCCTTGCAGTACAAAAATCAAAATATTTTAAAAGAAGCATGTACTGCCTCTAAGCATGATCAGTCTACAGATTTTTAGAGAAGGATTAGTGAAGGAAGGTAACTTTTTGAATCATTGTCTGAGGCACATAAAGTCTAATAAGTATCTTAAGATTGTATCTTGAAAAATGCTGTGCACTTACTGCCAAATGCTGAACAAACCGTCCACTTCCTGTGACATAAGTAGGAGCAGGACATGCTCAGAACTTAAGAGAAGCAACTTGTTACCTCAAAAAAGGCCAACTAGATAATTGAAAATCGTTTACTATTCTTTATACCACAAGGTGTTGACCAAACAATACATTTTTGCAACTCCACAAAAATTATCAAAAGGCAATGTTGGTGAGCTCCTCTGCATCCTTCATCACACCCTTACAACACAGGGTGTTTCCAAACACCCTGTGCCTAGTAAGTTACAGTGCTCATTTGCACAAGAGATCTTTCCTTTTGTTTTTTACTCCATTAGAGAACCAGGTGAAGAAAACATAAGAATATACTCACAACTCTGCCTTTCGCTTCTAGTGTAAGATGGAAGAAACACAGTACAAATTACCACAGAGTACCCTCATGTTGTCAAGTAACTCTGACCTCTCTTCACCCAGGGCAGGTGAAGATCAGAAGTTCAAGTCAGCTGGAGGCACTTAGCCCATCAGACCCTGTGCATCATCTCACAGTCCAACAAGAATGAATTTTGTGGTGGAGCATTAAGGGCAGGACTCACAGATGTCCTGTTCAGGCTGCATCATTGACAGCCTGTGGGTCTCATTGAAAGTGGTCAGATACAATCAAAACAAACTCCTCAGCAGCAAAGGCTGAAGTTAAAAAAAAAAAAAAAAGAAAGAAAAAAAAGAAAAAGGAGAACGGGTCAAAATTTAAAGTTGTAAATTGAGGCATCAAATTTTCTCTGACTAAATTATATGAGGAAGAAAAACTAACTTTTCCTATACCCATTCTGAGGTCTTTTTGAAGGCACTTTTGCTTCCAGCAGCACCACGAGAGTTTACAGCATTTGATCTGCACTCCTCATACACCTTCCCAGTGATACAATCAGTCCACAGCCTCCTCCAGGAGGCCACCCACAGCTCTGGCTACCCAGCACAGACACCCTCGGCAGATGCCATGGACTAATTACTGTAATCACTACCTGCTTCCCCTCAGATCGAAATAAACCTAGCCCTCAGTCCATTTCAAGGGGATTGGAAATGCCAAGAGGGGATGGAGGGCTGTATTTGCCCCTTGTTCTTCTGCTGTCACTGCCCTGTGAAAGGACAAGGTGAAGAAGACAGAAGGAATATCCAGAGGGAAGAGTGATGAGGAGGACACAGGAGCTGAGGGTCTGAAGGGGTGGCAGCCCCCCAGCACATGAAGGGATGCCAGCAGCCACTGCCCTCAGCCCTGCTGCCATAGGTTGGACTAAGAATTGGGCAGTAATGACCACCTATAAGTCTTTCCCATGGAGGGGTGGAAAGAGCTGGTGATTTCTAATAGATTTCTAATTTTCACATCATTTTGTCATTTTAGAGGGCCACCTTAAATAACTCACAAATTGCAGGTATAGTATATGATCATTAAACAATCTATCCTAGTATAAAAGAGCCATTAACCTTCCATAAAGTATTACACAGTCGTACATATGGCAGAATGGAAGCAATGCCATTCTTAGCACAGATTAGTGCAGCTCAGCACAATAGCACTGTGTGCATATTCATATTTATTCATTTTCCTTGAAATAAGATTTTTTTCCTTAAAATTATCTAAAGCTTCTAGGATGTTTAATGCTTCCCTCCTGCAGTTGGCGTTACATAAAATCACTGCAGTTTTAGGGGGATTTTGCAGGTTCAGTTCATAGGAAAAGCGTACACAAATAAGATCATATACACTGACTATTCCACACTTTTTCTTTCAACCCATATTGTAGTTGTCAAATCTGGAAGAGCTTGTTAGTCTCTATGGTCACACTCCTTAAAATAGACAGTTTGTACCTAAAGGTGTTTCCAAAAGCCCTTTTCCCTGCATGATCTCTCAACATGTGGCAAAAGACTTCCATTTCTTTTTGGGTGGGTGGATTTGGGGGGTTTTCTTTTTCCCTCTCCAGAACTTAGCCTTTGATTTTCTAGCAGCTGCAGCTATTCCAGTTGAATTAACTAAGTCTGCAATCAAGTGTGGATTTCCTGATGTTGAAATAAAAGATATTTCATTGTGATTGAGTAATCTGATCAATAAAATCAACAATCTCCGGATCTTTTGAATTAAGTCTGTTAAATTTTAACCAGATCCTGCAAAAATTGGGAGAAGTTTAGCATCTTAAATATTTTGGATGATATGGTGGACTTGGCAATTCAGTTGAACACAGACTGACAGTTTTCTTTGATTTTCTTCCATTAAAAAGAATAAGCAGGGCTGTTGTGCAACTTCTTATCAAGACCCTTCATCGAAAGATCGGGCTGCAAAATTAATTGTTAATTTGCCCTCAGTCACTTCATCTACCAAAATACCACACCCTGTTCCTGACTAGGAAAGTGTTGTACCCATTAGTAGCCCAACACAATCACTGTAAATGCTGAGGAACATGAGAATGAGACGCAGATGTTGGCCAGGCTCTGATGGTCTCGTTAGCTGCTATTCTCTATTGCAACTATTGAACATAAAACTACCAGGCTGGGTGGACTAGTAATCTTATCCAGTAAGTCAGTTATTGTGTTTTCAATTTTGTAAGCTATTTGTGATTAATTAGTTGTGAACATACAGTATCTAGAAAGAAGTTATTAGGCATTATGAGGGTATTGGTGGCAGAAACCTTTCCACTAAGTGATTGTAGGGTCTTGCAGGCTAGGGTCCCGCTGCATGGCTGTGGATCAGAGCAAAGTATTTCTATTTCCTGATTTCCAAATATAATCATGTGTGGCCTGCTTAAAAAGAAGCTTAGTCGTGTCTGAAGAGTGAGGTATCTTATTCATAAAATTAAAGCTAGATGTTGTAGAATTACTGCAAGAGTCAGGGGGTTTTGTACTTCATGTTTACAGGTTTTGAGCTTACATTCCATTTTTGAAACTTAAAGTGATTGCCTGGTTTCTTCACACATCCTGCTAGTCCAGAAGAGTAGCAAAAAAAAAAAAGACCTAAATAGTCAATATGCTTTTCTTTTGTAATTTGATTATTCAAGGAGAATTATTTAAAGCTCTAATAATTACTTTTTTTCTTATCCAGTGATCCTTTCCTGATGAGCTACAACAGTAACCAAACCTCTAAGTAGGTTTTAATACAAGTATAGGAGTTTTTAAAGTTTGTGGTGTCAAAGTAAATTAAAGTGTTCCTAAGTAGTTCTTAATACAACTGACCACAATGATTTCTACAGGTCAATTATGTTTTATTGTGCCAATCATCCACTAGGCATTAATATAAAGCAGAACAGCTCTGAAGAAGTTTGTTATGGACTGTCATGTCAAGAACCCAAATGCTAACCTGTAATGGCCTTGATATTATTGGAACTACTAAGGGTCAGATTCCAATTAATCCACAGATTTAACAGTCCTCCACTGTAGTGGGTCTTGATACAATTAAGGAATAATAGATGACAGGAAGGATACTTCCTGGCAGCTAATGACCGATGGCAGTATTTGAAGGCCCTTAACCCAGCTGGTCATTAACTGCTCAGAGACACAACCTGGAGCTCATATTTTCTATTATAAACCATATATTAAAGAAATAAATCAACTACTATTATTTCCCCTACTCCACCCCTCCTCCCAATCCATATGAGCTGCTGCTGTTCGGCTACTATGGTAGCAGCTAATTGACACAAGAAAACCCCAGTGGAAGCAACCAGTGGGGAGACAGACTCGTGCTAAACCTTGGAATCTTGAAAATCCCTAACTGCAGTAGTCCAAAGAGCTTCCAAGGAACCTGCAGCTGGTGAGCAGAGTTTGTGCTCAGCCAGAGGAAAAAACACATCCGAGTGAAGCAGAATGGACCTGAGCAGCAGAAGCATCTCAATTCTCATGTTTGTTGTGCTCTGTCACTCGTTTGATACCAGAGAAGTGGCTTGGTTTCCTGTTCAGTAGAGCCTTCCCTGTCCAGAACATTGGAGACAGCACCCAGTCCTCCATGGCACTAATGCACATTTTTTTTAGATTGACATCTAGAGATGTCACATAAATATTTTGTCTCTTACTGTTGCAGGAAGCAGTGACTCTCTGTATGCCATTGCTCAGCTTGTTTTCATCATACCTGTTACAACCCAGTTGATGCCATCAGTGTCTCCAAGATTACTGATCAGTATCCAGAGCTGCAGTTTCCAGTAAGAAAAAGGAGATGAATCCTGTGGTGACGGGTGTGTGGGAGAAACAGAGAAAAAAAATTCAGATGGCAGGAGTTGTCTTAAGTGGAGTGATGTGAAAATACAGCAGCAGAACATTGGACCTTATTGCAGATGTACTGTAAGACAGCAAAATTCAGGCCCAGTGACATGGCGCTTCAACTCTGGTGCCTTTGACTTTAGCAGTTTCAGCTAGACCGACAGTAATCTAGTGCCCAATTCTGTTTTTCAAACTTATGCTGTGGCCATCTCCACACTGCTGTGGATTATGTGGCAGAAACACAAGTTTCTTCTGCCTTTTCCTCAAGGTCACTGTAGTATCACCATTTGGCTGAGTAACTCGGTAACTGCTTACCAGAAGCCAAAGCTTAAATTGCACAAGTCAATATTTATGCATATTAGAACCGTTGGTCAGCAACTTCATTACCATCCACTTTTTACCTTGGAGTATTTCATCACAGAGATTCACAATGCAGTATGCAATTTTTAGTAATTTCATGTATGACGGTCTCTCCAAGGAAGAAAGGATTTTGTCTCACTTAGATGTTTCAGGGTGGTTTATGCAATAACTGAAACTTGACTGAAATCTGATGGAATGTACAATCAAAATGTTCTGTTACAGTTTTGCTACAGTATGCGTCAATGTAATTTATTATTTTCTTATGAAAAATATGATTAATTACTAAATCAGAAGCTAATCATAATACACAAATGGCAGCAGTTTATAGACATGGCAATATGGCAACCATAGGCTTTTTTGTTGTCAACTTTGGTTAGTTTGTTTAACGTAATATGCAGAGGAAAGGGGGAAGGCAAATAAAAAGAAACATGAGAACTGTTTTGTCTAATTTCTACTCAATAAAAATCCTTCTTAGATTATGTTGCTACCAACAGCACCTCCTGCACACAAAATTGACAGTAGTCAGTGAATATTATCAAATTAGGTTGGTTATCATGCATGTCTTTTATAGCATATGGCGTTAATGGATTTCAGAGGCTGACAAATGCCTTCATAGACTGGAAAGGGATGGGGAAAATGTAAAAGCTGGACAATTCCATCACTACATTTAAAGGAGGCCATCAGAACAGGCTTAATTCATGGTCAACTCATCATAGTCAGTCTTTAATATTAACTTCAAAGGGATGCATAGAAGAAGTCACACACACATCTCATAAAACAAAATTTATCTTTAATTTGTAAGTGTCAACAGCAGTACAAAAGATGGAGTGATGGTGAATAGATTAAGGGTAGAGAGGACAGTCTTGAGGTAAATGAGCATAAATAGGCAGTCTTATAGACACTCCCCTGAGGGGTCTAAACCCCTATCATGGCATATACTGTATCACCCAAGGATGACATGTTTAACATATCAGGAAAGCACCTTGTGCGGAAAAAAAAAAAAAAAAAGAAAATTTAAAAAAATCCCTCCCACCCAGAACATGTAGGTAAGGTGCCAACGTACACCAGAACATACTGTATATGGACAGTGTCTTTCAATTTTGTCTTTTCCATTAATAACTGAGGCAGAGGAGGAGAAGACTCTTAAAAGTACCACTGAAAGATTATTTAATATTTAATTTACCTCACGTCAATACTGCACAACAAAATCCAAGAAGTCTGTTTATGCAATGAAGCAGAGCTAAGAATAACTAGTCTCTTCTTTAATCTGAGAACAGATTTTTTTTTAAAATCAGTATCCTTAGCAAACTTTTTTCTTTCTCTTTTTTTACTGTATCAAGAGGAGAGTGTGAGATGTGATGGCAACCTTTAAGTTCATTTAAAAACTTTACACTGGACTGTACAAGATTTTTTCGATAAACTATTTACATTTTCAGACTTTAAAACATATTCAAAGCAGCAATAGACACTAGTTTTTCCTCTAAACGCCCAAATAATTCCTGGCCATGGGCCCAGGTAGGTACCTGCACTGTATATAGAATTTCTACAAAGAAAACCTGCCCATTAAGTTAGCCAGTGGGTGTTCAACAAGAAGCCTCACTGTTAAGAACTGCACCCACAGTGTTGCTATAGGAATCAAAGCATAGTACCTTGACAAGAGAGTCTCAGTTGTCCCAACAGCTCTACACAAACTTTACAATTTGAAACAGCAGCTAGCATGTCAGTCCAGCATGTCAGTGAATTGTGCTGATTAAATTAACATAGAGTACAATCTCACAATATACATCACAAACAAATTACAATGTCAGGAAATAAGAGTTACAGTAAGATAAGTTATGTAGTAACAGCTTATAAGCTTGTCTTAATGTAATAAAAAAATTTTTACATGAGAAATACATAATGAATGAACATAAATGCTAAGCATTCTAGTTTTCTACAAGCTGAAAAAGAGTACAAGAAAAAAAAACATTGCTTTCTGGAAAGCGAAACACAAATGACAAAGGAAGACAAACGGAGAATGCACACTAGCAGGTCTGCAATGTGCAGCATACAAACAGTTAAATATTTGCACATTCCCCATACTCCAAGAGCACCAAGGACCTCACTTGTGGTTTTTAGAAAGCGGAAATTACAAAGCAAGCCATGACACTAAGTTGCTTTATAGCTTTCATATTGCCATAAATACCAATTTGATAAGTTTTCCTTTAGCCCGGTTCACCCTGCCCCACCCCCATTTTACCCAGCGTGTGAAATCTCAGAATACTTCTTTGTGACCATTTCCAACAAATCTGATAGTTAAAAAAAGGTGTTGGATTAAAAATGAAATGTCTTTGCATATACATTGTTTTTTTCTTCTGTAGCAGGACATTACAGTATATCAAAAATGTAGCTTGATCTGAGAAAAATCACAGATTTTAATGCGTTGTATCAAAAAAACTTTTAAGAGACTTTTTTTAAAGGAAAAAGAGTTAGGTGTTTTGTAAAAGATCAAATAAGGTCATATAGTATTATTCTTTTAAAAGAACATGCTTAAGTGCCAATTTGAATCTTAAAAAAACATGCAAAACACCAAGGGTCCAAGCCCATTCATTAATTTCTCAGAAAAACATGAAGAACTCTATCATACATCCTACTGGCTGCATCTCCAGTGCAGTTGTTCATACTGTGGCTCTGGCTCAGTAAAGTTCACCGTGCTTAACACCAATGCTTTACTGGTCTTCCATGACCACCACGGAGGTACTAATATGCTTAATATTAAGCAGGTAGACAAGTGTGTTGCTGTGGGAGGATGGGGTCTTAATCTTGCAGTATGTTTTGCTAGGAAATCATTTTGAAATGCCCTGCCTGTGATATGACCGAGAAGCAAAACCAGAAAGCCAAGCTGGAGAGATTAGATGGCACTAGGAGGTGGTTGCATTGTATTTATTTGAAGCAGGGACTACCCGTAGCTGACTGATGGGCACTTTGCACAGGGTATCGTATTTGTTGGGACAAATGCTGCTATTTGTTTTGCATTCCCATCCCGGAGCAATCCCATCTTTTGCCCTCCCCCTGCCTCATGCTGCACCTGAACACACTGGTTTAGGAGCACGTTGCAATCTTGTGAAATCCCAGCACGTGGTTTCGCAAGCTCAGTGGTGATGCCCAAACCTACAGGCAGACCAGAACTGGGCCAGTTCACCAGTTATTTCTCCATGTAAACCTGAACTCTGGAAAGCAGTTCTGTTTCCATTATGACCTTTCTCCTCCATTTTTATAAAATATGAAGTGAACTATTCTAGTTGGTATCAGACTGTTTTGGGAGTGTTCTTCTCTTGAAAATAAGTATTTTTTAATTTTCCAAAAGAAAATATATCGTATCTGTTAATTGAATAAACTGCCTGTTCACAGAGAAAATAGTATTACTATAGATTTGTGCTCCTGAACGGAGTTATTTTTTTCAGTCTGTTATCAAGGGGCCTCAAAGACGATGCTTAAAAAGCAATTCCATGAGTCCTCTTCATGTTTTGTGTGAACAATTTCCTCTGGTATTATAGCCTAATATGACAATAACATGATTAAATGAATGTAAAACATAAAGGTTTGGTATTACTGAGTCCTGCCTGCATTACAAGGGCCGTTTCAGCATTTTAATCTTTCCGGGGATATGCTTTTGACTTCCAAATGCCATTCTTGTTAAGAAGTAAATATGTCATCAGTTTTACTTAGATTCAGAAGACTGTGTTTCCCATCAAATGTATCAGGAATTTGGCATGTTTAATGTATCAACTTTCTAAAGAAGAAGAAAGTATTCCCTCCTTGTGGAATATGTTATTAAAAATTAAAGAGAGCACAAGTGAGGCATCTTGCTGTCCCAGCTACAGGTCCACAATACTGCGCTCACACTGCGGGTGTAAATTCAGCATCTACATGAGGTACAGTGACTTGTCAGCATTTAATATGGACCAACATACACTGATATAGAACAAAAGTAAATACATAACTTATACTTCACTAAGTATCCATGAACAAAAAATAAAATTCTATTTCCTATGTTATATTTACACAATTTTAAAAAAATCTAAAATGAGATGGCAAATTCATAAAAAACTTTGTTTTGAGCTCCGATTAATAAAGTAAAAATGTTGGGGTTTATCCTTATGATTGTCCTTCCTTGATTTCTACTGACATTTTAGAGCCAATGTAGGCTAATAAATAGAATAACATGCTCATAGGCACAATTCAGATTCAAATATGTTCCTCCCACTTCCCCAGCCAGTAAATGCAATTTTTACCAGCTGGCAATTCCTGAACAGCCAGTCATTTTCAAGAATGTGGCTTTAACATACAGAGAATCAGCACTGAGGCAGGGCTGGAGCTAAAACAAAGTGTTCATACATACATGTATTTTGCATAAATAAATGAAATAACAAGACATAAAAATGACTCAAATCCGGCAACTGTGAGGCAGGCCCACACGAGTCGAAACAGATGACTTTTGTTCATGTAGTTTTCGTACAACAGTTTCACATTAGTCAGAAGTGATAAAAAATACCATTTATATCCAGTGCTTATAACACTTACGAAACAACATCTGTGAGTGTGTGTTTTTTTTGTACTACAAGCAAAATCAAGTTTCAGTCCTAAAGAACAGTCCTTTGTTCTCCACAAGCCTGCAGAATATTATTTTGGCATGGTCATAAAATGAAAAAAAAAAAAAAAGAACCAACTAATCTAAATGTTTGCCTTTGTGCAAAAAAATAATTACATAAAATACAATGCTAGCAATACAGCATTCTACCTATGCAACAAAATCAGAAAAAAAGAGCAAGAGAGAAAGAAAGTGACATGGGAGGAAGGAGAGATACTTCTAACTGGAGAATTATGTAAGACATTAATAAATACTATTTTTATTTTATTTTTTTTTCTTAGGAAATAATGGTGTCCTCCCCCCAATCTGAGCTGAATGTATTAAAACCAGTTCAAATTCCGAAGCAAATATATGAACAAAAAATCACTTTCTATCAGTACCTTAGCCAGCTTAAAGAGGACGCTCACCAGCTAATGACAGCATATGCCTTTAAAGTCTTGGCTAGACCAGTTTATTGCTTATTAAACATGGACTCAGAACACATTTAAATAAATATTAAAAATATAGGTTTTTTTGTTCCAAATTACAAAATGGTCAGAGAAATTTGACCATTGTGTTTCTATGCCATTATCTTTATAAATTGTCCTGTAAATTGAACAATCTTCTTTGTCTTGGGGGTTGTTCTCTCACATTGAAACGTGATTCCTACAGTGGCAAAAATGGCTGATCAAACAGGTAATAGTGGGGCTATGAGGAAAATTACTGCCCCTCCACACAGCATTGTGACATTGCAGCTCACAAGACTTTCTGCAAGACAGGATGCTAGAACAAGGACAGCAGTACTAACACCAGACTTGTTTTGTTGTCTGAGCCACAAACAAAGCCTGTGCAGCTCTGTGGGAAGATGCCCACACACTTCAAGAGGAGCTGCTCTAGGCCCACTCATACCTCTCAGCCTGAGCCTGAATTTATCACCAATGTGCCGAACACATCCAATTCAAAATAAAAGCTGAGAGAGTTGAGGAGCTTCAGCACATTTATTCATTATGCCTATTGGATCTGCATATATATATATACACAGTGATGTATTTGTGAACAGGAGTGGAGTATGAGGGGAAAAAATAAAGGCAATTTCTCCTCTGCCTTTGAATTTTAATAGATTCTCAATCTCTGAATATCTCTCTCATATATATCCCACAATTTTCTCCAGTAATTGCATTGTTTCTAGAAGTAATACAAATAGAAATTTTAGTTTCTAATAGCACCTAACGTCCAAAGATCTCAAAGCACTTGACAAACACTTGACAAGTCACATTCCCACATGACTAATACTCAATAAATACTTTTGGTGAACCATTTTCCTAGCTTTGCAATTAGATATTTGGGTGGCCTTCCCTCCCCACTAGGAGTCTCACATATAAATCACTGCATAAACACTTAAGGCATCACACAGTTCCTTCAGGTGGCAACAGGAACATGATGTACAGAGCCATGATTCAATGCAGGATTCCTCAGGCCCTAAAAATTCATCATGGTGGACTCTAAATGCAGTTTGGATTTTACATCTGCCCTTGCTGCCTAAGCATAGAGGTTTATAATTATAAACACATCTTTTAGGAAAATTTGCACTCTATGTACATATAAAAGTACTCACTTTATTTTGCATTACATATAGCAGTGTTTCCAAGTGCTCCTTGAACATACAGCATTAGAGGAACAACTGAATATTTCATTCATAAAAGTCACGTTCATTTTAGTAGCAGGTGCACTTTTGTTTTCATATACCTGTGTGATTCAGGGAAGGAGAAAGAAGGGGCTCTTTAAAATATCAATAAGGAATTGAAAGTGTAATGCCACCAACTGTATTTTTAAAAATAAATATTAAGTATTTGGACCCTTGACATTCTGGAATGAATAAATTATTTAAGAGAAAATATGTTAAGACTGAATGCAAGGGTTAAAGCAAAGGGGTAGAGAATGTAATCAGAGGTGGCCTCACACTGCTAAGACAGGCCCGTCCATAGCTGGTGATCGCTCTTTTGTGCTTACTTAAAATTTCACACTAATGGCACGTCAAGAGGCAAAAGCAATTGGGCACATGCACTATGGCAACCATGTTCACTACTTAAGAGTATCCTGTCTCCAGATTCCTGAGTACTTCACCATATTCTGGAAAAAAAATTAGGTTTCATATATAATTTTTTTAAGATGTCAAAGGATTGTCTAAGACTTTACAGTGTCTCCTTTAAGACTTTTTTTTTTAATGTTAAGATTCAAAAGTTATGAAAAGTTTGGCACATCAGAAGTTCAGCTATATATATGGAAAAAAATGGAATTCAGAGACTATTTTTTAAAGACAAGCTATGATGCACAGATGTGCACACTTGTGGACTTGTTCTGTTTCACAATATGAAATCTGCAGTTTTTGTTTTCTAAAATAATCCAGAATAAAAACACATTCACAACCTGTAGGCTGGCACAGCATACCTGAGTGAGAATGTAAAACCCCCATCTAAAACAGTAACTTAAACCTTTATCAGCATCCAAACGGAAAAAGACAAAAGGTAAGACTTGTAAGACAGCTATTGATTCATATAAGTTTTCAAGTCCTGATGTCTGATATTTATGTCTTCATCTAAATTAAAAAAACAAAACAAAACAGAAACAAAAAAATCCAAGTTCATGAAAAATTAGGGAAACAATCTGTCTCACACGATAAGAAACATTTAAGACCATTCTGCTGATGTAACTGTAGGAGCCACACATGCATGCAGGCTCTTTAAGAACTTCTGTTCAAAAAAACCCCAAAAAAACCCAAATGAGTCTGAGTACTTTAATTCTGTGAACACTCCTCAGTTGGCACTGACTGCCTCATGGGCTTCGTTTTCACTACTATAGTCTGATTTGGGATCATCCTCATAGTCCTCGTACATTTCTATTTCATCCTCTCCATTTATCATTTCATTTCCAGCGAGGCTTCCGCTGTCCGTCTTCATACCATAAGTGCTCTGGATGACGGGGATGCTGGGCTCGGGGCTGGCGGAGGTGCTCGAGCAATCCGATGTCATCTGAGGTGATGGCGTGGTAGTTGCCATGGTAATAGCACCAGGGTAGACAACTCCCGTTCCCGTGGTGATTGGAATTTGAGGCTGTTGTCTGGAAGGAAAAAACAAGAGGAAAATGTGATTTCTTGTGTTTAGAGAAGGGAAGACCTTCTGCAAGTCCAAATGGAAGAAAAGCAGGTTTTTTCCTAGAAAAGGCTGCATGTATTCCTCCAGGGTTCACGGATCAGTGCTGTATGGTATTGGTTCATCTTATCTCCCCCAAAGAACAACTGGAGAGTAGAGTGTCTAGTCACTATCTGACATTGATCCTTTCCTGTATTTTATGGGTTTATTTCAATCATAATGGGAATCAGAACTTGGATAAAGACCATCCATCAAAAGGCTTCAGGCACCTGTGTGATGCCTGGCTGCTACCGTAGACACCATGTATCCAAAATCTAAACACTCCAAAGTAGCAACAAGAGCTTCTGTTAATGAGAAGACCTCAAGATTACTTGTAATTACCTAAACTGGCATACAGAAGGCTAAGTAATATTGTCTATGTATGTAATTTACTACATAAGTGCCAGGTAGACTCCTACATCACTTAGAAATACTTTTGGTATTTTATTGCTGGCTTTTGATTTTTATTTAAATCCATGATCAGAATACCATTTTCTTTTCAGGATTTAATGTGTGAGACCAGGTTTTTGAAGCAAAGTATTCAACAAAAAGATGTTCTTTTTTCTATGGTACAGGCAGACTACAGAAATTCAGATTTCCTCCTGAAAACTTAATGTCAGATCTGATTTATTTCAACAATGCAAATACTTGAGGAGACTCAGTTAAGGGTGCACTACCTCTACTTTTAACACATCTTACCTTCCAGTATCTCCCTTTGCAGGATGTAATGCTGTTTTTTTCATGTGTGTGCGATTTTAAGCATAGCGGAGCAATACCACATATGAACTAAAACCAACTTATATCACTGCCAGACAAGAAATTCAGCACGAGCTTTACTGTAAGCATGCACATAGTTGTACTATGTGATGTGATGTCTCTTCTTACAGTAATATATGTATACTCAAGTGCTTTGCTGAGAAAAGGTCAGTTTGCTGAATGTGTTCTATGGTCAAGCTCTTACTGGCTGCACATTAACTAAATCTACTTCTTACATGTGGGTTAATTAACTAATAAAATACTTTCTATATTAAACTACTCATAGAAATATTCTTATATTGCTTCTGGATCATTAACTTTAGTAAAGCTAAGAGAAAAAGAAGGGATATAACTTGTCTGAAGGCAAAGAATCTTCACTGTACTTTCAATGTAACACTCAATGAATATACCCCAGTACCAGAAATACCTAAGTGTCCTGGAAGATGCTGGTTTAGTATTGACTAGTTATTGAACATACATGCCTATCTGCATTATCTATTTAAAGAATCATATATTTCAATGTGTTCCTAATCTTCTTTAGAGAAATATTGACCCAGTGAACTGGTCAATTACAGAATTACAGAATTGTAGCAGGAGAAACAGTGTCAGACATGACTGAATAGTCTAATGAATCTGCAACTTCTTCACAGTGTCATTCTATGCTAAATTCACAAGGACAATTCATAAACCAAGCTCTCAGACAAATTCTTAATAATTGGCTGAATCGGTACACAAAATAATGTTAAGTTTATTTATAAGACCCAAAATGATGAGTATTTATTGTTCATTGATCAAACTCTAATTTTGATAAGTATCACTACACAGTTACTGGAAAACTGAAGTCCTTCTAGTTTGGGAACTGAGACAGACAATCAAATCATGAAAATTCTGTAAGATAACATTAAAATAGCTTGTAGTACTGTCATTGCTGCTACTGCTAGCCTGACTCTTAAAGCCTCTGCACAGCTTGAGAAATTCAAACATCTGTTGTGTAAGTATGGTACACCTGGCTAGCAGCAAGCAAAAACACTGCAGTAATTCATTTGACACAGTCATTATACTCCTGTTTGCAAATGATGATTTGCAGATGATTTACAAACAGCTTGGGATTTTTCACTAAATTTTCACTTTTTAAATGCTGTGATAAATGTTCTGTGAAAACAATTTTCAGCCAATGTATTTGCTTGCAAGTGATTTTCTGCAAATATCTTTCAATACTTTATCCATAAAATTGAACACCTACTTCACATGGTAGGTGAACATTTCTGGTTTAGGATTGCATGTTGTCGGGAGTATAAACTATTACTGCTAAAAACCCACACGTATCTCCCCCACAACTTTTAGATACAGAAAATGTTCACATTAATGAATGTTTCCATAAAGCAAAGGAAAAAGAAACCCACATATGGTCAAAAGAAAAATTCTACACAGTTGTCACTGGTCATCTGCCCATCTAACAACAGCTGGTACTAATCTTTTTCCAGTATTTCTTAGAATAAATAAATTCACAAAACAAAGTATGGCCAGTTGCTCATCAAAGAACACCATAATATTAAGGCCAAAAGATCCTCTGAGAAAAGTTTTCACAACTCCTGTAACAGAAGTTGTAGAATATACTCAAAGAATGATTGAGTGCAAACCTCTCTTGTGTTATAAATGACATTAAATACAGAACACTAATATCCACCTCTACCCTTTCCTCCAAAAACTTTTTGCATTTTGTCAGAAGTAAATTGCCTTTTTACAAGCAGTAAGAACAATAAAAATGTCTTTCTAAGACAGTGCTGTGAGTTATCTTGATAAAATAAATGATTGTCAGTGTTAAGGCCTAAAAGACAGACTAAGAAATACTGACATTCTTTCAAATACTTATCAAGTAGGCAAAACACTTTCACATATCCACATTTCAATGGGACTGGGAACCCTCATCCAGGTATCACCTATTTCAAAGTGTAAAGGGAGCAGGTCATCTGAGCATAAAGAGGCCGGTTTTACAGAGGCACATTTTACTTGACATCACACGCAATGCATGGGAAACTATACAATTAACTAATAGTGAAGGAATTTGATTGGTGGAATGTTAAAAGATTACTGAGTTTGTAATTTCTAAATGCAGTCCTTTTTTACATGTTAAACAAAAATCGGACGTGGTGTGCACGCCTGCTGCTGGCTGGGTAATAACTTCAAATTACCTATATCTCACCATGGAACTGTAAACGTGGCAACTGTACAACCTAATTGGAAAGGGTCTCAAATTGCTACCCATTCGCTAGCAGAAATTTGCTAGCACTTACACATTGGCACCTACACACCCCCAGTAACTGGACACCTACCTCTTATTTAATACCTGTTATTATTTAGAGCTGATCAGGCCGTCACTGTAAATTCTGTTCCAGTTGCTACATTACATCCCAGAAAGCCTTATGTTAAGATATCACAAACTATATGGATGGCATATGTTACTGGAGATGAGCGTTATCACTTCCTAAGCAATTAAATTCTAGAGGGGAAAATCAGTGCATTTATTTAAATTCCCACTACTCTCCCTGAAAGGAAGAGTTGGAGTTTCTAACCTATGACTCTGGCCATTTAAAGGCATTTATGTTAATGGCATTTTTTATAACATTAAATGCCACACATTTAATCATTGTCTCTAGCTACAGTTTTGCCTATCATAGAACCTTGGACTGGAGAGATAAAAATGTACTTTACTGCAAGATACAGGTTACAATTCAGCTCAGTTGCACATGGTTAAAGCAAGGATGTTAAGGTTTGGTCTGTCTGGTTAAGATTTCCCAAATTCAACATTAACTTCTGATCTCTTCAGATCTGTGAGGAATGGTGACACACGGCTACATACCCTGTCTTCGAACCACTCCTGTCTCCACCATCTCCTCTTTGACAAATAATTCCTTATGTGGCCAATTACTAGAGGTCACTCACCTCTGCTCTGCCAGCATTGCTAATGTCTGTCCATTCTGAGGCCAAAGATTTGGCCCAAAATAGTTAGGTAAATATAAAAACAGAGATAACATGAACATTCATAGATGAATTGACCTGCTCAGAAGTTTGTGGCATTAATATTCTTAGGATTTTCCTGGAGAACATTCCACTTTTGACTTTTGCAAAACTATCTAAACATTTAAATTGGCAAATTACCATTGTTTTCTGATCCCTTCCCAACCATTTTTTGACAGCTCTTTAAATGACTGAAGAAAAAATTGATTGCATTAAGGAAAATGCTTATATGCTACAAACCCTTGAAACTACATTCCCATACGGAATGAAATAACAGTAAATCTCACAAAAGCACCCATTGTGTACTTGCTTTAAGTTCAAGCTACAGGAGTATAATATTACAGCCTTATTCAAAACTGTAGTCTAGGAACATTCAGACTATGTGTGTACAGTAGTTATAAACACTATAAAGGCTATATTCTAAACATCTTACACTGGTAAAACACCGACAAAAAAAAGTTACTGCTTACATAATTTTTAGAGAAGTGTATATAGCATACACTTGTATTTAGAGTGTATTAGACTGTAAAAATGACTGAGAGATGAATTATTTTTGAAAGACAAGGCAACAAAAGAGAGACTCAACTTAAGATGTCTGAATTTATGGTTTATATATGATCCTTTTGTTAGTTCACATTTATTTATGCATTATAAAAAAACTACTCTTGAAGACAAATTGTAAATCACTTGAAGCCTGTTAAGGGATTAACTTATGCTGAAGTTATCATTCACAACTTCCATTAATAATTTTACAATAAAAAATAACTCAATTATTTTAAAGACATAGCTGGCTTCAGAATCATCTTTGACTAGATTGAAATCAGCAATTTTTTAATATACTCTGCATTAAGCATGAGTTATTTCAGTATATTATCTGCCTCATTTGGAACAAAATTCATTCACGTAGGGATGCAATAGAAGGCCTGTGCACATTTTAAGTTCTACTATGTTCTTTAAAATACTTGGCAGTTCCTAGATTTTTGTGCTGGTCTATCAAATATATGACATTTATCTCAAAACATTAATTTCCTGCCCAATCTATTCCAAGAAATCTTCACTCTCATTCAATTCTTTGGAAGCTTTTCTTCAAAAATCAGAACAGAACTTGGCCATTTGTTAGCTGATTTCTCTATTTTATTTTAAAGCCTGGCTAGTTTGTATATTATAAACACCTTCTGTGTATCATACCAAAGTTTATCACAGATTGCAGCTCACTGAAGTAAGGAGTATGAGATTTTTGCATCATAGAATTTCAAGAAGTCAAGCTCCATGTCTGTGGTGGGGAGGTGTTTTAGTTGTACCCATAGCACAGTCATTCCATGTTAGTGGCTCGCCTAAGGCAATCTGATAGGAACTAGCCTTTACTGGATTACCTCAGACATAAATGTGCATTTGATACAAGAAAAATTAAAACACAAATGTGAAAAAATACTTTTTTTCTTGCCTTTTACACTGTTCTCTAGCCATGGTTTTCAATGTTTATCTTACTCTTCACATATCTATCTTTTTTATTCTATGACATTACTTTGTTATCATTTTGACATACCCACTCCCAACTTAATTGGTTTGTTCTTTAAAAAAAAAAAAAAAAAAAAGCCAGCAGTACTTCAAGCAGCATGAAGCACTTGGCACATTTCATTGGAGTCTCTTTTGTACTTTTGTTCTCTATCTTACACTGAAATATTTACTGTAAACACAGAGTATATTCAATCCGAAAAACCACGTTTGTCTCCTGTTTCATTCTGAAAAGGAAACTCCCTCTCAATTCTCATGTCTACAGTTCTGAAGGATGATTTATGCTGTTCCATCAAAACAGTGGAGAAATGATGGGTGTGTGAGGTCAGTTAGGAAAACTGTTCCAGCCAATGCTTTATGTGATATTTACGTTAAACACAAGGTAAGTTTAAGAAGTTAATGGGCTCAGTTACCATGTTTCACTTAGGTATAATCTGATTTGGATGAAATGTTGCTTTTTATTACTCAGTAAACTATTCTTCTGAGACAAATGATTCCATGTTTTATGTCTCAGTTCAAAAAAGCTATTGTAGTCTTTTCTTTTTCTAGTTTTTTCACTGATTTTGCTTGGTGTCTTCCAATAATTTTGTTTTAAATTTTTCTTTAGGGAAAAGGGGAATTTGAGGTAACAGTGGGAAGTCACAGAAAAGCATGAAATAATTTTTTTAAATCACAGCCTGTGATTCTTCAGTACCAAAATCTACATTCACGGCAACATGGATCTCATTTCACCTTTATTGAATGCAGCCATTGGAATTCGTACTCCTTTTTTCATCACTTGCATAACTAAAAGTCACTGTTTTTGGTAAAGTCCACTGCATCATTATATAAGTGCACAAAGGTAATTTATTTTAAACTTCATCAATGGATGGATGGATCATGGTGAAGTGGAAAGCATAAATAAGAACTAGAACCAATACTTTCATGAAAATGATGACCATTGTCATGGTCTTTGTGACCATACTGTATGAGGAAGTTGTTACATTAGTTTGCACCAGCAGTTTAACTTAGTTATATATATATATTTAATAGAAATACCACTCTTTAAATAGGCAATTTTAGAAGTTTCTTAAATCCATCCTCCATATTCCATAACCCTATTTAGCCACCACTAATAATGTATAGAATGATACTGCCTAACACTGTTTTGAATTAGCAAACAATTCTCAAATTGCTCAGACTGCTGTTTTGGCATTTCTTTTGCATTTCTTGTCTAGATGTGATTTGATCTGTCATTCTGCTTTGGAAGACATAAGCTAGAATTTCATTCCCTCAATCTGAATATAATACGTGATATGCTGTCTAAATTCAGATCTATGTTTGGAGTTCTATGTGCAATTTTGATGGAAGCTTATTAGTAAACAATTTCCCTTACATTGAAGAATAAAAAACAATGTCATAACTATGGACTGGAAGGCTATTTCAACATACTAAACCACTTCTGTTTACTGATTGAAGAAAGAGCCCACATTGTTGCAGGCTGTACCACAAAATAATTGACTGCAACAGGAGTTCTACATCCCAAGCCAAAAATGAGGGCACATAATCGACGTCAAGGTCAATTATCTGGTAGTGAAGTACCCAACAAAAGGAGACTATTGTGATTAGAGAAATAAGCAGAACATTGTGAATTTGGAAAGGCTGGCACTGTAGATAGCTTTTAGACTCTTTGTAATACACCAGAAACATTGTGTTAGAGCACTAGGCATCACAGATTAATTCATAAAATATGGGAGAGAGAAATCAGTTATGGTGCAGTTGTTTCACTGGACTTCTGTTATCTTTATTTCATAGATCTTTCATACTGTTTCTTTCTCTGCTGAACACTAAAGGAAATACTCCTAAAAACACACACAGTGTTTTTAAAACTGTGCCAGGATCTTTTTGAGCCATATATTGCATGATGTAAAGCTACCCAGTCTATCTATGCACTACTTGAAAGAGTGTTCCTGAAACTGATTTTTCAAAAATATTTTTTTCACAGTTCTATATATAACAAGTTTCCTAATAGATTCATGCTATGATATCATATATTCATGTATGTTCCTAATGCAACTGCTATTACTCCTCTCCCTTTTCCCCTTCCCTTGACTCCTTGTTCTATACAGGAATAATCTTTTGTGCTTTTCTCTTTGTTCTTTTCTTAATTTAGGAAATTATCCTGGAGTCATTACTACCCCAGAATGGATTAGCTTACTAATAACTCACAAAAGACATGATTCAAACCTTTCAGGCTAATGGGAAACAACTTCTTTTGACTTTAAAGAATTCCACAATCAGCATTCAGTGGCAAGCTGATAGCTCCATATTCCATCTCATGTTTTTAATAAGGTTTTACTGGTTCAAATCCTTACCTTCTAAATGACATTAGTAAGTGACTTAAACAGATAAGTCTATTTGGTTTCAAACCACATGCTCTGTCTTTGAAAACAATTACAACAATTGTACTCACCCTACGGTAAAAAACTGCCTCATCTCCTGTCTTCGAGACCTCATCAGTTGTTTGTATTCACCAATACGCAATTTCTTTCCATCGACAATGCAGGTACGTTTTGGTCGAGGTTTGTATTTGTAATTAGGATACTTTTCTAGGTGGATTTTACTTAGCCGTGCCTGCTCTTCATAATAAGGTTGTTTCTCTTGATTTGACATGGACTTCCAGCGAGATCCTATTAACATAAAATACTTGTGAATGCTCGAGTCGCAGGTTTAGCTTTACACACACATTTTAACATGTCTTTTCATCATAATAAATTTTAATTAAGTTAATTGAATAAACTGATTTAAATTTACATCAGTCTGCACATATTTTGGCTTGCACAACCTGAGACACCTTCAAAGAACCTTGAATTTCAGATATTGCTGCAGACCAAACATATGTAAATCTCTATTAAATAGGTTCACTTAAAATCAATAGTAGTCTCAAAATCTCAGCTTGCAAAATAGACTATTTAATTTTTTTACAATATGAGCATTAATCTGTGAATAGTTCCACACCTCTGTAATACTACGCACAGTATTATGGTTAAGGAAGGTCTACAGCCATACTTTTACTGTTAAAAGCCTAACACATTGCCTAGGGATACATGCTCCTTTGATATTTTTATGAGAATTTGGTTTATACAATCCTGCTAAGAGATATTAATATCTTGCTATGTAGCAGGAAAAAAGAATCAAACCTTATAGATTCAGCAAAATTATGAACAATCCCTTGTTGTCTGGCTGTCTTGGATTTACTAATCTTCTGATATAATATTGACACCTTATCATATTTTAAATCCTATTATGTATATTATCTTCTCACTGAATGTAATAAATACACAGATCTGAATCAAGAAAGTTACATTCCAGAAACTTACATTAAAAAGATAAAAAGTAAAACAGCGAGCACATTGTAATTATATACACCACTCCAGGTACTGTAAACTCTCATTGAAAGATGCACCAATAAAAAAGTTAAAAAATTAACACAGTGTACACAGGAAGAGGAAAAAGTTCAGATCTCTTGTATTGTTTATAAGGAGCTATCTAAACACTTGAATAGAGAGAGGATATGTTTTTACAGGGAATAAGAAATGCAGAAAATATTTTTTTGGTGTCTTTTAGATGAATAAAATGATTACAGCTGTGGTAAACGTGGGTGGAAGCTATTCTTTTACCAACATTTTTCATACATCAACAAATGGAAAAGTTGTATAAATATTATCTGTAGCCAGCAGTACTCTGTGTCAGTTCTAATATTTCAGTCTCTTTTCTCATTGTCCTGGAAAAGTTGCACAGATATTATATGGACATAGACTTATTTGTGGCAGAGCAGATACTGACAGGTTAATTCCATGGTTAACAAACACTCAGTTGCTGGCACTTCTGAAATATTTATGCTGGAAGTTTACATTTTAATGAATACAGTTACTATGCTCCTAATAGTTTTTTTCACAGAATGCACACAAATAATATAGATTCCCTACAGCTGCCAACACTGAAACAGTGAAGGTTTTATACAAAACTGAAAGGCTATTCATATAACTTACTTGTACGGTAGACAAAAATATGAGAACTACTAACTTAGATTTTGGAAGTTTTAGGACAAAGTAACACTTATTTGTATTTATTCTTGCCTCTGATTGAACTAAAATGCAACAAACTTTGCTAAGAATGTATTTGAACTCAGAGTTTACAATATAATGATTACAGAGGAAACCTGATTTTTAGTTGTATTTATTACGAGTTACATTTGGAATTTGTCTTTCACTTCAAAGACTCAGAAAGCAAATATAGGTTTTAACATTTCACCACTCATTCTCACGTATGTTTCTAATTCTCTTGAGGGGTCTTAAAAAGCAAACCAAAACTTCTCAAAAAGGAGTCCATTTACTTGCACAGTGGCAAAATATAATCCATGGTATATTCCCCAATTGTCCCAATCTGAACAATTTAAATATTAACTATGGTGTCTTTTACCTAAGCAATATATTAATTGTGTGATTCTAGCAATTAGCATTTTGAACATTGAAACATTTTGAATCAAACATAATTTTTCATATGAAAAGGTATGCATGTACACTTCTTTTGAACTGTGCCAGAGCTCTTCCTTTGTCACTGCACTGTCTGACATAACCTTTGATTTTGTTTTTGTACTTTATTAGCTTTTCCCCACTATTTACTCTAGCAAGTACCATTTTGCATTCAGGTGTTTTGTAGTTCATGTGCATTCTAATGGGATCCTGAAACTAGACTCTTTATTAGAATATACTTTTGCAACAGATTTCACAACACATTCCTTTCGAATGCTAAGTTTTAAAGCATGTTGTGACTGCTGTTGCGAATAAAAGACATTAGGGAAGTGGCAGAAAGGGAAAAGGAAGGGAATGAAAATGAACACAACCCATGAATCTTCATTTCTATAAGTTTCTGTAACTCCAATTTCACTGAATAAGTAAATATGTCCTAAAATGAGAGAAGTTCATCAAATTATAGAACAGTTTGGGTTGGAAAGGCAGGGACACCTTCCACTAGACCACTAGACCTTCCACTTGTTCAAAGCTCCACCGAGCCTGGCCTTGAACACTCCCACAGATGGGACATCCATAATTTCTCTGAACAGCTTGTTCCAATGCCTCACCACTCCCACAGGAAGGAATTTCTTCCTAATATCTAATCTAAACTTTCCGCCTTTCAGTTTGAATCCATTCTCCCATGTCCTATCACTGAACACCCTTGTAAGTTGCATATCCAAATGGAAGTAACTCCCCCATGCCATCAGTATAAAAAATCTTAGCTTTCCACGGCTCCCAGAACCCCTAATTCTTGCCAATTTCCACTGCCATAGCAGAGCCTTCAGTTCAGTCACCTTGACACCTTGTTGCCCACTGCCTTGTACTTACCTAGGATTTTGCTGATGTTGGAGTTGTGCATGTCAGGGAAAGCCTGGAGGATTTTCCGGCGCTCGTCCTTGGCCCAGACCATGAAGGCGTTCATCGGCCGCTTGATGTGGGGCTCGCTGCTGGCACGGCCCCGTGAGTCCCGGTAGACCCGGGCTTCAGCCACCGTGGCACCTCCTGTTGGCCAACAATAATACTGCTGTAGTTTAGCGGCAGAGCCATTCACTGCTTTACTCCCTGTAACGTCAGGGCAGGAAGAAACAAGATGGATGCAAAACATTATTATGTGGATTATGCAAGCGCTTTCAGTGCTCTGGTTATTTCAGCCTCTTTTGTTCTCTCCCTCTTTGCTGCTAGATTTATGAGAGAGAGAGGCAGAGGGAGATAGACTAGATAGTGATTTCAGTGTAACTGATTAGGCTCGCCCATCGGAGATGACCCAACATCAAAGTGAGGAAACAAATTGCACCGGTATTTCTCCAGTTAAGGTATGGAGATTTGATAAAGTTTCCATTTGGGACTTTAACATCAGATACATGCTCTGAGTGCTCAACAAAACTCACATAAAAGCTATACTTGAGAATCCAAACTGATGTAGACCTGTTCACACAAGCCATTTGCAATGACTTTGCTGCTTCAGTGGCGAAGTACATCACAAACATTTGATAAAATAAATTACACAGTATACCAGGTACACGCTGCTAGCTGTATGGATCTGATTATATTTGGAGCTGAACATTTTAAAGTTGCATCTGCTTTGGTTGAATTTTAGATGTGCCTTGGAGCATCTGATCACATATATGTAATAAAACTGTCTGCCTCCAACATGTACATGCACAGAATCCTGGAGTTTCCAGAGTGGGAGACAAGCACTCCAGTTCCATGCCTGCTGTGCTTTTATGTACCCCAGTGTCCTGTCTTTATCTGCCATCGATCCAACTTGTACATGCCAACCTTAACTGGTATTTTTAATTCATCTAGACCTGTTTCTTGACCACAAACAGCAAAGCTTCATGGGGGCTTAGAGTTCACACAGCTGAATGTGAGCTGCAGAACTAGTTAATATAAGAGAAACAGATAACCAAGGCATGCTTTTACCAGAGAAATACTTCTGCAATTGTGATGATAACATATGTTTTTAGAGTTATACTTTAGCTATAAAAAAAGCAAAAGGAGTTTACAGTGGGAGAGTGACAGTCTTAGACCTCATCAAACTGTTCATATAAATCAATACCTTGAAAAAGCAAGATACTTGACAAGAAACAAACACAGCAATAGGCCTCCTTTTTTTGTATACTATTATGGCTCCCAACACAAATTTATCTCCTAAATAACATAAGATTAAATCTTTACACCAAGTAAAACACTGCAGTTTTACTGATTCTAGTAACTGACTCACAAGTTTTTAGTTGTGCAAAAATTAATTTTCTACTTCAGAGTGAAAACATTATATATGCATACCTTTTTAAAAATTCTATATAGGAAATATATTTACATGAAAAAAGGTCCTAAATTAGAGGATGCATAACTAATACACTACCTGTTTGCCACCAGGTCCACAGTACATTAATTTCATTTAAAACGCACTGACCATACAGGATAAATTGATTTTGCTTTATATGGTGTTGACAGCCATGTTTATTGTGCAGTGAAATGTAGTGTAGTTTCAAGCTGACTATATCCATCAACACAGGGCAATATGCTGACTACTGGGCCAGATGAAGACATACATTACCTCGAGAGCAAAACACTCATTCACATACAGCAGTGTCTTCTCCTGAGGATCACCATGGTAATTTATGATGCCTCCAATGCCATTACTTTCCAACTGACACCAATTTGGTAATTTGTATACTAACATGCATGCACATAAAAGAAGACAGGTTGGTGGCAAATGGGAGATGCAAAACTATTTTAATACTATTCTAAGTTAAGTACCATGCTACAGGTGGTGTGCTTTTACAGGAGGCTGCAGTGATATTTTTATTTAAAAAGGGGGAAGTTTTGCTGAGCAACCTATAGGCAGGACCAGTTTAGGGGTATGAGTGGTTGATGAGGCCCTGTCGATTGTTGTCAGAAGGCTTGGACCACCGCCATATCAAAAATACCATCTTTTGAGAGAGGATATATTTATTATGAAGCCTCAATAAGTTACAAGCATAGAAAGTCAACACTAAAATATTTATTGAGAAAAAGAGATATATCATTTGAGAAACATCAAATATATAATGTAATGGTTGTCCTATCTTTTAAAATAATACTATAAAAATGTGTTACTACTATCTGGGCAATTAGGAAGTTGGTGACAAAAAAAAGTTCAAATTATTGCTTATGCAAACATTGTCATTTTTTTACCGAGCTACTCTACTGACAGCAAAGTAAGGAAGACATATTTGAATCCATAGTATGTCTTTCCATCTTCTACTTTTCCAAAGGTACTTATTCACTATGGCTAGGAGGAGTTTGTCTTTAGACCTTTCTAACACAATTTTGGCCTGACTTTTTAGTCCTAATTCAGGTAAAGAGTAGTTTTACTGGGATAAAGATTATAGGTGGCTTTTTAGTCCAGATATAATTTAGATAGAATGAAAACAAAGAAACAAAAACATGACAGGGGACGAGGGGGCGGGGAAAGGAAAAATACTCAACCATAAATTATCTGTTTTCAGAGAAAAGTTATGTTAGAAAACAATTCTTATTTGGAGTAATAAAGGTCAAGCAACTTGGGGTGCATCTGCCTTAAGTCCATACTTGAAGAACTCAGAAAAGCAGCCAATGAGTTGATGTTCTTTGTGCTGGACTGCTGGGGAATATTTGTAAGTTGACCTATAGGCCATCACAAAAGCATTTGCAAAATTAATTTCTGGAAATAACTAAAGTAATATAATCTCCAATGTGGCTTCTAACTGTCTCAGAACTACAGAATTATATTCAGCATATAAAGTATTACAATAAAATAGTTCATGTAGGGGAGTCAGAAAGTCTCAGTACCATTCTAGCTTAGAAACGAGGCACAAATGGTACAAAGACACATGTGCTCAGTGAGGTCTTACAAGTTGAAACACATAAGAAAAAGCTTCCAAACTGGCTCTTCTTAGGTGCTTCATCCTGTCAATCAGACATTTTGACAGTATTGTGCCCTATATAAAGAATTAACAGATTTAACAAGGTGTGTGGTTTTTCCTATTGTGATAATTATAGTTAGCACTGAAAGAGATTAAAACAGATATCTGAAATTTTAAAAGTAAATATATATATATACAACTGCAAAGAAGTAGGTTTTTATGCCTTTCTGAAAATATTTTCAGGAAAGTCTAGCAAATAATCCACTAAAAATAACAGATAAAATAGAAATATACTACCAGTGAAAGGTGAGACGAGAGGAGGACATTGGTAATTGTCTCTCTTTGGCAACTAATGGTTTATCTGCCAGTTAGTGTTCATACTGCAATCACAAGAGGAGGAATTTCCAGAATTAAGAGCTTGGTCAGAATTTATAATTGCTGCAAAAGCAGTACAGGTTGGCTATCCTAGTGGCTTAGGTGGCAAAGAAGTCTATACTTTGGCTTAAATATAGGAGCTGTCCTCAAAGTGACACTTTTAGCTTCTGAACATGTGCAGTGCCTCACTTCCTAGATCTTTTGCATTTTCTCAACTTGTCATGACTTTGATGACTTAAAACTAAAGGCGGATTAAAGGAGAATCACTTTTTGTGGGTATATGGCAGACAACCCCTTTGTGAAAGCTGAATTCCAGACTACACTCCAGGGGCAATACTGAGAACACCAGAGAATAAATCTAAAAATGAAAATAGTTTCAAAAAATATTTTTGTTCCTGAAGAGACTGATTGCTCTCTAATCAGATAATATTAGAAAGATAAAAGAATTTGACCATAAACAGGAAAGATAATGATCTTCACGTGAAGTAAATGTTAAGAAACATACAATAACAATTTGTTACATTGATTATTTATTTATTCCTGCCTTTATCTGAGTTTCTTAAATTTAATAATGAAAAGAATTTTAGGACAGGACATCTCAGTGTGTTTCCTGAAATCTTGGCTACTTTAGGGTTAATCCTACTGTCTTTAACAAGATGTGGTTTTACCTTCCATTTTAAACATTATCTACAACAAAACCTGAGACTGGGCCTTTACATGTTACCAGAACACAAACAATAATAAACGTGATAGAAGGGCAAAAGAAGGGCGAGAAAAAAGATGAGGAAAAAAGAGAAAAGAAGTGACAGCAAAATAAAGAGATTTTTATCAGTCACCCTGTTATTCCTTAATTACTCTTCATTCTACAGCCATTGATTCATGTTTGAAGTTATACATCTCCTTTGACTGCCCCCAGATAATGAATCTGCCTAATCTAGAGAGTATACTGCAGGTGATCTTCCATGGACATATACCAAGATAGGATACACAGAAGTAAAGACAATCTTTCTAGATTCCTAGTGTAAAAATGACTGGTTAGTAGCAAAGTTCCTCAGTTATTCATTAAACTGAGGTGACATATTTGTCTACTTTGGAAAAGACTGATGCGACCTCCAAAATATCTGGCCCTTTCTACGGTAATACAACTAGCACTGTCAGCAGTTTGCATTGCAGGGACAAGAACCTAATAAACATGCAAACAGAAGTCACTCTTTTACTGCAAGAGACGGGCTACTCATAAACGTGGAAATGCCATAAAAACAGGGAGCATGAAAAACCGGCTTGGCAGTCCACTGTCCTGCTCTTAACCTGTGCACAGACAAATGCAGCCTTTGCGAAAAATATAGCGATATTTAAAATCAAATAGAAAAAGGCAAAACTGAAAAGAGTAAAATGAAATAGAATGAAGCTTTGGCAAGTTTAGAATACAAGAGTAACTAATTAAATAATATTTTGAGTTATTAAGTTCAATGTTCAATTGCAGAGAAAGTTGCAAAAATTGCTACTACTGCTGCTTCACTGTAATCTAAGTGACATGTAGCGGTTGTAGGGTAACATTTCTCCGTTTCATCCCTTGCCTGCCTCTTACTTCTTCATCCCCAACCACATTTAGATTTTCTCATTCTTTACTATCAGCAAGAGAGGCAATAGTTCATGGGTCCCCCATGGGTACTCCATGAACTATTGTCATTACTGGCATGTCCTGTCATCACTGGCAAAATACCCACTTGGAAACATGACTAGGTTTGGGACAGGGATGCCTGTGGTCACATGGTGACACAAATGTTGTGTTTGTCAAGCTGCTTTTATTCCAAATGCTAAACAAATATCATTCAGCTGGAATTTGAGCACCGAACATTTCTTACTGGCTGCATGTGTAGTGAATGAAAGGGAAGAAAAACTGAGAAAGCCACAAGTGATTAATGAAATACTTAAATGGCCTCTAAAACTTTCACCTGCAAGGGTTCTGAAATGTGCTAAGTAAATACTAAGAGGTGGGAATATACTGTAGCAAAAGTTAGCTACATCCACTTGGTTATGATAAGACTTCTATTTTTCCTGTTGAGAGACTCCAAAAGACTTCTCTTTAAAACATCAACAAGAAGAGCCAAATGGGAATTCCCTAAGGTCAGCTCTGAGGAAACATAAACCTCTAATTCAATAACTCCGCTACTGCACTGAAAAAGGCCTTATTATTGCAACATCCATATGGAGTCAATTGGACATTAATGACTAATCAATCCCTCCCCTTTCTATTCTACTTATAGTGTCACAAGCCATGTTTAGATTAGCCCATTTCCTGCTTAGGATCGCTCAAGATGTCTTTTGTTCTTTCAGGGCTGGCCTGATGGAGGCAGCTTAAACAAACACACGACCCAAGTGGTGCAGGAGTTATAAACTGCCATATGTGAATGAACAAAGGGGCCATACTAAAGCCTTTTGTGGTATTTGTTAATGTTTTTCATCTGAGTTTAAAAAGACCTAATGACTTTGTGGTGAGCTGATGCATGTGGCTCGTGGCTTTGCAAAATGAAGGAAATTCTAGCCAGTTATATATCAGCATACATTTTCCAAAGTGCCTTGTTTTCAGTTTTGGTGGCAGTGAGTTTACTTTTTTTAGTACATTTGTTTTACATATGCAAGCAAAATTCTTAATCTCAATTAAAACACAGCACTGTTTTTCACAGCCATCCTCATAACCTCCTTATACATCTTTCCCCATTTGAAAGTCTAAAGTTAAAATTAATAGTGAAATATCTTCTGCATGTGAAATCAAAACAACTGTTCTCTGCTCTGCCAGTGGTAGCAGTTCACTCACCAGTGTTTAAAGCTGAATTGTTAGTTGGGCCATATTAAATACTGAAACAATACTTCTAAATAAGTTATTAGCACATCCATGCTCCACAGCCATCCATGCCCAAATATGTGTTATTTAAATTAATTAAAACTGCTAAATGTAGCTACTTGCTTGGTGGCTTACAAAAACAGTTTAGATTTCTTGACCACATTTTATGGCAAAACTAACCCTCATGGAAATTTGGCATGGAACACAGCTAAAACAATACAATAATGCTTTAAATGACATGGAATATTAACTGAATTAATTAGTGCTTAAGGCCTGACTTAAGCTCTCAGTGGCTGACACAGTTGCACATGTGCTCTAACAGAAGGGCATAAGAAGTTGCTCTGTGAAGACCCACAAAACATCTATACAGAAATTGGGATAAAGAAGCAGCCTCTACTATAAATTTGGGGAGGTGTTTAAGTGTCATCAGATTTTTCAATCACGTGCCACTTGCAGACTTCAAGACCCTTCACAGATAATTAATTAAATGCTAACAACCCCATTCTGACATAGATATTATTGATAGAAAAGAAATGTGAAACATATTTGAGTTGAAATTACTCAGCCTAAGTAATGATGCCAGAAGCAAGGGATTGCCAGTTATCAGATCTAACAGCAATCAACATTCCCAGAGACACTACTGTTGTTTCCCTTTGATATTTTATTTCATACTCAATTGAGGAAAATAGAGCCCACAGAAAGGAAAATATGGACAAAACAGTCAAGCCCAAGAGAAACAATTGTAACAATTATTGTGAGGTATCTGACAAGATGTATTTATTTTATTTTTCAGAAAAACTGTTGTTCTAACAGCTAAGTATTGTTACTATACTAATCATATTCAAAGTCAAAACAATACAAAGAGGGATGCACTAAACTATTTAACATAAAAATGTTTCCATAAAAGTAACATCTTTACTGCCAATGGAGCTGTTACATCATTTCAAATTTCTCATGACATGAGTGTCACCTAAAACATCGAGAAAACACAATATTGATTTAAAACACAGGGATTGATTCTGCAGTCTTTAGTCATCACTAACAGATTTTTGTTGAAAAAGCCCTGCCTGAACAAGGGCCATAGAAAATTATCCATTCATATTTCAGTCAATGCTTTGTTTTGTTTTAAGATGGAGAAATGACAAGCAGGATTTCAGCACAGAGAAAGAAGGCAGTCTGGCTTGGTGTTTGATGGATGCACTGTTCTTTGCTTGCTCAAGTCTTTTACCAAAACAATGAATTTTAAAAGCTTAAATACAATGTGGTTTGTAGAAGGGAACTAGATTTAATAATAGGAGAGTTGTACAAAACCACCTTCCTCAAATTACCTGATGTTAATGAAATGCAGAATACTTTCCAAAAGATTTAAAGTGTTGTAGTCACTGCTTTAGTGATCCATTTCTTGCATTCAATCTTCAATAATTTGTCACTTTCTGAATGATGCAACATCATTCTTTGTATCAATATAACTAATTCCTTCCATACAGTGTTTGCTGTTCTCACTTGTCATATCATATCAGTAATTAGATGGCAAAGACCTAGGGCTAGGATATGCATATGTTATTTCTTCTTGCCTTTCACACGGAGTGCTGATATTACAATAATTGATAATATAATTAGTAAATAATATATCATGAGGGAAGAGAAGCAAAAGCAACATGATAACAGGAGTTGTAAATTAACAAGTATTAATAAATGTTAGGAAAAACTCTTCAGGCTATTGTTTTCAAATATGGTACACCTGCGCATTTGGAATTTGTGGGTGAAATCATGAAAATGATTTTACAAACATGGCAATGGCATGTTCCAATATATTACCACATTCATTTGGTTTGGATAAAATTTGGAGTATTTGCCATGGAATAGAGTCTTACATGAAAATTTACAAATCATTCTCTTTTTAATTCCTGTAAAGCTACCCCCACCAAATTGAAAACATAATCACTAATTACTGGCAGAATCTGTGGAGATACTATAATGCTCACCCCACACACATTTTGGACTACTGACTCTGTGAAATCAAATCAAAGCACAAATTAAGAAAATATTTTCCCCTTGCAACCAAGTTCTGCACTAGACACTTGCTTAGACACTTGGCACATCTACATGGAAAAAAGGCAGATGCTCTTAAGCACTTTTCTATTGCTGAGATACTGATATTCCTACAGGAAAAAAAATGTATGCAGTATAGACTTAGAAAAATACAGTTGTACAAAGAAGACTTGTTTGAATCTGTATCAATTGCTCATGCTTAGCCAGAATATATGATGTTCTCCGCTTAATGCATTCATATTTCTACTCCACCCCTGTGCTCATCAAGGTAAGGAAGAAGGGCAAGATTCTTTTCTCCTTCATGCATTATGATAGATGGGTGTCTTTCTCCATCAGCTGAAAATTCAGTTGTGCCTGGAAATTTTACACTATTTTATGGAGCTTCAAGTCCCTTTTGCAATATTGGAGCAATACCAAGAAATGTGCAGAGCTAAGAATCAGGGCCATGGGGTGTTTTACACCTGGTGGCTGCACATGAGTGTGAAAACATGTTTTAAATCACTGAATCACTATATTTAATTTTTCACTCAGTCCACCTAAAAATAGCTACGCTAACTGACTGATGCTTTCAGCATTTGTGACAATAATTTTCTCATGGTTGAAGATTTTCTGCGTAAAACTGCAGCCCATGGTTGCTTTTTACAGCTGCCTTCTGAATTCCTGAAAATAATGTTTTACTATATAATGGAAATTGTGACAAGCCCTTAGCCATAACTGTGTTAATAGGCACTCCTGTGTAAAACCCAGGGCATTGTAGGAGTGGTTGATTGTACAACATCAGAAATTCTAACTATATTTTTTTTTTTAATAAAAGTACTATTCTCTAAGAATCAATTACTGTACCTTAGAAATGCCAAATGAGAAAGCCTCGTACTTAGCAGTAGGAAAAAGATTCCTACAGCAGTTGAAAATCAAAAACTAACTGCTGTGAAGGACATCCAGATTTGTTACTCTGAACCTCAGAACCCTACTATATGCTAAATATTAGTGTCTTGAGAGGAACAAGTTTCAATGTCATTAAAAGATCAGTACACACCCTCCCAGTTTTTTCACTTCTCACTCTAAAATGTTACGGAGATGCTGGCGACAATGAGATGCATGAGTGGTTGCCTTAAGAAAAGTGATGGGGTGGTTCTTAAGATCTTCCTAACCCATTCGCAGGTATTGAATTCAGGGCTGAAGTGCTGAATCTCATCCAACACAACTGAAACACTGTACCTAAGGAGTTTGTTCTAGATTCCTGATCTGCCATGACTGATTCTGAAAAATTTAAGCATATCACTCAAGCATCAGGCACAATCAGATTCATGGATGTTAAAAATGGCAACTACAATTAATGAAGGCCACCTTTTAGCATCTGGTCTAATTGACAAAGATATTAAGTTATTTTATATTTAAATTATAAAGATACAATTATGGAATTTTATTTTTGCAATCAAAGACCTATAACAAGAATTCAGAAGCATAAAAATTCTAGTATGTGAATTATTGCGTTCTCTCTGGAACCATTTCTTTGTTTTCAGACAGCTTTCACTGTTTTCTGATTTTCATCTTTCCCCTCTCAACTGCCATAGCAACTATTACAAACATTTATGTGCAACAAATACTGGCGTGGAGAGGCATTCTTTCCTCCAGTACTTATGAAGCACTGTCACAAAAGTAGGTGATGCTTTATCATGCATGTACTACCTGCTGTTTACACCTCTGCATAGGAGGGTGTTAAGTTACCTCACAGGTTTGGATCGTGTTGGCAGCCTGCCAAGATTGATCTGCTTGAAAATATATCGTTCCCTTTCACCTGCCTCTTCAGCTGCTCAAAGTCAACCTTTTTCAAAGTAAGGAAGGAACCCTCACCCTTTTGTATAAGCAATTATTTAGTATTGGGCACACATGAGATTGTCGAGGCTTTGAGCATATGGTAGAGGTGCTCCTTTAATAAAGCATTGATCTGTTTCTTACCTACTAGATTTTCAAAACTCGGGCACTCTGTTGCTAGGGAGGGAGAAAATTACACTGATGGACAGAAGTTGGTGGCAGTTTCTCCTCAGGATTAGAGATCAGCCTTGTGCTCCTCTTGTAGCTTCATTTCCTCATGTTTCTCCCATGTACCTTCTAGATTGCAGACTCTTTGTCTTTCCTCAGTTAACTCATCCCTCTCCTCCCCATGATTCCACATTCACTGCTGCTAATGCCATTGCAAGCACTCCTTTTTTACCATGTTCAGGCAATTGCTTAAATCTATGATGATGCTTAACACCATTTCTTTGTTTCTCTGCCATGTAATTTCCCTTGCTTTTGGACAGGTAGAATTTCTCATTGTATGACAATATTCCTTGCCATGTGGCTAGCCCAAGTCAAATATGAATGGGAAGGGCTAATTTTATGGACATAAAAAGACATGCTTTTAACTTCTTTTAACTTCTGCAAATATCAAGTAATTCATTGACTTTACATGTTTGTCAACAAATCCATCATCTGAAATGCTGCAAAACTGGGTTCTTAAGCTTACTGATGAATTGAAATACATTCTTCTAAAAGATAAGGTGAATTTGTGCTACTCCAAGCCTGGGTTCAAATCAAGTTTAGACAAAAACCTGTGCATATCTGAACCAGAATTAATAAGATCAAGCTAGGACTCACTACTGGAATGAGTCAATTACCAGTGGTTATCCAGCTTGCAACTAGCTTGCCTACTGGAAGCATGATTCAAGGATACCACAAACAAACAGATAAGGCTTAAAGCTACGTAATCTCAAACAGTGACCTGGTATATAGAAAACCACAAACTTTAACCCTAGGAATTTACAAATTAAAGTAAGAGACAGCAAGTAGTGAAAGGGAGGACACAGGCACCAAGGATGCAGGCACTAAATCAGTGAATTTAAGGGGATGGTGCCAGTCCCATGCTGAGGACTCTAATGACTGATGTGACAACCAGATTTCATAGCAAAGGTGTCTCCTCTGGGAGACTTTGAAAAGTCCCATTAGTCTAATACAAGAACAAATTAATACATAGATACAGATAAAGTAGATAGATCCCACCATATTATTAAAAATTGCTTCTATCTAAACTAGCAAGCATGTACCTATCCTCAGAACTATGGTCCATGCTTAACACACACTGCTAGAGTAGTATCAAAGAAAGAAGCAGCAAGTACTAAATGCAAGGTTTACAAAATCAATAAATCTACCATGCAAAAAATGTGAATGGAAACATCAAAAGAGGACTCAGAACGCTTTGTCTATGTTGACCCAGATGACAAACTGTGATGCCAAGTATTTAACTCACAAGCCACCGATTCTAGTATATTAACATGAATGAACACAGAACTAAATGTGAAGTACTAGTAATGCATTTTCATAGATTTCTATTGGCTTTATAAAAATTAATTTAGATTTGCAATGCATCTTATTTTTCACTTAGGAGAACACGACACAGAGAAGTTATTTCTCCTTTACAAAATCACACAGTGAGGTAGTGCCAAAATGATTACATTGTTGCCCTGAGCCTAGGATTCAATCAAGAAAATTCCATTTTAATAGATCCGATTCTTCGACAGGAATGAAGATCAGGTCTTGATGGAATGTGAATCCCAGAATATGACTGCTGAGGGAAACTACACTGTAACTTGAGCTAAGGTAAAATCAGTAATTGTCAAAAGGAAGGTCTACTCTGCAAATTTCTATCTACTACAAAACAAAATCTTAACACATTTTCTACAAATTTCCAAAGCATTTGACCACAATTCAGTACAATTCAATTCAAAAGAAGCAGCACTGTTACCCAAAAGTGAGCAACTGTGAAAGTCTTTTTTAGAACTTGAACCAAAAAATCATATTTACATTGTCCAATATTCTCAATAACTGAGAACTAAATACTTTCCTGTTTAAGTATATTAAGTACTTTATTATTATATAAATATTATATAGTTTCCCTTATCTGAAATTTAAACAGGGATTACCTATGGCTCCTGACTATTTTCTACACACTGGTCAGTTGTGTCAGTTGTGGTCAAGAGAGGTTTAAGTTATACCTTGATTCAAAGCTGTCTTGGTGTGTCCACAACAGGCAGCTGTATTTCAGTACTGACAATCTCAAATGTTGAAAATTATGAAGCCATTTACAGTAAGACTTAGGTTTCCTTTAAAATGATAACATTTGGGGGAAAACAAAAACAAAACAAAAACCAACAAAACAAAAAAATAAAATCCTTGGTCAGTTCTATAATTGCCTCTTGTTTATAATTTTGGATCCAAGTCACTGAATGTTTTGAGGCTCTCAGGTCATGTTTTTGAATTTTACTAACTACAAATGTATCAGATATTTTAACATGACAACTGGGATTTCAGGTAATGATATAAGTCTAACAGCTGTGGATTATTGTTCAGTGGTGTCACAGTCAGTGGCAATGTTTTGAATACAGTTTGAGCATGATTTTTAATGTAGTTGCTCAGTCTTCCTCGTGGCTAAGGAAGTAACAGAGATGTTGGTTTATGTCATATTTCATATAAAAGTCTTGCTAATGATTTTCAGGCCTCCATTCAGATGACTGTTAGCTCGTTATGAGTAACACAAACTTTGAAGATGACTTCATATGCTAGGTCTTCTCTGAAAGTAAAGTTTGAAGAATTTCAAGACTTATAATTCCTGAATTAAGAAGAAAATATATGTAACTTCAGGTTTGGATCAATGAGCCAGTACCATAAGCACTCCTAAAATTACAGGAAAACATGACTGTGATCCTGTCAAACTCAGATCACTGCCATATGTTACAGAAAAGATGGAAGGTGTAGAGAAAAATCATTGCTAGATACTATTACAAAGGCATTCCATAAACCAGAAGTCTGCTGATAAGTCTTATAACAGATTAGTCAAACTTGAAAGGCCGTGTCAAAACTATGAGAATCAGGAGGACTTCCCAGATTTGGTCTATCTCAAATGCCTCTTAGGCATTTTGCTGTGGAAATGCAGGTGTGCAGATAGACAAGAAGTACAACTGCACTTTCACAGCCCCTTTGGTCTAAGGCAGTGTGGGGATCAGAATGCAGCCCAAACTGCACTTCCCCCAGTTTATGGAAGGCAGTGAGAATAAATTTGAAGTCCTTAGGAAAAAATCTGCCCCACCCATATTCTGCTCACCCACCACCTCTCTAAAAGAACCCTCTATAAATTGTTAATATTTTCTCTAAATGTAATGACTTTCATAATCCTGAAGTTCCAAAATTCTGGTGATGGGAATAAAACCACCTGGCACATCTAACAGCCATACACTCACTCTTGTCACAACCGCACTCGGGCCTCAGAGATCCGGATCTATTTGTGATGAGAAAGACAGGGCAGCAAAAGTTGGCCATCAATATATCACTTCAGAAATCTTTATTCTCTATTTTACTGTTATTTTAGTAAAAGCGCACAAAACCCTACAGCAATATTATCTAAAGATGTCTACATCAACCTGCATTCAAGTGGTATATAAAAAAAATTGAAAAAAGAAAAAGATTTAAAGTAACAATGACAAAACAGAAAGCAAGGTGTGAAACACAGTAAGTCTTTGAAGATATGACTGTGTCTATTAGACACCTTTGACATTCAGCTGAGATTGTGACTGTGGCAACACAATAAAATGCAACAAGGCACTCTTAGGGGAGGTGTAAGGAGAGAAATAAAGCTGGCAAAGGATCTGGAGCACAAGTCTGATGAGGAGTGACTGGGGGAGCTGAGGGTGTTTTGCCTGCAGAAAAGGAGGCAGAGGGAAGACCTTATTGCTCTCTCTGAAACCTGAAAGGAGGCTGTGGAGAGGTTGGGTCAGTATTTTTTCACAAGGAACAAGCACTAGGACTAGAGGAAAGGGCCTCAAGTTGTGCCAGGGGAGGTTTAGATTGGATGTAAGGAAACATTTCTTCACCTAAAGTGTTGTCAAGCATTGGAACCGACTGCCCAGGGAAGTGGTTGAGCCAGTAGCTTCACTTAGAAACCGCACATCCTGGATGCTGTGATTGTTGCCTCCCACTGTAAATGATGTCAGATAGAAGTGCCATCTCTTAGCTGGCTTGCCAAAGATAAGGGACAAAACTTGGGTGATAATTTGAATGTCTTTTTCTTGCATCTGGCTAATATCTAAATTCACTTTGTCTGCAACTAGGACAAATAAGGAGCTCAGCTTTGAATTGCTGCCAATGTTTTTTTCGGATCAGCAGAGGTATGTATCCAGCACCTCTTTTCCAGAGATATCTCTTGGCTGCTAAACAAATTCTGGAAATCTGAATCCATTCATGAACTCAGATTTCTAATGTGGCAATGCACCATGCCTCAAAATGCCCCACTAGCTCTAGGAAGACATCTACACTGTCCTTACCCTGGCACACATCACTGTAGCTTGGGTTACATATGTCAAAGCTTCACTCTCACTATCCAGTAACAAGGAGGGGCTGTCATTACCATGAGGTGTATCAAGATACTAAATTAAGAACATTAGAAAAAGAATGGATGAACTGAAGGAAATGCGCTAAAATAAGTGTGATCAGAGATCTGATGTCATCTAAACCAGTAACTGTGCAAGTATTTCACTTGCAACTTTTAAACCAAACTGACAAAAATATTCTTCAACATGCTGAAGTATGAGACATTGTTGCTGGATGGAAGTTCCTTTATAAAGCAATTTATAAACAACTGATTAGTCAAAAAGTACTTTTGAAGTCCATGTGTTCTGATTCCCTTTTCTAGAAAACAGGAATCATTGCAAAACACCTGTCTGAAAGTTTAGCCTAAACATTGTGTTTCTTAATGAAAGTTAAGTCTAAACATTGTGTTCATTAATTTTCTGTTTACAGAAAATACAACAGTGGCCAATTACATTCAATAAAGGATGAATAAATAAAGCTCATAAATAATAGCTCCCTAAAGTTTACTGGTCCTATTCTTTTGATCCAAGAAAAAAAACAAAACCAAAGCAAACAAACAAACAAATTAAAAAAAATTAAAACCCCAAACAAACAAACAAAAAAACCACTTTGGATCCATCAGATGTTTAGATATTAATGGAAAAGATCAGAGGTGTTTTAACATTTTTCAAGCCATAACTAGAATTTGCCCAGTTAAAACAGAGCAAAATGATTCTCAAACAAAAGTAAACTGAGGTGAAAAATCCTGCATAATATTCTATCTCAGTAGTACATTAATCTTACTGCTTGACTGGTAGGGTTCTTCTGTATCTACATGTTCTCTTCTAATGCATCACAGAGTAGAGTGACATCCATTTCCAAAGCATGCCTGGTAATCCTGCTGGAGGCTCAACTCAGTCTCAATAAACACTGATTTCCACTTGTGTCTTCACACATATAGACCATATAGATATATATAGAACTCTCATTGAAATGAGTGCGCTAGAGGCTTATATCATGAAAAAGACGTTTTCATACAGAAAATGTGAAATACTTTTCTATTATCATTTGACAGCTGCCTGTGAATAGAATTTTACTTGCTATACTTTGAAGAGGTGTACTGATGGGTAGATTTCTTAAAATGCTCTAACTTTCTTCAAAGCTGCTAAATCCTAAAAAACTGGTAAATATATATATATTTTTTCTGAGATATTGTTCTCAATATTTCCTAAAATATTTCCTAAAAAAGCATAAACACTTAATAGGCAGCTGCTTGGGGGAGAAATAAGTTATGTTGCATAAGGGCTAAAACAGCTATATAATCCTTTTCATGTTTCCACCTTTTGTTATGGTCTTATTGAAATCTCACAAATTCAGACAGAAATCAATCAGGTGTTACCCTGGGATGTAAGCTAGGCAGAGCTTATGACACTGGCAGTGTTTTAGCCATATCATTCTGTGATACAGTGTTCCATAACCCATGGTCAAAATTGCAACTCACCTTCTGCATCTTCTGGCCTTGTAAGATCGATGACGCCAGGGCCAATTTTTCCATCTTCATTGGGTTTCCCTGTTAACTGTGGGCCTAAATTTTCAAACCTTGTTCTTTCCTGGAAGAGAACAAAAGGAGTCTTAATGTTCCATATAGGATAGCTCTCATTATATGCCTGTGCATATGTGTATGCATTGATACATGCCTTATTTTTTAAATCTGAACAAATAATGAATGCATCTAATTAGAATTTTAGCTCAGGGACAATTTTTTTTTACAGATTCTGAATGTTTGCATTTATGAAAATCAGTTTTAAATGTGAAACATATACAGAAACTTTGAGATTATTTTGATCTGCAATGCCATAATGCATAAACGATTGTACATGCAAATACAAAACACTCTTGGCAGCACACAGTGCTGATTGATGCTGCTCACTTTGCCTTTCCACTTATTTTCTAACTTAAACTGAAAAAGACAATCAACATTTGGGAAACATGAAAATTCAGAAGTTGAAAGAATTTGTGTTAAAATGTACTGTTATTTTAATGAAAAAAGCACTTTTTCCCCACTGTAAGATTTAAGTTTGCATTCATACCTCTGTGAAAACACGAGTCTGAATTTTACGCAGAGGTTTTCAAAGTTATGTATTTGGAAGAAGGAATAATAGAGGACAGGACTGATGTAATTTTGCAATGAAATTTAAATTGTACCTCAGTGAAAAGGGAATTTAAGAAGACAAAAAAGAAGAAAAAAGTAAAAGGAATGCCCACTCCTAGACAAACAGAAAGCTTTTGAGAGCTGGAGACCTCCATAGGAAACCTGGAACTAGAAAGTGGAAACTGAAAGGTATTTTACTTGTTGACCCAATTCCTCAGTCAACTACTGGACAAGGGTATTCTAAAAGACAGTAACACTGTCTCTCAATAGCAGTCTCTGTAGTACTGTGTATCAGTAGCAGAGTGTTCAGTGGTTATCATTAATTTAGCATTCTCATTTGGAGGAACATAGCATGTTTTCCCTCTTGCCTTGTTGTTACCTCTTCAGACTAAACTTGGCATTATGTTGTATTTGTGAATGAATGAAACCTTGTTGTTCATTACTATGAAACAATATTAAATGTCATGTCAGCTTGAATTTAGAGACATGAAATACCAGCTTTCAGCTCTATGAACAGTTTCTCCATGTTGTACTTAATGCATTATGCAGAAGTAGAGTGCTGATTGCTGTTCAGTCTATTGTTCAATGACCTAGTTCTGTGCTGTGCATACTAGACATAAGAAGAAAACATTGTGAGTTTCTCTCCTAAACGATGGTCAGAAACTTGGAAATATTTTTAAGGACAAAACATACTTGATGGTCTTGACCCCTCATTTGATCCACCTCCAACTACTCCTTTCCACTGTGATTACTTTTCTATTATCATTATGTTTCAGCAATGAAACTCCACCAGGACATGTGAAGAATTGTTGTGATTCCTCATGCTTTTGATTCCTTCAGCCATGGATTTTTAAAATTATTTTCTGTTTAATTTATAGAGGAAAAGAAAGCACTGAATTTGCCACAACATGGCAGCTGAGGTATTTCAGATACTAACTGCATTTCTAGAAGTTCTTTAGAATCTTGCAGTTGTCAAACAAAATTACTCTGCATTTTATATTTGGTTAACTTCTTCATTTATTTCCTTCTGTAAAATCCATGGTTGATGAAGGAGCTTACATATACAAAGGAAGTTACGAGGAAAGAAAAAGTTACAAATGAAATGTGACTTCAGAAAGGCATTGCAATACTAAAGGCCCAATATTTTACTGAAAGATGTTGTGCAATGTAACAATACACCTGAATCATCACGATGGGATCTGTTTTACTGGTAGAGAGAATAAAAAATAAGTTTGTCAAGGATTCTGTGTTCCATTGCAAAGGGCTGATTTGTAGTTGAGATAAAAACAAAGATCAGTGCTAAGAAAACAGCTTTTGGCACATTTATTTTCTCTTTCAAAATATTTGCACTAAAAGCTTTTTCTTAAGGATGTTAATACAGTACCTGCAGTATTCTTGGAAGAACAGCCTTTAAGTGTGTCTCAGAAGAAGGAGAAATACCTTTCTGCTATAAAAATCAACAGACCCTGCTACATATCAATATGCACATTTGGAATATCTTTCTAGTCATTCATTCTCTTTGATTTTACCAGAAAATATTCAGTTACACACACACAAAATAAAAAAAAAAAAAAAAGAGAAATGAAAAAAAGAGAAGAAAGAAAGTTTCTGAAAGAATATCAATATTTTGACATGGAAGGAGAAAAGGGAAAATTACATGATAAGGTTCAGAAACAGTAAAATGAAAGCACTTATGCCATAAAAATATCTGCTCTTGTCAAACAAAGGAGATGTACTTATAGTTATTTCATAACTCCCTCCTTCTAATTCATAAAAAGCTTTAACAAGACTAATTATATTTAACTCCCTGAGTTGCCTTTTAAAGTCATTCCTTTACTTGTTTTTTTACTGAAAATTATCATCACAGTTATAAAAAAAAAAAGTTCAATATTTCCATTGGTTTTATACAAATTCACAGAACTATAAAAAAATTGAAAATCTTCCTCTATACTAGTAATGCTTTTGTCTAGTAGATGCTTCTACATTTCCATGAAATAGAACAAAATCATATGACATTTATTATTGGAGAGGAAACTTGTCATACAAAGCTCAAATCCTTTTTAGTGGGATTTGTCTTTGCTCCTGTCTTGAATTCATCCTAGAGAGAATAGGTACTCACACTAAAAATCCCTTTAAAGGGATTGACTAGAATGACTAAGAAGAAGATTGATTCTCTACTTCATGTTCCTATCTGAAAAAAAAAGACATACTTTCATTAAACGTGCATGGTTATATGTAGCTTCACTAACAAATATGCACCTACATATGCATTACATTTGCACACATGTACATTGACTACTGAATAAATTGCTGCCTTACTTCCTACATTAGTGGAAAATTTTGGTGAGTTTCTAATGAAGTGTACTTCTATCAGCAGTGCAGGTGTTTTCCTTCCTGTGAGAAAGCATTTTGAAACTCTATTTTGAACAGAATTTTTTTTTAATTTTTTTTTTTTTAGTGCTGGCTATGGAGTTTATACTGTACAGTTACATTGTTTTCCCGTTTCAACCTTAAAAAGTAAGGTTTAGGACCTGACCTGACAACCCTTTCTCACAACTAGAACAACACAGTCAGCTAGGATTGGCATTAGAAAACCAAAAGCACTTCCCAACGCAAATCAGATCTTTTGTGCTTTTTTATATGTTGAACAAACAGTAAAAATAATCCTTTCTATAAAATGAGAAAAAGAGAAAAAAGAACCTTCTTAACAGCCAAATCTTAATTTTCTATTCTGAGATATGATTAGGCACTTATTTATGCGTTGTCAGTCACAAACATGCAGAAAACGTAAAAGTTATTGAAAAAATTAAAGTCTGCTCAACTGTCTTGCAGGACTGTTGGTTCTCTAAGTGCTTTGAAATTATGATGTATGAGGTAGACGTTGCATATTAAATAAAGATATTTAAATTATAAAGCCCCCGTTAGTGAGAGCTGATGAATGTTAAATGTTATGAGCCACAAGGCTGTGGCATCCATCATATTCACATATTATCACAGTCAGTGATGGAGCAGCCCCAGTGATGACAGATAGACTGCTAGATAGTTATCCCTTATTTCCAGCGTCGCCAAGCAAGCCTTTCAACCCCTTTGGCATTATTTTTAGCTTTGCATTAAATTAGCAACTTTTCCGTCACGTTCTGCCAGAAAGTATCAATTCTTTCTTCACGTGTGGAAGGTAAAAGAATGATTCAGTGAGGCAAGGAGTAAAGCAAAAGGAAGCTGTAGCCCTTACCTGTCTAAAGGCTGCAAACTTCAAATGACTAGAAACAAATATAAAATTGTGATCTTGTGAAAGAACAGCAATGAAACAGTAAGCACACAATAATGGCTTTTCTCTGCACTTAGATAAAAGCTGAATTTTTGATGTGCACAGTATATTTTCATAAAATTTTATATACTATGTTTTATACACTTATTGGCTATTCCATAATAATGTGTGTGCTAACAGTAAAATTGCTCTTATATTTATGTGTGTTATTTATATGTTCCCACGTAACAATGCTTTTTGTTGTAAAAAATATTCTGTTTATTAATGTAACTTTACAACCACTGCATCCAGGATCCGTGGTAAATTAATGACATTTTTATTATTTTATAGTGTCATTAAATTTTTACTGATCACTCCATCAAACAGAAGCAATAAAGGCTATAATGCAAACTGGGACACTTAGATCAGGGGAGCAGGAAGGCATTCCATATAGTCTGAAGTAAACGGCTTGCCATAAATGATATTTATACGATCTTTAAGGATGTGAGGATACTTGGACAAGTTTGGCAAAACTGTTTCTGTAGTACCATGGATTGTGTACTTAAATAACAGTTTACTTGCCAGGAAGACAATTTTTTTCAAACCATATGCGAGAAGATGACTGATTGCATCCATCTCTTGAAAAATAATATACGAAACGTAATAATACACTGGGCACCCCTCCCTTCTGGATTACCAAGACTGATCTGACTATACCCATGCCTCAAATTATTTCAACATGCTTGCTTTTTCCACATCTGAAATGTATGCTTCGTCTGAAATGGAAAATGGCATGCATGCTTATCATTGTGTAAAAGATTTAAAATATATATATTTTCTGAAAACAAATACTTTTATTTAAACAGACATGTTTGGACAATGATGTAATACCTTTATTTCAATAGTCTAGCATGGAAGCAGTTACCAACATTAATTTAAAGAGCCAGTTTCTAGAAAAAATCAAATTAATATGGGTCATTCACAGAAGCCACAGAACACATGACTGAAGGGATATTATTTCTTCTGAGGACAGTGCTTTAGTTACAGCGACTTCAAATAATTATCTCATGTTGCCTTTATGTATGAAATGTATTTCAACTGAATTATTTCATACTAAAAGTTCCAGTAGCTTATTTGCTAACTGTGATCTATTCCCTTCATGTACCATGGACAGTAAACAAGAGGCAAACAACTTAATGTATTCAAAATATAAAAAAGACATTTTCAGTAGAACACAGAGAAAATTATTCCCAGTTTGAGTGAGGAGGAATTACAACTGCTTTCCCCCTCCCTGGAAAATCAAGATACAAATGTCCCAAGGTTTTTACTTTCTTACTACTTTTTAACAGCTAGCACTGAAAAGTTAAATTACCTCCACTTAGAATCTTTTGCAATGTCTTGGCACAGCAGGGGATAATTACAAATTGACTTTCAGCCTTATCTCTGGATATTTTAGTTATTACGGGTGGGAAGTTTAAACATTAACCTTATTACAACAATGTCAATCATCCTACTGGTGTGCAGACATGCAACTCCTGGAATTCTTTGGATAGCAAAGCAGATAAACACAATAGTGGCATTATTGCTACAATTAAAAGCAAGGCCTTTGGCTTTGCAGAGCTGTGGTGGATGTCTAGGACTTGTTTTCAATGTCATAACAGTGGGAGTTGTTCCAAGGAACCAGAGAAATTAAATTAGCAAAGCAGGAAAACTTATTGTAGGAATGCTGGTATTTTAAGATATTACAAGATACAAGGTATATCTTTTCAAACTACTGATTTACAGGTTTTAGGACTGAAGAATATGCAGACATCTATGATGTTGACACAACCTTCCCTTACTTAATTTTTTATGTAAGTGAAATACCCGAATTCAACAATCTCAGGAATTAAAGAGGGGCAGTTAACGAATTTTAACCCTGACACACTGCTGCTTCTAGTTTCGGAAGGCCCCTACGCTGTTCCTAAACTTCCAGTACTATCTTTGTATGCTGAACATACAGCATGGACTGGCATCCCTGCCACAGACTACAAATTTGTGTTACATTGCAGTGCCTCAAAGCAAACAGCTTGCTTGAAAAGATGTGGGGAGAGAGAAGACACCAGGTCTCCTTTTAAATATATTCTTCCATTTTAAAGCATAACTGAAAAGTAAAAGGTTAAAGGCAAATAACAGGGAACTAACACTAAAATTTCTTTGCCTGACTGGCAAGCCTCAGCTGGCGTCCACGTGACAGTGTGACATGTGCAAGACCATCACCAGCAGAAAATACTCCAAAGTTGTTCAGCAACAGAATTGGGTAGGGATTGTCACCTTCTGACACCTTCTTCTTTTAAGACTCAGATTCCAGAGTCAAAAATGAGAGCTGCAATTTCGTCAATATCTGTCTAGAAAAAACTTTGAAACCAGAGGGCTAAAGGCAAAAAAAAAAAAAATCACCAGAAAAGTAATTGTCAGTGCAAATAGCCTACTTGTAAATACTCTCTTTAGGTAATTACTCTGGAAGCCTACTTTTAAGGATCAGAATGCCTAGAGCTTCTGCTTAGTTAGCGTGGCCAGTAGCCATCTTGATTTTGGAACAAAAATAAGAAGGATTTAAATGAATTCTCTGATTATCACGAGCATTCAGCAGATATTAAGATGTTTATAGACTTCAGTGCATGGAAGCTTGCTTGTAATAGTAAGTGTCTCAATTCAACTATATATTTTTAAAAGCAAAAAAACCAAAGAAGAGATAGCAAATCTTTCCACCTAAGAAGGATATTATGCCCTTCTACACATGAAATATTGCCACCCCCATAACTATTGCCATGCTTGCACACACGCCTAAGCTATGGATCTGCCCTGGTTAGATTACTTTCAACAGGATTACTGCATTTACTGAGCCCCCTTAACCAAATGCTTTATGTCTTTGTTCATATGGTTTTAATATGATTTTAACCAATTGCAAGGTTATTTATAAGTTTGCAACTCCCCAGTAGTTAGAGTTATGAAGCGTTCAGACTTAAGCATATCCAGTTGTGTGGTAACCCAACTACTGCTTTCATGCGGTTTCCAACTTTTTATTCATGCACAAAGGCATGATGCATGGCAGTATCTGAGACCTTTCTGACTAACTCTTTGTTTCAGCAGCAGAATTATACAGCAGCCTGCAGTAAAATTACACATCAACTAAAAGGTAAAGATTAAAAAGAAAAAAAAAATCACACAAACTGTGAAATTCCACCCCACACTGATGAGGAGTCATTACTCCTTGAAAAACAAAGGGACAATCAATTACATTAACATCTGGTAAATGAAAAGCAAGCACAAGGAGCTACTACTTTGCACTCTGTATAGTACGGCTGTAGAACTTGCCAGAGGTCAGAAGGAGTCCAAAGCTTGGTCTGTCACTTGTGTTTAAAAGAGCTGGATAATTTTATGACTGTTAATAACATTTGTAGTAACACATGCTAAGATAATCAAATCTCGTGTTCCAGAGTGTAAGCTGTTCAACTGTTGAGTCAAAGAGAAATTCCCTCATTCTCTCTGCTGCTCCCTTCCCTCCTGACCAACATCCACAGATGATTAACTAGGAGCCTTCTAGGGAGAGAAGTTAATTTTCTTTATAACATCACTAGATTTAAGGGAGAACTGGCAAATTGTATAGATCAAATCTATTTGCCTTGTAATTAGAAGGAATCTGAATGCAACCATTAAAAAAACCCACCACGTCTTTTTTTAATTAAACACATACATGTGCATTTTTGAGAGACAGACAAAAATAAACACAAATTACAATTGACATGCACTTCTACTAGGAAATAGCAGGACTGTGGTTTGCTTTTTTCTGGGCTGTAAAGGGACTAATGGAAGCAATTCAACAGCTACTCTTGGACCTTTAGAATGCTCACTCAAATTTCTAACATTTGATTTACAAGAATAAATGCATAAGGACACAGCAAAACAATGAGTGTTTTTTTCCTAGTATGCTAAATACTACAAAATAATAATTATAAATATACATATTTCAGTTTAATTTAGCAGGTGATTGAACCTTGTCTGTTATGGCCTCATTTTTACCATGTATTTAAAAATGGAGGCATTTAAATGCCATAAAAGTGGGAAAAAATGCTTTTACCAAATTTAGACAATGCTGTACATATATATGTGTGTTCCTTCAGACTTTTATGCTTGTGACTACATTTTATTAAAAGCATTACTTTTACAATAAGAACTGAATTCAGAAGATCAGAGATCTGGATGCTTGCCTCAAAGCTGTGAATCTCCTTCTCTCTCAAACACCTAGTAATATATTACAGGCTGAAAATCCAGTTTTAGCAAGAAACCACAGCAGTGTAACAAGCAGCAAAACTATTCTAGGTTCAACACAACAATTTTTTTTTTTTTGAATGGAAAGAAAAGGCAGAAAAGAAGTCACCGACTTCAATTTCATTGTGGTGTTCTGAAAACCTCAACAGCACAAAGCAAATTCAGCTGCTCTCCACAGAGTTGAGAAAAGAAAGGTCTTTAAAAAAATCAAAAAAAACCCCCACAAACAGACATACACACGCCACCGGTCAAATATCTTGAGAAGAACTCCCATGTTTTTTTTGTGAACAATATGGAAATTTAAGCACATGTAAACAGGCACATATATAAGTTTAAATTTAAACCTATGAAAGCTAAGAGCAAGACAGATGATGTTCTCAGAAATTACATTATTTCAACTGTTCCTTATGACAGGCACATGTCAGAGTTTTGGACACTATGAAATGATCCTGGAAAAACTTTGATAAACATGGAATACATGATGCAACAATCAATTATCAAACAGCAGTAAGTGCACTTTTTGTACTCGACATGTGGGTAGTAGTTAAAAAGGTTCAAAATCAAATATTCCAAACACTATATGCCAGTATTTTTCCAATTAAAGAACTAAATTTCAGGGAAAATATGAATCAGAGTTTTGTGCATTTTATTACATCAGTCTTTGAACATGAATAGTCTTGTATATTGTTAGCGTAAATTCAAGTATCTCCATGAGGGTAAGTCTTCCCAGGCTCTGGAAATACAAGTATCTAACCCAGATATTGTGAATGAGTCACTGGGGGCACCTATTCCTTTTGTTTACCTCTATAAGTAATGCAAGCCTCTAAACATGTCTGTTCCATCCTGTGTTCAGGAAGACACCTGAAGTACTTTAAATTGGTGATGCAAAAGACACTTGGGCTTAAATGTTCATATTCATGTTTAGAATTAGAAATGCAATCAAGGCAGTTAACAAAATCCCACCAAATGCTACTGTTTTCAAGTATATGTCTTGCCTTGTGCTGGATGTAAATATATAATTGCATACCATGCATATAAAGATTAAGTAGGCTTTTTCTGTATTTATCAAGCTGATTTTTTTTCCAGCATCTTAAATATACTTTCTCAAGGTTGCATTTTATGATTGCTGCTTATATATTGTTCTGTTTATACATTGCTCTGTTTATACTCAGGCGTCTTTTGTTTCGTTCAGAGAGAAAAGGAACATATCACTAAGGCATAAAGATGGGTGACAATGGAACAATGATAATAACATCATTATGCAGTGTTTTGCCTCTTGTACCTCCATCACTGCCATGTTTTTCTCTGATTATTTCAGACTCAGGAAAAAGTGCTGCTTACTGTTTATGTCAGGAAGGCGAGATTACCGTTTGCATGATTACAATATCAAGTATGATGTACGTAATGCCTGTGATAATATAAATGTACCCCTCAACTAGCTCCTGTCTTTAATCTTCATGCAATAGGTGGGAAAAAAAAAAAAACAAAAACACAAAACCACCACAAAACCAAAAACAGAGAAAACAAAACAGAGAGTTGCAAATTCTTTCAGCCTCGTATAGGTGTTAACCTTGTAAGGTGCTAAATACTTCTATTCCAGTCCAGCAGAGGCCCCAAGGACATGGATAGTCAGTACTTAACTACAGGGGAATACATTAAGAATGGACTAATGCACTTTATTGAATCAGGGCCACTGTGTAGTTCTTATATGTTTACATGGAATCTGAGAGTAAAAATTAAACTAGTTCTTTCAAGGCTGAAAAAGATGCTTTCTCCTTTTTACTGATTATTCCTTTTTCCCTTAGAGATGGGTTGGTGGAAGGCCTTCTGGTATGAAGAAAATTATTCATGTTTAGGAATAAAACAATACAAAACCAGGAGGACAGTCCTGTAGGATCTATGCAAGTGGGCAAGACCTTGCAGTAACAATGTCCTCGATGAAGGCAAGGGACAGCTCTGCATCAGTGAAATTGCTAGAATTACTTACTTATCTTTCTAATACAATCAGAATTAAGTTGCTTATAATTTATGTTTTTAAAATTTATGCTCAAGGAAAAAGCAGCCCAAACAGGATTTATGAACACTATAAATTCATAGAATCATGGAATGGTTTGGGATGGAAGGGATCTTAAAGATCGCCTAATTCCAACACTGCTGCCATGGGCCAGGACACCTTACACTAGACCAGATTGCTCATTCACTAAATGAAGCAAAAGAAGAGCAATGATAAAGGTTCCATTTGAGACATCTGACATACAAATACAGGCAAATATATACTTCCTGGAAGCTGGGAGAGATTTAACATCTCTTTGGAGTAGCTCTTCCATGCAGGAGGTATGAATCAAAATAATGCAAGAGAGAGAGTACTTTAAATGGATAACTGAAGGCTATGCGTTTTTTTTCCATGCAGAATCCAGGAACTGTTGCACCTGAAACCATCTTAAATGCAAAATGTGGGTGGAAAAAAATTATGTGGTTTTACTGTTGCAATGTACAAAGAGACAACTGCTAGTCATCCATAGCTAATGCTACTGGCAAAAATCCATTCTCCAGCTTTTCATTTAAAGTAGAATGATTTTATAGACCTTGTTTTGTTCCTATCGTGAAAAATTTGTTTCAAGTTTCCCATAGAAGATATCCATTAAGTACTCTTCAGTTCAAGACAACAATGACAATTTAGAAAATGCTTTTATGCCTTAACAACCAGCCGTGAATGGGCATTTCAAAAGTGGTGGTTTCACCCACATCCCACTTAAGACTATTTTTGACCTCATCTTCAGGATAAGCAAAAAGTGGGTCCTACTACAACTCTCCGCATTCAAAATGCACTTTTCCTCTCTTTCCCCCTCTTCTCCTTCACCCACTCTGGTTGAAATATATGGAAAAGTTCACAAGATTCACTGAAGGAACATTCCAGCATCTCATTGCAGTGGCAGATTTTTTGCTGCTCTGTGGACAAATCTGTGAGTAAGAGGAAATTTCCTGACTCATACTTCCCTTACTTCTTTGTGTACTTGTATACTTTATAACTGTGATCGTATTTTCCAGCTATGTCTAGGAAAGGGAACAATAATATCCTAGGGAAACAATTGATATTTTGGAGCTTTTTCCTAAGATATATGTAGACAATTTTAATACCTGCCACTGCGCATTAGTAGTACCCAAATAATTTTTAAGAGGAGGTTGGTAACAGTATCTTCAGTATCCTCAGTATCCTCAGAGAGAGGAAATTATTATCTTATGGTTACCTAGAAAGTCAATGATTAAGCTGAGAACTGAACCCAGGAGTTCTGAACATTAGGCCAGTCCAGTGGATGTTATGCCACACTACTTCTGCCATAAATCTGTTTGATGGATTTTTCAGTCATGGAACATTAAAATCTCTGCTCTTGTCTAATGAATATGTTTAAAGAAAACAGTACAAACAAAAGTAAATGTAACACACAAATTATCTGAGACAGCCTGCTTTAATGTTACACTTGGATAAAGGATTTCCTACTGAAGACCTACATACTCTTTTACATATTGAAAAATATTTTAGCCAGTACCACTAGCTGGCATACTGGTATCTATTTATGCCTGAAAAGGGAACATAATCAGTTTTAGTTGGTTAGGAATACTCTGAGCCAACTCTTATATTATGACCCAAAGCTTGGCAGTGCAGTAGCAGTGGCAAGTAGCAGAAAATTGCTTACAGTGTTATTTGCCAGATTACTTGAACAATTTACGTTGGGTTTTCAAGAGAGTTTGAAGTATTAAAAACGTAAGATTTGGAAGAGGCTTGGACTGTGGATTTTTGTTCCTATTAACAACAAGATGCACAGAGGAGGGTTATGATATAGTAGGACTGACTAAATGAAGAATTTTTTAAGACAAACCATTTAGAAGCAGTTCAGTTTGCATGGTTAAGATTTTTTTTTAATTGAAGATATGGAAAGTCAATTGATTTAGATTAAATTATCAACCTTTCACATCAACTTGTTTAAGATTCATGTTGACATACTACTAAATACAGCCATATAGGCTGTATTCCAGATAAATTGATCTGACTACAAGCCTCACTCTTTAGTATGACTCTTAGTCCAAGATAAATCAATATTTAATATCTCCTGCAACATCCCTTGTAGATAATTTTAAACCTTTTCTCCATCCCATTAAGTTACCTTTAAAAATTCTTTATACAAGACTTCACAGATGACTTCTGAAAAACCAGTTTATGAAAAGCAGCCTGAAATTCATTAATTCAGGTGGAAAGGGTTTTTTAATCTTGCTGCATTGTGCTGATCTCTAAATCAATCTCTGTTTAGTTAATTCTCATGCTCAGAATTTGAAGAATAAATAAATACTTTCTGAAAATCTGTAACACAGATTTTAAACATATCTTTTTACTGCTGTCTGTGTAGTACAAGATATCTCTAGGGTGTAGGCTTCTGCAAAACCAGGCTGAACAAGGCTCTCCCTGACTCTCAGAGAGGATGGGCACTCTTCATCATCAGGTACCAACCTCCACCCAGCTCCAATCCCACTGCCACATCAGCTAAGAAAAGCAGTAATAAGCAGCAGTACTTCAGATTCAGGCATCAGTCATATCCCGGCCTCCATTTTGAATATTAAAAACTGTGTCTGCTCCCTCTCCCCTTCCCACCCTCCAATCTGGTGCAGCAGCTAAGAAGGAAAAACATCTCTTCCTGCTCCCTCAAACCTCTCCTATGGCTAAGGGCCCCAGTGGGATAGGAGTCTTTGATATCAGAAGAATGCAAACAGCAAGGCTCAGGTTTGCTGCTTCTTAGGGCTTAGAAACAGAGACATAAGAGGAATTTCAAATGATTATATATTGGGAGAACTGAAAGGGATGATGCCAAAAGGAAGGAAAGAGCTATATACTCTGGAGCTATCTGGTTGTAAATCCACCATTTAAACTATAGGATCTTCACATTCCTATCTCGGCTCTGTTGAGATGCTCTCCCTTACTCTCATTTCCTACTCTGTGTTACATTTAAAGTGCATTTTCACAGACACTACATGCAGCCGTGAAGTTCTGTCCCATCCCTCACCCTCCAACCTACTGGTCCCTGACACAAAGTTCACAATACTTTAACTTTTCTGATTCAGCTATTTGTGGGGTCATGCTGAAAACTCAAACAGTGAAATGTTTCAGTTTAATAAAAGGAAAGGAGGGACTTTTTATTTTCAACACCATGTTTTGAAGCTTTTACAGCAGAATTGCTCAAATAGTTACATCCTTGAGCAGGTATTGAGCTGCAGCCAAAGGTGCTGAGAATCTCTGTGCTGGAGAGGCAGCATGCTGAACAGGGATAGCTCTTGCCTTTCAAATCTATTAAAGATCTTCATCTCAGGAACTATAACTGCTTTGGTGTGTATCAAAGCACAGCCTAAAATGGTCTGATGCTAAGTGAGTTCTGTCATCAGTTACAAAACAGAATTATTAAAGAAAAAAAATATGACCGATTAACTCACAATGCAGTTCTCAATTTTATCTCTATTCCTTTGGTACTCCAAGCAATCAAAAATGTGATAAGTTGTGTATTTTGCTTATGGAAAATGGCCAGCATTCAGCTTAATTGTGAACTCACATACAAGGCAGATTTAGCAACAAGAATGCAGTTGTATAGAGAACATATCCACAAAATAACGACAACAGGTGAAATAATACTATCTCTTCACAGTGTAAGAAGTTAGTGGAAATTCTAATGTGGAAATTGTGTGCTATTCTATTAGTTAATTAAGATGTGACACACATCTTAATGTGGACCCAGAGCAATGGGGATGTTTTCAGGAGACACTGCAAGAACCCCAGCAAAAGCAGGGTGAGCTTAAGCAGAAAGGAAGAAAGGCATGCAGGCTTGAACTAGGAGATCACTGCAAACACTGCAAGAAAATTTCCCCCTCTCTTTAGTGATAAGAGAATGATAGAGACTTCCACTACCTAAACCATAGTCTGCACCATATTAGGAGCATTCCTAATACTTCAGCAGTGGAAACTCAGAACAGTTGAAGGATGGTTAAATAATGCAGATCCTGATTCAGAGTGCCACATCTGCTGAAATGCATCCTTAACATAACAAAAGCTTTACATTAGGAGAACTTAAATCGGATCACAAAGAGGAAATTCGGGGGCTTTTCCCCCCTTTTAACTAGATTCTTTATGTTCTCATCACACATATGGTAGCAACAGTAACATGGCATGGATGGAAATATCAGGAAATCACTTGATAAAGCAAGCAAGTAGTACACTTCATCACCTACTCTTCTAGGATCACTTACATATGTAATACGAATTTCCCATACTGCAATTCATTACTTTTGCCTGTCCATGCTAGTGAGTACATACTGATAAACTGTGGGTGACTTTTGGACTGAATGGAATGGAAACCTGGAATAGCAGAGCAAGCCCGTTAGTGCAGAGGACTGATAGGTATCCTGGTCTATACAGTGTCAGTCTATAACTGTGACTATCGTAACTCAGCCTGTTCCTCACAATGAAAGAGGAGAAATAAATCTTTCATGAAAGAGTTTGGGAGCAAACTTACAGGAAAATATGTTCCTTGTATTTCTAAGTTTTGGGTTGTTTCTGAGCGGAAACTAAGAGTTGATATACACTTCATCAATGATACACTTGTGATGATATAGTGTGATCTGTAGTGTGACATTGAAGAATAACACATGGGAGTTATGCAAAGGTCATGCAGGTAATCCCTTGATAAAAGGGAATCCCTTGGGAGGAAGAGTGCAGCCATACAACCTAATCTTATTCATGAGTATTCAAAGAGCTTGAGTAGCATCAGGCAAGGAACAGAATTCTGGCAGGGAGCTGGCAGCTGAATACATTTTGGCAAACTGCAGAACCTTTGACAGACCAAGAAGTTTTACAGTACATGATGTGTCAGTGACTCACTTTGTGTACAGCTCTAATGCACATCCTTCCAGTGATGGCTTCTAAACAGAATGTAATACAAATGTACTGGCATCCAAAATATAGCAAAGAGTGTTCTTGTGCTTTAGGAATGGAAGAGAACAAGTATGTAAAAGTGGGATGCACTAGGCAAGAATCTGTCTCAATATAAAAATACAGTTTATCTAAATAGGAGGCACATAATGAAATTGTTACCTCATAATTGAACTCAAGGATGTAAAGAAAATGTCAAGGAGGTAAGAACGCATCCATTGCCTGCTTTCTCAAGAAGCCCTTGGCAAGATAACAGTGAAATCATGCACCCAGCTACTGATCAACATGGGTCTAACATTAAACCACAAATGTCCACTTCTCTTACTGGCTGTTAGATAAATTGCTTTGGAATGGGTGGAGGTAGAGAGGAGATCTTTCCAAAACCTTGTCTCAATGTGCTCCCTCAGTTAATGAATGTCAGCAAGTGGAATAGAACAGAAATTTGATATGTTTTTCCAGTCTTTCTTATAGAAGCATTTGCAACATGTTAGAGGCCACAGGCATAAAAGTGAAATACTGGGAAATTAATGTTGTCTGTAGATTTTCAGGATGTAAGCTGGGCAATTTCAGCTTGTGGGTTAGTCATACTTTAGGTTTTAAGTAGTGTTATAACAGCTTACTATGACTTGAACAAGATTTTAGTATGAGTAATCTGATGTTGAGTATCATTTATTACCCTGTTTCATATTTCCAATTGTTTACAGAGTTAGCATTACGTGACTACAGATAGACAAGCTATGTGCAGTGAACAATTTATCCAAAAAATAGAGTATTTCTTATCTTTTCAAACTACTCCCAGAGGATCAGCAATTTCTACATATGTATGAGTGTCAGTGTTCTAACAATCCAACTTTTTTTAAGCTATGCAATGAACTATGCACTTAAATGCTCAATTGTTTGCTGCCTGTGATTTATGCTCTAGTTGGTCACCTAAGACAAATTATATTGTTTTCAATGCCTTACTCAATGATAAGTATTGCAACATTGCCTTAAACTACCTGGGGCGGGGGGGAGGGGAAGGCACAACTGAAAATTCTCTCAGCTCTAAGACCTCCCACATAAGGAAAAGCCTTTAATTCAATCTATCAGCTCCTGCATACAAAAGCTTCAACACCCCAGAGAAACCAATGAATCTGCCTCTGGCATACCATGGGTAGGAAAAAGATGGCAGTGGTAAGGGATAGTGCAGTAAGGAGTTCAGCACCCCTAGATTAAATTGCTGCAGAGTTCAGGGAGTTGCTGTAAAGATCTATATTTAGCACTGACACTTTATCAGGGGCTGGAAGATCTCCCTGATACTGCATTCCTCATTTGGTCAGTGGGAGCTGCATCAAAGCCTCCATTTCTTATTAAGAGGGCCTGAGCAATTTGGGTATAAATTGCAAATCCCTAATTGTGCACAAATGTCCATGTTCATATGTAAATACACCCATAGAAATAAAAACTCGTTTGCATGAATATTTGTGGAAAGAAAACAAAGGAAGGAATAAGCATGGTCAAACTCCATTAATCAGATTTCAAACAAACATTTGCAAATACTGTTTTGCATTATTAGCTCAAGTCTTTTCATGAGATAAAAGAAGACAATTTTACCTGTTAGCATGCTTATTCTTTTGTTTGAGGCAAGACAGTTAAGCCACCACAAAGTAGTGTATAATCCCACAAACAGGCAGCTAAGTAAATATTCTTCAAGAACAAGGAATGTATTTGAGTTTATCACATCTATTGATGCAGCCTAATGACACTTGAGAAACAGAAGACATTTTTAATTTTAGAAAGTAATGAAGTATCAGAGAAAGCAATCCCAATTTATCCTTGCTGTACTTTATCTACTGCAGTAGAGTTATATTGGCAGTGCATTTGGTGTTGCAAATTTGCTTAGAGGAATACACAGATCTTGGAAAAAAAATGGCAGTAACTTTTGCGGATGTCTCTGCTTGTATCTAAGTGTGAAATAATATGCAAATGTATTCTGTAGTTCAGGACAATTGAGGGAGTGATATGATAGGATTGTACAGCTGCCATTCTGACCTACAATTTAAATCAATGAATATATTCCTGTCCTAGAAAATTTATGTTTGAACAATAATTTTCAACCTATCTTTATTGTTTTGTGGAGAAGCATAATAAAAACATCGAATAAATTTCAGTATGTATCTGTAAATCCTCCTGAGTAGCTTGAGAAATGTATTGTATATAAGAAGATAAGATCATTATGCTGCTACAGTCATCAGAAAGACACTATCCTTTATGGCAGAACATCATCTTGTGGAAAAAAATATCCTTGTTGGTTTGTGCAAATTTTTCAACATTCGTGTTTGAGACAAATTTTAATCTAACTCTGTTCCTTTGGGATTTTCAGTTGCTCTAAAATTTAAGGAAGAAGACCAAAATGGGGAAAAGTTTTTATCCTTTTCACAGGAAATACCACATATGAGTGAAAAAGCAGTGTATTTGGCATTTTTTTCTTGAGCTGAAAAGGGAATAGAAGAAAGGGGACAAACCCCCATTATTACTATCATCATCATTATCAGTAACATTATTATTAATTTGGTCTAAAATCTGCAGCTAGGCAACCCATTCAAGTAGCCCTGACAACAGAAATAAAACCATAATTGAGTTCAGCAAGCATACTGTTAAGCACACATAGTGGCAAAACCTATCGTAGCCAATATTCAAATGAAAAAAAAAATAGCTCTTGATAACAAAAGTTTGTGCTGATTTCCTTCCTGAAAATAGTATTTTTTTACCAAGTGCTCTTGTGATTGGACTGAAGGCATGAAAAACTTTAAAACTTCACCTAATGTGGGATGTTTCTTCATTATGCAGTGTGTGTTTGTGTGTATATACACACTTTTGCCTCTCTACATATGGGTATACAGTTATTCAAATAATAATATTTCCTATAGGTTGCTTATGTCTAGGTACATTTTCTTTTAATTTCTTACATATGTACATCATTATTGGGCTGGTCAAACTTCTTTTTTTTTTTTTATGGTCCAATAAAGTTTCCATGATTTATACTTTGCAAAGATTGCATATTTTTCACTCAACTGATTTTGATAATTTAATCAATAGGAAAAATAATTTAGATTTTATTTTAATCAGCCTCTACATAATTTGTGGGACTAAGCATTTAACTGCATATCTAATGCATACACAAACTACCAATTTTATAAAGACAATTTTGGAAAGTCAGGTAACTGGGCAAAATGCTTAAAAACAAAGGTCTGCACAGCAAATTCTTCTATAGGTGTAAACTGGATGCATAGCAAGCTGGCACCAAAGCTAACTTATCTGTAAATTTAGATGACCTACATATGCCAGAGATTTTGCACTGTTTCTTTTTGTCTTTTCACTGTCAGTTCTACAGTTTCAGTGAACATGTATTTTTAATGTGCAAATTTCAAATACATTATTTGTATGTCTTTCTACACATAGCATACAAAGTAAAACTGAAAAAAAAATAGTAGGTATATTGATAGGCATGAATGCCAATATTTAGGTGTAAATAGTATTTGAGCCATTGCATGTGATCAGTTAATGGCTGCATCATATGTTATGTACAGACAGAAAACTAACAATTCATGAGCAGTTTTAATATTTCTATTTCGTGAGTTGGAGGACCAGATCTGACAAGATTTCATAGCCACAGCCTTCTGCACCTGGTTCCCATTATAAACCTGGCCTTGATAATGGAGCTGTGTTCTTCTGCAGAGGCTAATGTTAGCACTGGTATTTTCCTCCCATAACTCTTATAACCTGAGTACCAGTGTTAGGGCTGTATGTGACCCCTCCATGCATGTGCAGTTACAACTCCCATCACCTTTCTCACTAAACACATCGAGATCAGATAAAACATTTCTCTAAGTATGGGTACAATTTCTAAACCTGTTTTTATTTTCTGAGAGATCTACAAAAGCATTACAATTTTCAGGGTTAAATCAAAAGTCAGATGAATTTTTTTCCCTTCTTTGTTTATAATTGAAACATTTCTCTTTAAAAGATATGGTTGGAGACACAGGGATTAATTTTTTTCCAAGATGCTCTGCTCTGGATTTAATTTCAAATTACATTTAAAGTTCTAACTGTAAAGTATAAATTCATTACAATACTTATCTGTGTCTCAGAGATATTAAAATCATTATGCTATTCAAAGATGCAACTAATCCCTAATCAGACCTCACAATAAAAAAACAAAAAATAAAAAGACAATGCCCCTTGTGCCCCACTGTTATCCTCTGAATCCACTGATTTAGAAAACCAGTGCAAGCATATATGATAAAGAAATTCATACAAAAGCCAAAATCATCAACACCTTGAACTTCTTAATAAAATAGTAGGGAATTCCCTGAAGGGATATGCTCCCTCAGAAGTCCAGTCATAACACACACAGTACACCCTGCAAAAATGTTTCTTGGAATCATTACTATTTGTCCCCCATCCACTGTTATAAATGTAGATGGATGTCATGCTTTACCTTATCTTGGCATGACATTTCAAATACTGGAAGCAACAACATAAATAAACAGAATTTATCCAGCTACAACACTAAGTGTTTGAAGTCCAGCATGTTTTGCAGTTCTAATAAAAGGGGGCAGTATTACATCAGCTGAAATTCTGAATTGTCCAAATTATCATAAAAAGTGCTAGGGAAGGACACAAACTGCTGAATTCCACTGAAAATAGACTGTTACTGTGTATGCAGCCACAAATCTGCTTGTCCGCCTTGGGGTAAAATTTTCAGAGTTAGTTCAGTGGGACTTAGGCTCCTGCATTACAGCCACTTCAAAAAATTTTAACCTGAGTCACTATTTTCCTTTCAAAATTATTTAGGAAATATTACAGTTGATATGAAACAAAGACACATGTTTCATGTAGCTAGGATAAGCCCTAAGCCTAAAATTGAAAATGCAAAATTACTGAAGTTTCAAAAAATTTTGGAACAAAATATTTTTTCTTTCTATATTTTTTTTCAAATAAAGGTTTTTCAGAATAAAATACTATAAAATGTGGCTTTAGAAAGCTAACCTTGAACACTCAATATAAAAAAAATCATAACTTACATATATTATGTACAGCCACAAGTAGATTACTAAATTGAGCAGTAAAGTATAAAGGACATTTGTTTCCAAAGAATTATGAGGACTGCTGGGATTTGTATCTGAAGTTTTCCCCTATTTTAGGGTGTTTAATTTAGACCAGCCATTTATCTGTTATAAAATGATGGATCTGTAAAGAGGTTGTCTCTATGCAATGTGTCCTTCTATGTCTCCGAAACTCCCCAGGGAAAGGTTTGTCGACTGAGCAGGATGATGTACTCAGGAAAAACAGTTTCCCAATTGCAACGTCTCTGTAGAAATCAGAGTCTTCATTAGACAGATGGAATACACTCCCACTGAGTTGAATAAATTGCCTATATTCTTGCAAGAAAGTGAGACCACACTAACAGTTCCTTAAGTAAATCAGTGCCTTTTTTTTTTTGTTTTCCCTTTCTATAGAGTTCCAGATTTTCTATTATAAATTCTTAAATTCCATTATACCTAAGTGTAAGCTATGGGAGGCAGAACCTTTCTTAAGTTACAGTGAGACCAGAACTTGCTACAATGGTTATGGAGAAAACACTATAATAAAAGAAGTAACTTTGCAAATCTAGTTATTTGCTGTTGCTATTGCTATCCATTTTTTCCTAATTATTAGGCATTTGCCCTTTAATTACAAGTAGAACTAAGATTTAACCAACAGAAATAAGGATCCAATTGAAAATGCTTGCAGTTTCTGTTATGTCTCATAGCAGACTGAAATGTAAACATTGACTTCTTATTTACTAGGTACAAATATTGTTCTAAAAAAAACTAAAGGGGGAGGAAGAAAATATAAGAAGTTTTACTTAAAAGACAAAAGAAAGAATAGATCACTACCTGTAAATCTTAACCACATAATCCCAAAGATTTATAAAAAATCCACAAGGCCCCTAATACCAATTAATTTCTGTTCTAAATTTAAAGGTGGTCAGGACTACTTTCAGTGAAAGGAGAGAATATAATTGAATGCAGAATGCACTGGAAAAGTATTTTCTTAACTATATATGTTTGAGTTTTTTTAACTGAGTTGAGAAATTACTAATAACAAGGATGCTTATAACAAGGTGGTTCTCTTTCTGATTGTCTATGAAATACCATGCATAGGCAGAACAGTGTGGCTCCTGCCACTGCAGTTGTTCTGTCTCTAATTCTGAATGTGCAGGGAGGAAAAAACTGGTAAAAAACTGATGGCAGCATAATCCAGGACTGCTTGTCTTTAGAAAAAACAATACAATGCTGGAGCCATTGCACAGCTATAGGCAGCCAAAAGGAGATTATGCATGACTAGTGACTTTTCCTACAAAGACTTCCTGAAGTGTTTTTATCAGGCAAAGTTTGTACACATGTGCAGTAGCTTCATATACATGATGAAGTGTAACAGCTCCAGAGGAGTTGTTACACTCTATTGTCTCAATAATCCACATATTTAACAGTCCCTAAATACAGCAGACCGTAACACCTCCAAAGGGGTCGTTATGGCTTATCAAGTCAAATCCAAGTGCCTAAATATGGATTTGATCAATAGACTATAACGTCTCCAAGGGTAAATACTACACGTTTTTAAGAATGTACACATTTTGCATACAAACTGTGGTCTATATTAGGATAAATTACGTGGATTCAACTTGTAAAACTTTGATTTAGAAAAAAGAAAGGAATAAAAGGCTCATTAGAAGAGGTGATAAAATACCATAATTCCCAGGAAGCAGGTAATGACTCATGTCATTTATTTTAGGGTCTAGTTCTGCTTTCCCTGAAAATACACAGTTGTCTAAAAATCTACAAAAGAGTGGGAATGGAATATAAACACAATAGTGTTATATTAAATTTTGCTTCCTCTCAGATCTTGATGAACATTCTTCGTAGTAAGTAAATGGAGAGGTGGGAATACATCCTTGGGTCTAGCAAATATGTTGTGATGATTAATTTTGTATATACTCTATCCTGACTTCATATATTTTTCTCTAATCGCATTTCCACTTATATTTTTATACAAAGATTTTCTGAAGTATCTCTGTCAGTGTTTTATATACAAAAAGGATAGGACCTGGTTTTTGGTTTTGTTTTGTTTTTAAATAATGTCAGTTATATTATAAATTATATAGCATTTTCAGGTTCATTAAATCAAAACTAATCTTCTAGGCAATCATGGTAGTTTGGAATACTGAAATAAATACAAGTAGCTCTATCAATGCAAATTTTGTTTAAGTTTTTGTGATTTTACTTTTGCTTCTATCACATGCCAAAAGCTCTGTAGCCTATTTTCTTCATTTTTCTAATTCTGTCCCCTTCTCTGGTGTTTCTGTTTACTCTGTGAAACAACCGACACCATCACCTCTTTCCTTTCTTCAGTCACACCACACCTGAGGGCTCTGTTCCACCTGAGGTGCAGTAGGAAAACTCAACTCTCTTATAGTGATTTTATTTTTTTTGCCTCATGTGCACTGTACTGCTTTAAGCTCAGATAGAGTTAAATTTAGTTCACATGGTGCTGAGTTTTGGATTTGTGACCAAAACAGCTGATAACCCAGGGATGATTTACCTATTGCTGAACTGTGCTTCTACAGCAAGAACTTTTCTGGGTTTGATGCTGCTCTGCCAGAGAGGAGGCTGGGGATGCACAAAGCATTGAGAGGCTACATTGCCAGACCAGCTGACCCCAACTGACCCAAGGGATATTCTACACCATATGACATCATGCTCAGCAATAAAATCTGGGAGAAGGAGGAGGAAAGGGAAACATTTAGAATTTTGGCATTTGACTTCCCATGTAACTCACATGTGCTGAAGGCCTGCTTTCCTGGAAATGGCTAAACATCTGCCTGGCAATGGGAAGTAGTCAATTAATTCTTTGTTTTACTGTGTTTACATGCACAGCTTTTGCTATGCTTATATGTTATATATATATATACATATATATATGCTTATACTATACTAATCAACCCACAAATTCTCTCACTTTTACCCTTCTGATTCTCTTCCACATCCCACTGGAGGGGAGTGAGCGAGCAGCTGCGTGGTGCTTACCTGCCTACCCCAACCCACAACAGCACACAAACTGAAATACCACAGAATGGTATCATCTCAAAAGTACAGACTAACCTTAATGCTTTAGCAAATGAGAAAGTTGGGCTGTGCCAGAGTGTTGCATGTTTTTGTTTTGGTCTTTCTGATGAGTGAATCTCTGTGAGCACTTTTAAAGCTTTGTAGAAGATATTTTTTTGAACAGCAGAAAATGAACAGAGACAATTTTCAATTCTGTGTCTGTAACCAAATACAAAGCTTTCTGAGATTTAAATGACACATTTTCAAAAAGGCCTAAGCCCAGACTTTGAAGTTATGTACATAATTTTGTGAGCGCAATCATTTGCACAACAAACTATTACCAACTATCTGAACTTGAAGACCAGTAACTGACCAGAACTCAATAGCTTTTTTAAACCAGCTGCAGGCAATTAATTTGTCATCTTTTTCTGGTGCCAGCTTCCAGCTACTCATTTCTACAAGTCTAATTACCTGAAGCCAATTTCTGAAAATTTGGTCTTGAAAACACAGGGTTCTGATTCTTCAAAAGAAACCAATCCAAAATTGCAACTATGTTATCAAAGCTTCACTGGGATTATGACAGAAACTGTACACAGCCTTCTTGGCATACAATTATTTCAAAATTATATTTTTCTAATTGAAGTGATCCAGCATTCCTCCTCCCCCACCTCCATTTTGATCATCCTGCCCATCATTTTTGGAGTAAAGTAACATATCATAATGTAAAAATTGAAAGGCAGAGGGTGAAGGGGGAAGGAAGAGTATTCTAGAATTCTCTTTGTGCAAAGGATGCTTCTGGTTTTAATGTATTTTATACTTTCTATAAAATATAAATACATTTCCTTAGTATTCATTACTGAGTTAATACTTTTATTTTCTTTAGGATGAGATTAGGGATATATCATGATTTAAAATGACTGATTTATATCCTGTTCTTTTGTCAACCCTGCCCCTTGCATCTATTGAGAGAAGATAACAAACTAGCAAACCAAAGGTAAAACCACAGCACATACAAAAACTCCTGTCTTAATGATTCTTTAGTACCTGCTACAATAAATTAACCCAGCAGGATTATATAAGGTTACGGAAAGACTTAACAACAGGCTTTCCTGCTGCTGTTTTAGGTTCTAAAAGTTGCAAGTGCTACCATGAAAAGTTTTGTCGTAAAAGATACATTTGAAAATGATGTTGTTTGTATCTGTTAAAGAGTTCCAATTCCCTCTGCCATATTTGAAAGTAAAAAAATATTTATTTTTTTTCTCAGACCACCTGATGTATAACCTCAATCTGGAAGCTGCACATCAATCTGTGTTCTGCTTTTAACCAGCACAAAATAGAAATTTCATATTATTCACTGAAATATTTACTGACTCTGCTTTAAAAGGTGAAAGATGAAATAGAAATGTGTTATGTTGAATACAAGACATAAACATGATACCGAAAATACTCAGGGAACAGACTCAATGAGTAAGTGGATGCCATCTTTATAGTTATTTTTCAAAGTCAAATCAAATGTTAAGAATTCTTTTAATAGCCCTTATAGCATATTAGATATTTTTAAATGTCAAGCCACTGAAACTCATAAAATATATTTTAAAATAAGCATAATTTTATACACTCTTAATACTGATCATATGTGTGACATTTGTTTTATTTTTATAACATGGGCTTTAGTATCCTGCCTCTTGATTAGTAAAGACAAACACTGACTTTACAATGGGACTGTTGTCTGAATATGGCCTGCTTGGTCAGTTATTAATTTCTGTATTTTTTCATAGTATCAACCTTTATTAAATGAGTTTTTCAATTACAACATTTCAACTAATACTAGCAGATATAAATATTTATTAGACTCTGAATTTGACTGGGAAAAGCATTGTTTATCCTATGTGGCAACAGTTTAACAAATCCTTTTAGGAGACACTGAGCCTTTCTCTTGTTTTGAGTGCTGTAAAGAAGCTATCAAGCAAAAATATAAAATGTGTATTAAAAGGTATGTATCAATCTTTAATGGGTCTTTTTATGACATTTCTTTGCCTTTCCGTGCCTTGCTACAACCCACTTACTCATCAAGAATCCCCGTGTGGGTTGAGAAAGGATCATAATATCATCAGATTCATGGTTTAAGTTATAGCTAATATTCTGCTGACTCTTATACTCAACCTGACCAAAAAGTCCTGTTAGTCTTTGCACTACAATATAATGTTCACTCCCTTCCCCAAGAAACAAAGAACCTGCCCTCTTTTATATATATATATATATATATACACACACATATATATAATGGAATTTTTATAGGCATTGAAACTACCTTTTGTTTTTGAGGGTTTTTAGCAAATAGTTTGAAACATCAGTTGCTTTACAGGCTAATAGTGTCAATTTTCTTTCCATTCATTACTAAAATTACATTATAACTGCTCCTATTTGCCAATGCCTTAGTGATTACTGCAATAATGTTTTTCCCTTTCTAGTTAACTGGAGTAAGTGTCGTGGCCTGTAACTGATTTTGTGTCAGTGGTGAAAAATAACTTGTGTGTTGTATTTTTTGCAGCATAATCCACCTCTAGGGAAGCTAACCAAGAAGCATTCTTCATCCAAAGGGCTGCCTTATAGCTCAGCCAATTACCAGATTCACTGTTCACTTACTCTAGGATATATACAGAGACCTGCTGGAGCAGACCTGGAAGACCTTGGAAGGGCCACAGAACAGGACAACACAGGTACAAAGAATTTTCCAAGAGTCTTCTTTGTCCTCTGATGGATCTTTAAAGCAGGTGTGATAGAAACGGTTCCTCACCTTTCAGATATGGTCCCAGCTTGCTATTTTGTAAAGTGTATCACATCCTGTTCAGTCCAACGCTGGTCCCATTCTCTCTCAAGTCTCTCACTGTCTCTCATTTACGCTTTTATTGTAGCATGCCATTTCATTTCAGTGTTTGGAAACCACAGCCAAGATTCAACAAAGACTTTGATCTCTAATTTCCCATTGCAACTGAGAGCCAAATGCACTGCTTGGGGCCTAAATACTTTGTTGCATCTGAATCATAGATTCAAGCACACTCAGATACATAAAACAACATTGTACTATTCAACCATGCTAGTACATAACTGTCCCTTTTGCCTTTTTTATCAATCCAACCATTCTGAAAAGCACAATTCGAAATCTAGTGACCAGGAACAATGGTTACTTCGACTAATTTATTTCCCATGTTGCTATGTCCATGCTTACGGATTGATCAGGAGTGCACAGGGCTGTGGTTTTGAATGTGGTCATGTAAACAAAGAGGTAGCACAGCACTGTGAAGTGACAAGGTGTATTTAACATGAAATCAGAGATGGCTAAAAGCCCTAAAAGGAAATTTCATATAAAAATAAAAAGCTATTTATAGGGGGAAGAGAAGAGTGAGTGACAGACAGTGGGAAATGGAAGACATTACCTTTTCATTCCTGCAGTTGTTTAGACCCATATTATTTATGGAGGGCAATTTTCCATCAACACCATGAGGCTGCTGTTGCTGCTGCTGTTCCCTTTGGATTTGCTCTCTCATTTTCCGGGCCTCCTGAATGGCTTTCATTACTGTGTCCTGGTCCCCAAATAGGGCAGGTGAATTAAGACTGGAAAGGATATCTATAAACAGAGAACACATTTTAGGTAGGTTAAATTAATCCAAATTGAAATCTAGGGTAAGAACCCAGCTCTCATACTCTTAGAGCTGCACCTGACTAACATCTGCAAAAGAAAGAGGACTGGCAATTTTTGTCTGTTTGAAGGCAGAATTACTCTACAGAAGTGATTGACAAGCCTGTGCACTTCTTTTGCTCTTAGAAATACTATCAATGAAGTCTTGGTGTAGCCTAATATGGGGACATCTGAACATGCTCATGGACTCAAATATGTTTTTAAGACAACAGTATTCTGAAGCTTAAACTGGAAGCCTCTGCAGTACTAAGGATAATTAATAAAGGAGCAAAGGAGAAAGCAACCTCATTTACTTGTCCATGAAAATCCATGTCAATTCTTAAAATTTCTTTATGGAGAGAACCATCACTCCAGACATGGAGCTTTCAATTTCAGAAAGAGCACTCACAGTTACTTTTTCAGAACAAAGTTAGTTATCGCCATAACATGAGTATAAAGCTCTAAATCAGTGGAGAAAAGCCAGTTTTCCTTGTATCACTTTGAACAGAAAGAAACTTTTAAACATGCATCAAACTCCAACAAATATTCTTGTTACATCTTAAATTGCATGCATGAAGGTGAGTACCCCAGAAACTGTTTCTGATTTGAGACCAACACAGTAATTAGTTTTTGACTGTTTTTTGTTGCTGTGATGAAACTGTGATCCACCTGTTCCTACACGGAAGTATCCTCTGTACTGCATAGGGATAGATTTGAGCAAATATATTGTAGCTAAGAAAGTTTGAGCAATCAAAGTTTGTGTGTGGCCTTTGCATCTGCGCGATAATCCAAGGTCTTTTAAAAAAGCTCTTTATCTAGATTTATGTACTTACTGACAGTTCACTATTAAAAAAAACCAATCAACCAACCAAACAGAATCAAACCAAAAAAAAAAAAAGAAAAACCCAAAACAAAACAAAATACAAAAAAAAAAAAACCTAAAACAATAACCAAACAACCCCAAACATGCTGAGGCTAAGGCTTGGAATACTTCTTCCAAGATAATTTTCATATTATTTTCATTTCAGTGAAGTTCAGCTCAGTAAAATACAGCAAATTCAACCACAAAGTGCTCTCAATTATTTTAAAATAAAAATTATTAAGATTCAGGGTTTCTCACACTTTACCCTGGGAACCAAGTGTTAATTTAATACTGTGGCCTGCCTAAGAAGAGAAGCAAACTGTGATGTTTTAGAGGGAACTGTGATATGTTCTGTCTGAATGAACAACCCTCTTCAAAACAAAAATAATGTGTTAGAGAACAACCATTGTTCTTCCTTGGTAAAATCTCCAGTGCTCTGAACTGTGCCTGCAATTAAGTTCGATTCTGGACCCTAAGAAAGTTTGGAACCGTATTTGTATGATTTTTAAAGAATCTTAGACTCCCAATAATCTAAATTTATTGTAAACAGGTAGCAAAACTCCTACATTGCTTGCTGATTTTTTCACAATGTTTACCACTCTTCTTTTATACTGAAGGATTGAGACAAAACAGTTTTTATGACTTTACATGAAAAATATTTACACCTTAGGCACTATCTATCTTCTGCAGTCATTTCTCTGGAATGGTCTAAGACTTCGAACTGATATGACACTTTCTTGTGTTAGACACTGCAGTGATAGTTGCAAACAGATTGACAGGTAGAATACCTAGCCCATTGCAGAAAGTATCTTTCAGAGATTATGATATTCCCAAGTGTTTGGGAATGGAAAAAAACATAATTTTTTATATATTTAATATATGTATTTAACGTATCTGTTCATTATTCACAAGTGTTTCTATATATTTTACAAGTACACTTGAACTACAGATTGTGAATAAGTGGCCTGTAGTAAGTATTTAGTCACTGTTAAAATGTACTATTTGAACTTTAGGGCTTATCATCTACATTTTGCAGCTCTTGATTCTGTTTCCTGACTGGTTCAGGTAGTCTTCACACATAGTTTTCAGAGCAATTTTGTTTTGTCACTCAATAAGCTTAAAGAATCTTGAACACAGGTCAAAAATTCCTTACTGTAATCATATGAATTAACAAAATCTTGACAGATGAGTAAACAGATAATAAAAACATGATCAAATAAGTGACATAAACCGGCTGGACTGAAGCTTTTCTCGCTTTGTTTAAATAATAAAAAAAAACCAAAAAAAACCAAAATCTATCTAGTATCTAGAGAGGCTCTATGTGCATGCAAAGATAGTTTTTTTGTTTGTTTAATCCAAAGGTCAAAAGTTAACTTTGTGTGTATACACCCAGTAGATATCTTTAGGAAAGATATTAATACAAACCTCTTTTACAAGTTATATATATACATCTTTATTTACTTACGTGTATATTTGTATGTGTGTGTATTTCTGACATTATATATTTATTTGCTGTAGTTCTTGTAAATGCACATCACCACCACATCATTTTGGATACTCTCATAAAATCTTGGCATTCGAGTGTTCTTTAAAAATCTTTACTCTAATTCTTTTCTATTTGAAACAGAACTGTAGGCCCAAGTATCTGCTTAATTCAGAAGTAAGCGTGTTCAGACTGAAATTTCATGAAGAAAACTTCTCCTTTCCCCAGAACAGATTAGTTACCTAAAGAGGATCCTCTTCCCAGAGATCCACTGAGCGGGCTGGGAATGCCACTCTTGTTCGTCACTGTCACTGGACTGCTTTTGCTAGCTGGGAAGAGATTCTGTGTTGGAGATGTTGGGGATTTGACAGGTTCAGCTGTTTTGGGTCGGGCTGAAAGATTCAGTGGCTGAGCTGCTTCATCCTGCAAGAGTTTAATGTAAATAATTATTTGGAAAAGACAAATGAACACATCATTTTGCAAGCAGCAGTTACTTTACACCTCGAAGACAATACCACAATAATAACAAAAGAAGCTAATTATCTGCCTCCTTTAAGACTCAACGAAAGGAAACCTCATTAATTTCTCTATGTTATGCTTCTTATTTACATTAACTATGTGGCTGTATCATTCTTTTTGCCAAATTAAAATTTGAATTAGCTCACATTACAGCTTAATTTCCTAATATGTTTTCAGAGATCTAAATTAACCTAGGGCATTTACAAAGAATTATTTCAAATCTCCAGCAGCTCAGTAATGCTTTTGCATGGTTCTATTTGAAAAGTTCCTGGCACTATAAAAATAAGTTATGTAGCTTATTTTTAAATGTATTAGAAACTAAGAAATCAGAAGTATTTCTATGAAAGAATCATTTGGAAACCCTGACAGTTCTTTGGCCCACATTTAGCACTGCTGCTAACTTATACATTCCATGCATCTTATTCACCATTCATGTTTTGTTTAGTAAAATACTCTGTGCTCTTCCCTCATAATAGAAGATAAGAATTTCACTGAATTCAGATTCCTTTACTTACTAGGATAAGGACTGCACACTACTTGCATTTCAAAATATATTTTATTTTCTATCATTTTTGTATATTTTGCAATATTTTATTATTCAAATGTCATGTCTTTGGACAGATTTATGTAAAGTCAAAAATAAATGCTGCTCTGCTTCTTGTTTGATACTTCTGTTTTATTTCTTTATTCTGTTGTTATTTCTGCTGCATTCAGCATTTAGTGTATCTTTATGTTTTATTTGCATAAAGACAGGGACTATTTTTTAAGGGTATGTAAATCTAGTATCAGCACTTTTATATCTTTTGGTACTTTTCATATGCAATTGTGGAAGACAATATATCTGACATATATCTTGTTTCTGTGTGTAGAATATGTCCATCTAAAAAATAACTTTTGGAAGAAGACTTATTCAAGCAATTAATTTCTTTGATCAACGTAGACATTCACAATGCAACCTTCTTCCCATTCTTTGAGCTTGTTCTTTCTCCTTAGTATGTTAAGTGAAGACAGAGCATTTGGAATACTGTGAAACAAATGGTGATTTCCTGTAGTTAAGGAACCCAGTAAGACAGATCTCTCATTTAAATTATGCCCAGAGCAGAATTATGCTGGATACAGGAGAATATCGTCCATATTTTAAAACACTGATCACTTCCAAGCTTAGAATTATGTCAAAATACAATAATACACCACATTATCTCATCTTTTCCATTCTCCTTACTGTCAAGCAGTGATTTAGCAAAGTACATCTCATCATACGCAAGCCATTAAACAGGAAAATGTAACGAACAGGTATTTAAAATGCCATCATATCTCCAGTTTTAAACTTTTCCTGTAAAACTGCATGTCATTTTAATTCTTCCTGACCTTGCAGTGTGCACAAATGTCCACACCTGTTTGGAGTCCAAGTGAGAGCAGAAGCTCAAAGGTACAAGGGACACAGTCTATTGTCACGTTCTGTGGCCACATTTACATGTGAGATGTTTCCTTGCACAGATACAAAGCGGCTTCAGTAAATTTCTCCTAGAGTTCAGAGCCCAGTTCAGATTATGAAGTTTGCCAGAGTAGGTACTGTGAACATGTGTACATACAAATCTATCTTACAGTGTTCAATTTTTAAATAATTTTCCATCTAGTACTGCTATTATTGTAAAAAAACTCTAAAGACTGCCAGAACCTGTTTGTGCTACATAGACAGCATTCCCATTTCTGTGAGGCAACTGAAAAGCTGGTCACTGACTTAAGAGAAACCTATCATTACTTTACGAAAGACCTGACTTCTGTAAAAGAATTGCATTAGTTCCATAATTCATTTAGTTTATACAAACAATTGCTTAAAAACCGAGAAACTATAGATGATTTGTTAAGCAATGCATGACCATCAAAATTGTCACGTCTAACAAAGGTAAAAATTTACAAAGACTGAATACAGGTACTGCTTTTATACTAAAAATTTCTTCATTAGTCATTGGTATTTGTCAACACAAAGTGCTTGTAGTTTATCTTTAGTATTTTCAATGCAAGAGTGTGCTTAATGAAAATAAGAATAAAAAGACTTCTTTTTTATTAAGGTATACTTTAGTCTGTTCAAGTTACATTATGTAGGGAAACCCCCAAGAATTTGCATGTGGTCAATTTTGTAATAGGAGTCAGCTGGCCACAAACCTGGAATGATATTGGCCTTGGTTCAAGAAGATATGTGCTTGAATTTAACCAGGGAAAATTTTACTCATATAGTAAAGGTTTGGTTTGGTGTAGATCCATTTGGCTCACTCACGAAATTACTTTTTCACATTAAAGTAGTCAGTAGTATATTCTCAATACCATAAATCACTGGTGTTAGGTATCACTATACTATGGCAACTTTGCTGAAACAGTTGGGCTTTGCTTTTGGTGGCTTCTGTATTGACCGTAACAAACTCTGCATATGTGGTAAATTTCCCTGACTGCTCTCAAGCCTGGCATTGGATTACAAGAGGTAAAATATTAGACTAATACACATCTACAGCTAAGTAAAGTGAACGCTTTGCTAAATAAATGTTAGATCTGGCCATAATGGAATACTTTTTTATTTATTAGTACTCTCAGCCTAGCAAAAAAGTGTCATGGAAATTTATCAGTCTAGGCAGAAATATCTACTCACCCACACTTTACCACAATGATTGATGATAATGAAAAAACAAATTATATTTTACTCTCATGTCAAAAAATGGGGAAAAAAAGAAGAAACTCTCACCTCAAGTGAGTAAAATCTTCCCAGGCTGATTTGAGGCTAAGGACTGTGTGCCTGTAAGGTGTTAGCAGCCAGCATTCCCTCTCTCTCCCCACAAAGTCACTATTCGCCATCTCTAGATCTTTTTTAATAGTTCTGCATTTACAGCACTATCATTAAAATTGGTAAAACACCCAAACGCTGATGTGCTTTTGCCCTTTGAAGTAAATTGTTTCTGAGAATATTTGCCCTCATGAAATTCCCAACAGCCACAGGAGAGCACAGCCAGTTGCACCCAAAGGTACTTGCTGCACCACAGCTTTCACGGGGCACATGATGCTCGTTTCAGGCTGCTGGCAAATGCCATGTTGTAGCTGCCTGGTTCCAAGCAAGTGAGAATAAGCAGGCACAAGCATTCAGCAATGGCGCAAAACCAACAAGGAGCAGACCCGTTGTCAGCAGCTGTGTGAAATCAGCAGAAGTCAAATCAATCTGCAGCGACACAATGTTTTCCCCGGAGTCCTGACTTACATATTATTTTTATGTGAGGCTTTTCCAAAATTGCAGAATTAAGTACAGCTAAAGATTTGCAAAACAATTAGAAGATCCACAGTCTCTCTCTTACCCTAATAATATAAGCTAGCACTACATTTTAAGATACTCGAGTTCAGTGTGAAACAATTCATTAAATGGACACCATTTATGCACATTACTGGATTACAAACTGGAATCTTGAAAATGTCACATTTTACTGATGAATCTGTTGTGCTGCCTGTGGTAGGAAGAGGGATGCCTGGTATTTTTGGAAACGAAGTGAATGCTTTCTCTTCCCTTGTCTCTACTGATAAGGCAGCATTGAAACTGAACTTTTTTATTTGAATATTGGAGAACTCTAACGTGGTTCAACTTCCAACTGTAAAACAATTAAAAAGACCTTTTGATTTCACTGTCCTTTTCAAACAATGACTCTTTTCTTTACTGAGAAATACCTTAACTTGAGTTACCGGGCTGGTCCCTCTCTTCTCATTTTTCATCCCAGTGGGTGAAAGTGCCCCTGTCGTATTTGGTGGCTGTGGAGTCGCTGGCATTTTGGCTCCAGGAGAAACTTGCATGCTTGCCAGTTGAGCTGCATACAGTTGCTGGAACACAAGAAGATATACATATATTCCTACAAAAAATTCTAAAAAAGGAGCTGTAAATGTAAATTTTTCCCCCTCTGGTGTTTCTTCTCTTAAAGGAGTTATAGATCTTTTTTAGCTCTTGTTTGTGGCTTTTCCCTTCTTGCTATTTGCAAAAAGAGGGAAAAAAAAAAAATACCAGAAAACTCTCAAACACCAATACTTTTTTTTCTTAATTTGACTTTTGCAGACTTTTCTTGATTTCACTTTTTTCCTTCTTCCTAATGATGGTCACGGTATTGAGCAAACAGTGACACTGTGCCTAAATATTAAAAAAACAAAACTGATAAAATTACAAGGCTGTTTATAAAACAGAGGTATAAACCCCAGTCAGAAACCACTGCACTACAGGTCTTTCTGTTCTTACCCAGAAATTACCCACCAACTCCAGAACCTCTACTGAATGCTGACATAGGAACAGTCGCCTACCAAAATGCTGCATTCTTCTCTAGACAGCAATGGAAGTTAAAGTAGGCAACAGGTTGTGTCCCCATCTCTGTGTACAGTGGTATAACTTCTATAAATGCTAATAAGGAATCTAGGCCTTAAAAATTCCCGTAAATAGTGATGAAAATACAAAAACACTCTAGTGGAACTTTTCAAAAAGTTTAACAGAAACATAGTAAAATAACTTTATATTAAAATAAAAAATTCCTACCAATAAAAAGTGTTTACTGAACAAAATCAAACAGGTTTAATTTCATTCCAGTGACTAAATTTAAACCCTCACCTTGAATTAACATCATGAATAATTCTTCTACCACAAACAGGGAAGATCCTAATCCTTCTTCTACCCATTGATCTATACAAACTTTGCCTTATTAGTGAGAAAAAAGCCAGGTGGTTTGTATGTAATTTCCAACATTACTATCATTCAGATGGACAAATAAAAAAAATAACAGTAATCAAAAGCAGACCTTTCAGCACATGTAATTAAATGAAAGCTTAATAAAGAATAATTTGCAAGAGCCAGATGTGCTTATGTCATAATTGTTGCTTTCTTTGGAACAATTTTTCTAATATAACAAGCCCCCACAGAAACGAAAGTTACACAATACTGTAAGCTCAGTGACTCAGTGGCGAGACAAATGTGTGAAGGAGGGGCAGACTCACAACTCTCGGTGACAAATGAAAACTCTTGGTTGTTTGTTTCCTTCCACCCCTTTTCAATACTAAACAGAGACTACAAAAGGACCACAGATTAATGTTTTGAAAGCAATAGTGTTTAAATATTTTGGCCAATGTACCAGATTTTTCCTATGCTAGAAGGAAAAACATGAAAGTAGAAAAAATTCCCAGCTATTGGTGATGTCCTGGAGAATGAAAATGAAGCCTTTTATACAACATTACAGGTTTTTTCCACCTAGTAGTTGGAACTTATACATTTTAGCATATTCTTCAGGTCAATCTATGCTCGCTTAATATGATGTTCTGCTTAAATGAGAGTAAAAAGCACATTTCACAAACTTTTGAAATCCTGCACATTCTCAGCTTAAAAATAATCAGGCACTACACTGTGAAAGAGATGACACAACAAACATGAATGCAGTTCAAAGACAAAACAATTACAAAGATTTTCTCAGTGTTCTGTGCTTAGTCTATGAATATTTTTTTCTTTTTTAAAATTAGGAGCCCATTTGACACCTTTTTCAACTATCTGAAGGAGATGACTATTTTTTTTCTAGAAGTAGACTAAAACTTTAGTACTTAATGTAGTTTGTACTGCACTTTCGAGAGTGTGAAAGGAATTCTGTGTAAAAACCAGCCCAGGCTTATTAACTAAAGTTCAAGAGAATTTCTTTCTTTCTTCTCAAGTAAGCCATCACAGCTAAAATGTGGGGTATAAGTTATTTTTAGTACAGTCTTCTTACAGAAGTTGATTGTCAATTATGGCAACAAATAGCATGGTGGGCTGACCTAGGCTAGCTGCCAGTTGCCCAGCCAGCCACTCTCTCTCCCGCTTCAACAGGATGAGGGAGAAAATGAGATGGAAAAGCTCATGGGTCGAGATAAAGACAGAGAGATCCCTTGTCTGTTACCATCACGGGCAAAACAGACTTGGCTTGGGGAGAATTAATTTACTCCCAGTTACAACAGTGTTGGCTGATAAGAAACAGCCACCCCACAGCCCACCCATTTCCACCACCTGGGCACCACCTTGGGCACACATGGCAAGTGGAGCTTGGAGTGCAGTTAGCCATGGCAAGTAAGCAAAGGTGTGTTTATGATCTCTAAAAGCTGCAGACCATGGTGTGGTTGCCTCTTGACCAGAAATTTCAAGATCAACACGAAGAAGTGTGACACTAGTCAGAGCAGGTCTTGTTGATGGCTTAGTTCCACCAGGACTGGCAACGGAAACACCCACAGCACTTCAAGGGTTACAGAGATAACATCAAAAAAAGTGAGCTTTTCTAGTGCCTGTCTAGGAAACTGTTTGATTTTGGAAATGCAAACAGAAAAAGTAGCATAAAATTAGAATTTTTCACCACTCCCCACCCAGGGTGTTGAGGGCTGTATTGGCTGTTCTGCAAGTCCTGTCAGGAAAAAAATGTTTCTAAAGTAAGACAAAGAATAAAAGAAATTTTATCATTTATGTATCTGTATGTATGTATAATTCATGACTGGATTATTCCAAGGTCTTAATACTGGCTTTAGTGTGGCATTTCTACAAATGCATCCTACAACATAAAAGCAAATATAGAAATAAGTAACAGTAATTAGCTCTCTGGTCTGCTTAAAACGAAGCTGTTCTGCAGATGAGCACAAATCTTGCAAGAATTGCTAGGAACATTGCTGTGTGGACTGAGAGGCTGTATAACTTTTAAATATCAGTTTGTATGGCAAGCTAGCCAGTCTGGAAAAATATGTGCATGTCACTGCTGGAGGGATAGAATGGATATTTTTGCAAATACCACTGCTGTGGCTCAAAATGGCAATTTAGGACCTCACATTGAGATGGTCAGGTTGTGAAGCTTTTATTTGCAAGATTAAGGAGAGGAATAAAACCCAAACATTGAATGAATGTTGACTGTTAGCTTTTAAGGCTCAAAAGCAAAAGTTTCAATGGAATTTTTTCAATTGAAATTCTAACCTACCAACTATTTTACTACTGAATAAAAAAACTAAACTACCTCAAACACTGAAACATATCTTCCTTTTGATCTATTTATGTCTATCACATAAAGAGAAGAGCATTTCATAATCGTTTTGCCAACCACTGACTCAGAAGGTTCTTGATTACAAATGAGATATTCAAAACCATCAAGTATTCATGATTGTTTTAAGAAGTCTTAAAAATGTATAGCCTGGTTTTCTTTTTTTTAAGAGGTCACTTAGATTCTTACAATCCAGTTCCCAGTATCTAAAAATAAGTAGTGCTGATTTTAAGTTACTGAGTGCTCTTGAATAGTTAATAATTTTGAAAACCAGCTTGCTTAAGGTACATGAACAAGGATGTAGCTTTGCAGTTTTCAGAACCGGGTTTTTTTGTGATGTCATGATTTGACACTGAAGAGTGGGACTTTGAAATGTCATAAGTCTCAAGGCAATGAAGTCCCACCACATTTAGGCAGCTATGAACTTACAGGCTTACAGACTTAAGCACTTGTTACTGAAATTCTATTCCAGCTTTAATCAACTAATAAACCATGAGTTGGAGATCACTCTAAGTCTGACTGGTGTTCTTCTACTTAAAAAAATTACCAAATAAGTGGATAAGTACTGTACTCAGCATGTGTACAGAACAGCATAAGGGCACACTGATTTTTTTTTAACCTGGAAACAGCAGGGTTCACACTAAGCCTTTGTTATAACTTAGAGCTATCATTCAAGAAGAACTGAATAACTTACAAAAATATTAATCCAGTAGTGATGGTGATGGTGCTTTCTGCTTCAGAAATCACCTTTGGAATTTGATGAGTTATTTCCATTTCACTTTTCTTATAAGAAGTATCATCTATGAACTAAAATTTGTCTCAAAAGCTATGAACAGCCACCTTGACTGATCCAAGTGTTAAAATCTGTCTTAGTGTCACTTAAGTTTCACAATGCCTTTGAGAGATATTTTCATGACACAGAGGGATAACTGCCTTCACTGCCAGTGTTCATTCATGCTTTACCAGAAGACAAAGGCATTAGACTTACACATCCCTCTCACAAGTTTCAACACATTTTCAACTACTTTTCCCAACTAGCTTTTAATAATTAGAACTCTTTCACTGGCTCAGGCCTCTTCCCCTATGACTTTTCACTTGCACATAGGCCTGTGACATTCCTGGACACATTCTCTGATGACTGACACTGAGCACAGCAAATATGCACAGAACAAAGCTTTCTATGCACCAGATGTTTCCTTTTGTTTTACAGCAGGAATATTCACACTTATCTCTTAGGCTGCAGAATCTGTGTCTAAAAGAATGAATAAAAATGAAGAATTTTGAGAATGAAATGTTACAGAAGTGGCAAATGGTGAGGAAAATATAATGGGCCTTAAATAGCACAGTTAAGGGAGGTTTGCACTGACAGCTTGTTAACTTCGTGACAGACTGTTTTACCACCTAACACAGAATTATGATTCTCATAGAAACATAGAGTCAGTAAAGTGGAAAAGACCTCTAAGATCATTGAGTCCAACCATGAGCCTTGCACTGCCACGGTCACCATTAAACCATGCCCCCAAGTGCCATATCCACATCATAACCTTCTCACGAGGGGCTTGTCAATGACAGGCCCTAGGCAAAAAGGGTTTTTGGGGAAGACTCTTCAATACAGAGAAAGCTACTAACTTCTGCACAGAAGAGAGGCAGTTTCTTCAGAGGTAGGATCTCAGGAAGGAAATGAAGAGAACGGATGTACTCTACACAGGAACAACATTAAGGGCTAGAGACATTTCAGCTGACTGTGGGGTAAGGGAGTCAGCAATGAGGGTCACAGCAGAAGGTAAGGTCACAGCAGTGGGGATATAATTGAGATGTTACTCTTTGCAGCAGAAATCTGAAGAAACTATGGTAAAGCCGTATGTGAAATATGGAGATAAGGAAGAGTGGTTGCAATACTCAGTGTAGCAGACAAGCTAAGTGTGGGTTATGAGAGCTGGCCTAGCACAATAAATTGTAATGGACATACTTGGGAGATGCATCACAAAGAATTTCAGTAGAAGGTGGCTTGACTGAAGGAGAAAGAAAGGATCTAGGATCTTTTACCCTTTTATTTTCTTTGCTCAGGAAAAAACGCTAAGTTTTATGAACCCTGATTAATTCTAAATTCTTCCATTACTAAAAATGGAAGTCCTATGTTACATTTTCAACAAATACATTTGCCACAGTAAATGAAACTGAACAATAAAGCTACTGAGAATCAAGTGAGAATCCCTATTTGTCAGCATTTTAAATGAATTGTGCAAAGCTGAAATATTTATAGAGATGAAAGTTCAGCTATTTAGACAATGAGTAATTTGGTTTCTAAAGATGAAAAACTCTAAGGAGTGACTGCAAGTGCTGTTGAAATCCTGCACTACAAGAGGTAATGCAGTTATTTTTTCCATAGTATATTTAGTAAGTAGTGTTGCAAAGCTATAATATCAGAATTTTCCTTCTGAGTACATAGCATGCAGTATTAATACTTAGAACTGTCTGATGACAATGAGTTTTTACAACTTCACCAAAACCAGCAACATCTTTAATATTTCCAGTACACATTTTTGAAAAGAAGTTACTGAAAAAAAAATAAAAATTAAATTTTCAGTGGGACTGCTTGCTTTTAATTATTGTGAAGTTGTATTTAAAATCAGTTTCATGTCAAACAGATTGAGGGAAAGAGAGTCTCTGAAAAAGCTTTTCTTCTGTTTGGAGGAAGAGCAGATTAGTGTTCACACTCATGTTTTGCATGTCATAGATAATAACTATGGAAATAAAGGTTAAGTGCTGACCTGAGCCTGATGTCACTGGTATAAACCTCAGAAAGGTAACCTTTTCAAAAAGCAGTGCAGAAGCATAAATATCCTACTTCAAAACTTCAGACAGATCTTGATGGAAGTGTAAGAACCCTTTCTAAAGTAATATTACTTGTACTAATTCTTGTATATAAATATAATTTTTTGTATTGGCATGTCTTTTGCACCAAATACCTTCAGTGACTAACATTGCAGTTGAGTGCTCTACTGCAGCATCAAGGTAAGAAATGGGGTTGTAGATTCATGTGTGTATATCAGAAATAAATATATACATAAATAAAAAAAATAAAAAGCATATGGTTACTTTTCTCTTTAAGATGCTTCTCATGTAGATCCTTAGAGTGAAAGGTTAACAGAAAACAACATCTAGAAACACAAGACAGCCTAAGTAACTAACTGATCAGCAGTTTAACCATGTGACAAACCCAGGGGCAACTTGAAGGCAGCTCCTGCCTGTAGACTCTGCCAAGAAGCCAGATGCCATCACCAGAAAAACACCTTCCAAGGCTCGGCATCTGTGTCCTAGCAGCACTCTCTGCACAAAAGGAAAAGGAACAGGAGAAGACAGAGAAGGAAAAGTGCACAGAAAACTGTTAAAGAAATGTACAAAAACGTGATAGCAACCCTTTTTTGAATTTAAAAAAATCTAAAAAAAGCTTTTGTTGAAAAAACCAATATGCCTTCAAATCAAATGACTGAATATTTGATGCCAAAAGTGTGTGTTTTCTTTTGTTTCTGTTACCTGTTAAAACAGTGTATATTATAAATTTATTATGATGAAATTTGGATGTTTCAGTAGAATTTTCTCAGTTTTTCTAAGAAAAATATTAACAAATCAAAATAAGGTGAGTTTTAAAGATCTGCTAGGACTGTGGTCCAGAGAGACCCTCTTGTCATTTTCACATGCACCACCACACAGACAATAAATAGTATCTTACTATTTAAGAACTAATAAGTATGCAACATTAGATTAACTCACAATTTTATGCTAAATAACTGGGAACTATTGGGCTTTACACGGGTATATCTAAAAGGGTGTTGATCACATGATATTGGAACAACAATTAGGGGAAAACTGTTTAATATAGAAACATGATAAATAAGTAAAAATATACTGAAAATACATTTTTTTTTCTCTACAGAATCTAAGTGCCATAATTAATATATGTACATGGTTTCCTTGTAACAGCATCACTTTTTTCTTTCCCCTATTTTCACATGCCTAGCATGTCCATAGCGGACATAACATTCTGATTTGGAATACCCATATATCACCCTGCTGCAGAGTCTGCTCATCATTACAGAATGGGAATATTCTCTACGTCTTCTCATAATATACCAAATACCCTTGCAAAAAGGTGCTAAGGTGCGACACAAACAGGCAGCTAATGAATTATCATAACTAATGTCATAATAACAAAGATTGTTGCAGTGATTATTTATGCGCTTGCTGACTAATGTGCTCTCCTATTTATTAAAACCCAATATGTGCAAACAAACTAACTGCATTTGTGAAAATACAAATAATACATTTTGTACTCACAGACGAAGTTAGAAGCGTTCAGTTTTCCCTGTACGTTCGTGGATGCATCTACTGAAAAAAATTCTATCTTGGCTAAAAGAATGATTTTCCTGGTTATCCATGCTCATTCACTTCAGGTTTGGTTTGCTGGTTTTTTTTTTAACTACTAACGCCAGTAATTTCAGTGTCTGCCAGTTGCTGTTATTGCCAAAGGAGATTTTTATTTGGCCCTAAATTCCACTCAATTCCTGTCTCCTTAGGAGACACACATGCCTGTACTGCTTCACTCTCAAGCGGCAAAGTAACAGTTACCTAATTTCACCACTGAGTGTCTGCCAGTGCCAACTTCTTTAACTGACCACAAATTCATTGTACTGGTTCAGCAAAAGAAAAATCACTCTCATCTCTTCTGCTGCCCTGCTGTGTCTAATGGCCAGCCCATACCGAAAATAAAAGAATCTCTCCACATTTCAGATACTGCGGCTTGTATTGTTGTAGTACTGCAAAATAACAGCTTTATTTTGTTAAAAGGGCCTAACTTTAAGTGGACCATGGAATATTTATGGCTCTCAGTAGTCCTTTGAAAGAGTTATCTTATGTTTTTATGCCGATCATGGGTCAGAGGTTCAAATCAGCACTTCTTTCTGTCACTCCTTATATGTTTTACTATAATTTACAGCTCAGCAAGAGGACTCATAAAACAAAAGTGTCTATTTTACTTCAGCAACTAATTCTAGCTAATCAAAGCTTTCCAGCAAAACAACCCAGCATGAAACTCTGCGTGGAAAATATGCAGAGAACAAAGCGTTTTGTCAAATAACACATCTCGTGATGTAAACACATATGTCTCTTATAGGAAATTTTATCGCTTCCACATTATCGGCACACAAAAGGAGCATTCTTGTTGCAGACCTGGTGCGACTGTGGAGCCATCGTCATTGGAAACAAGAGCCTGATTAGGTTCCCACACAGATATGAATAGATTTTCTTTTTTTAGTGTAATTCTGCCTTTCTTATTTCTTAAACAGACTAGTAATTGTGGCTGTAAAAACAGTGAATTGTGTTTGGACATTTGTTTCTTCATATTTTTTTTAGCTACCCAATGACACCAATTATCCCATATGGTTGTCCTCTTCTGGAAAGTCTGAGTTAATCCACAGCTGTGAAGATGAAGACGCACCCAGCAGGCTCTAAATCTGGTGGGTCTCTTGTCTGTTAATAAAGTCCACAGTCTGCTGGACAGATGTTAAGAGGATCTGTTAAATAAGTCAGTGACAAAGACCCAGACTTCTGCTGGGGAAAATAATTAGCAAAACCATATCTGTTCTTCATAGCTTTTCTTTTTTTCTTCATCTTTTGGAGAAGAAATTTTTTCCTTACTTGACAGAGGAGTCCCACAGCACATTTTGAGGTCCTGCTCAAAATATGAACAGGCTAAAGGATCACACTGACATTGGATCTTTTTGTCCTTGACTTACTCTTACATGCTGTGGTTTCTGCACTATAAGTTTAGGTTCATTCATCCTATTAGAGGGGAAGCCTGAATAGGTATTTTCAGCTATACAATAGCTACTTAAATTTTTAATGTAAAGGAAAATGTAAACTGAAGATGAAATTACCTTTTGACTGATTTTTGTTAAAAATTATTAACATTACCTTTTCTTAAATAAAGGAATTACAGATAATACTTTCTGTTCCCAACTCATGCAAATTTTCGGCGGGGGGGGGGGGGGCCAAAAAAAAGGGCCCTTTAAAAAAAAAAAAAAAAAAGAGAGAGAGAGAGAGGGAGAAGAAAGAAAACACCAAGGGGAAAGTGTGGAATGAGAAGATACCTGCAGCAAGATCCATGTTGAGAGCCTTACTGACTTTTCCCTATCTCCACCTGTTTCTCATCATGGCCTGACAGCACAGACATCCAAGCTCAAAGTCTCTCTCAGTTACAGTCCTGTAAGTTTGGAGAAACGCTAAAGACCTAAAATATATGCACCAGTGCCATAAAGAACTAACTTGCCTTCAGGCACATGTGCATTAAGGTGCATTTAAGATCACTTCTATTTCCTTTGCAAACTGTATTTCTTGTTCTTTTGACCTCATCCTGCTTTGACGTAATGAAGTAGAAATGGTCATCAAAACAGTTCTCTCTGCTTTGCGGCCCAAATGCAGGAATTCTCATGGAGGCATCATTCCTGAGATCATGCCCCCCCAGAAATCAAATGGCCCTGATTTCCCTGAATCATGACAATTAAATGCATTCTCTCTGCAACTGCCTGTTCACAACCTGTTTACTGTAAAGCTGTAGACAAAGCCAAGAAAGAATGCTTAGAGATCAAATAAATTATCAATCACTGCAAGTAGCTAAGAAAATTTATATAATTTGGCACCTGGCAGTTGTCTCTGTAATGCTGTGTTCGTTTCCCCTTAGGAAGTAAAGCTGCTAGTTTATTAGTTTTACAGCACCTTGACAAGTTTTCAAGATATAATGTCACCCCATCACCCTATGAGGCTGCTGGGAATTTTTAATGAGAATTGTGAAAGAAAAGTTTACTCTCTGCAAAAAAACATTAATTCAGAAATATAACCTAAAATTTTTATACAATTATATATAATAGCATAGAATAAATTAATCACTCTGTCTATTAAAAGAAATGACTACTCAGCTCGCAGTGTTTATGATATTCAAATGGGACTTTCAGTTTTTTCCAATGCCACCAAGTCAAAAATCTAATCCTGTAAAATAAAGGTACTGGTCTTCAGTCCCCCAGAGAGAAAACTATATTTCTGCCATTGCAGAAGAGGACAAAGGGCAATCCAAAAGCTGACAGGGGGAACAGAGTGACAGCTACCAAAACAAACAAAAACAAAACAGCAACAAAAACCATACACCCTCCCTTCCCAAAAAAAATTCCCCAAACATATATACAAAATTGAAAGCTTTCTGTAGCCTTCTGTGTACTTTCTGAAGAACAATTTCCTTGTGAAGTCACTGACTGTAAGGAGAGGCAAAAATCCTCACTGACTTGGCGACCGTGTCTCACCTCATTTCACTCTTTTTATTTTTTTCTTCCCCTTTCCAAACAGACTGAGTGTTGGTCTTCTGAGAATATGATGCTAAGCCACTTTTCCTGTAGAGTTTTTAAACTAGGCCTCTGAGAAAGGGTTTGATACAATTCAATGACTGAAGTAATACCTTTGTCCATCTGAGCATTAAATGGCCCATTGAAACACAGCTTAGTTAGAATTTCAGTAAATGGTGCTTTCCAATTTTTTTTTTTTTAATTATTATTATTATTCCTTTCCCAACAGATTACAGCCTGGATCTGAAAATGAAGTTCAATCACTTTTGGTTGCCTCTCAGGTCAGGCCTTTAGCCAGTGTTAATTAAATATAACCCCTTCAGAATACTGGAGGTTAAATGAGAGCAACAAACTGGTCTTCTTCAACATATTACCTCATCCTCTCCAAAAAGCTGTAATCTGTTTGGAAGGGCCCTCACACTGGTCTTAACAATAAAAATTTATTGGGGATGGGAGGGGGGAACCACGCTAAATGCTATTTTATTCAACAGCTAGTAATCACAAAACATTAAGCACCTATTTCCATGCAATATACCATGTCTATTGTGTTTAAATAACACACATCATAAAGGAAAGCGCTGCAGCAGACAATTTAGGCTGTAGCAGCACATACAGCAGAATTTTTAACTTGATAAAGTGAAACTGTAAAGAATCAATGCATGTCAGACAGCCTCCATACCTAATATTCTTCCCTGCAGCTATTAGAAGTCCACATTTTTGTCTCTAGTAGGTATGACCATTAGTATACCTTCAATTTCATGTATTCAGTCACATTTTGTTGTCTGTTCCATACAATTTGACTAGAGCATGAAATTGGAAAGTAACTGAAATTGTCTCTTTCTTTCATCTTAATTACTTTAAATGGAAAAGGAAAGGTTTTGTGTAAGCTATTTGTTTGCTGCTTTGTAAAAAGTTTCCTGAAGTATTCATAGTAATTTTACTATTAAATTAGTCGAAAGCAAGCTTTTTAATACATGGTAATTAGTCTTGTCTTTCTGAACATGACTTTACTGTAAATACTCCTCCTTGACTATCCCTTTGTCCCAAGATTCCTTAGAAGAACGCAACCAAGCGATAATTCAGCATTATTGCTGCTTCAGTGCACTAATCGCTTAAAGAGCAGCAAGGACCCTATGTTTACTGCCACAAGGCTCCTACAGCCTCCCGGCCTAAGGCAGGCTTCCCAGCCCAGCAGCATCCAGATGTCAAGAGGAATATCCAGGTCCTGATGCAGCATGCCGCTCCATTCCAGTATGGCCTAAACATCTGTTTCATCTGCTGGCGTACAACCTGCTGAATACACTGAGACTGCCACGCAAAGTAGGGAAGCGAAGGAGGGTAGGAATGAAACACTGCAGTTGCATAGCTCAGTATACATATCACTAAAAAAAAAATCTCTGCAGACACAAAAATTGACATAAAATGCTTGGAACCCCAAAACTGGAGTTTGATCATTTGCTTTCCAGACTGAACACACAGACAAATATCAGGAAGGACAATGTGATAAGTTTAAAAAAGCCTCTTTCTACACAATATATGTCTAGCATTTTTTCTCCTCATGGGAGAATAGACCATAACACATTAGCATCTCATCTTACTAACTTTCTGGTTTAATTCTTTATGGTGTAAGAATTAAGTATTTTGGCATAAAGTACAAAATAAGAAAAAGTACAGAAGGATGTAACACAAAGTGCTTGTTGTGGTTATAGCAACTGCTCTTTATAAAAAAAAATCCAAAACCAAACCAAACCACAACTTAACAATAAGATAAACCTAGGTATCTCTTACATATTTATAATTTCCTATAGATAGTAACTCAGGAGCTCAAAAACAATAAGGATCTTTTGTCTAAAAGATGGGAGTATGTAAACATTGACATTTTATCTTGAGGCATGACAAAAACAGCAAACATTTTTAGTTGATCTAGATTAAGTTCTGACAAGGAATAAAGGACTGCTAACTGTTCTCATCTCTTCCACTTTGTGTATCTATTCTCTTGTATTTTCACTAGCGACAATAATGGAATAGTTGCCTGCTCCCATGCAAATTCTTTTGAGTTGTTTATGAAAGCAAGATCAAAGCCCACACTGAGAGTGCCTCTTTTTTCGCTGTATTTTTTAAATCAAGAGGAGGACCTAATGAGAGGCTGTTAAACTTGCAGTCTTGCTCTGCACTTACAGAGCAGAAGCACTCTCACAGTGCAACCTCCCACCTTACTCTTTGCTCTGGCCAGCCTGGGGACATGGCTCACCTCTTCGTGCCAGGAAACAGGAGCACAGGAGGTAGGAGGGACTAAATACTTCAGTGTCCCTCCTCTGCACAGGGTGAGCACCTGTACCCAGAAAGGAGGAATCATCCCCCAGACCTTCCATGTAAACTCACCCACCCTCTGTGAACCTGAACAAGTCACCATTTTCTCTGTGCTCCTCATGATATGGATAAACTGCTGCTGCATTACTACAGCATCTGAGATAGGTACAGCTGAATACAGCCATAAAGTATTCCTAGTAAAGATAAAACATAAGCATTAATACAACTGCTATTTTAATAAAATATTGTAAATATCAGGAGAATAAGATTGTAAAAGCTTCATCAAATATCTATAGCTATGTCCTCTGCAGGAGAATAGCAGAAACATCAGTAAAATCTTTCTCTTAAGCACAAAGATTTGCATTCCTTCATTTAATGCTGTCACATTACTGATATGCCACTTTTTGATCACAATTCTACTGTTATTTACCAAGCACAGGAAAGAACACTTATCTTTGTGGCTCTCCCAGATTATATACTGTACTACACATCTTGAAATTTGCAAAAAAAACCAAAAACCAAACTTTAACTTTTTTATGATTTTACAAAATAACTGTGACAAGCTTTGCTTAAAACATTTATGGTTTTGATATGGAAGGAGACAGGCAAATATGCCTAAATACTTTTGGTAGAAAGCCAGTCACAGCAAAGGACAATTGCATCTCCTTGAAAGAGTCATTTTGAATTTCCAGTGGATAATGGAAAGAAAAAATGTGAAATGTTAAAGTTAAATCTGTATGTGATTTTTCCTGTGTTTGCTACTAATAGAAATTGTTATTGGCATTTTCATGGTATAAATTTTATCTCATAAAAATTGTGGATAGCACTAAAGTTAACAGACTAACAAGCTCACTTAGGAAAACAAGCAAGGACCAGGTAGCATGGCTCCAAAGACACCTGCAAACAAAAGTTCTAGTGTTTTAAACTCCTTCTCCTGCACCCAAGGGAAGAGAATAAGCAGTATTTATGTAAACTAAAAATATAACCAGATCTATCAAGAAAATATGAAAATAGAACCAGATGGTTGCATCAGAGTGCAGTTTTTTCATTTACTTTATGCTATTATTTTACCTATTATTTTATGCTATTATATTACCTTCTCTGGTGACACTTTAAATCAAGTTATTCATAGAAAGAATTTAAAATGTTTTTAGGTATTCTTTTAGAAGCTCTTGCCAAAAAATCTGGTTTTTATTCCTTACTGCTAATAGATAGTATTTTTAACAATAAATGTGAGAGGTCTATATGAAAAGCAGTTAACTCACAAACTCAGACAGTTTCCTACACTTTATCTGTAGAAATATGTTCTGCACTAAAGCTGGCGTAAAAAGAAGTAACTGCTTAAAGAGGACCACTGTGATAAGGGAAATAAAATTATATGATTGAAAAGCAATTAATTACAGTAAGTTTGCTGAAGGGATGATAGCTATCAAAGCTTATCAAATTTTGCATTTCAGAATTTCAGATATTTATTTTAAAAAATGTTAACACATAGATAGGCTTTGTGAGAGAAGTCAGGAGTTTCAATCAGTCTCATGTCAGCAGGATTACAAGCAATTATGAGTAACTGCTTGTTGAGCTGTGTGAAATGAGTTGGTGAATGAGTTTCCTAGTAAGCACATGTCCATGTCACTGGTATGATTGCCAGTAATGTAGACAATCTTAGTTGAAGGGGTCTAAAAACATAATTATTCCCCTAATCCTATAGGGGATTAAATCAATTCAGGACAGAAGATGGTTGTGCAATTGCTTCTTCTAGTGTACACCTTCTAGGTCTGTCAACCAGGCAGCAGACAGGAAAACCAAGGCATAACTAAGAAAAATGGAAAACAGGACACAGAAAAAATAAGTGGCAATAAATCTTCTCCATAAATATTTCATAAAATCTGGCACAAGTTGGTGGGTTCATTCACTCTCTGACCATCCAGATGGAGAAATTGCCTAGTGTAACGATTGCAGTATTTCCCTGTACAGATACGGAACAAGAAGACTGAATGCTCACCACCGCTAAGCATACTGAGGGGCAAAGCACTACAATGAAATTTCTGCATGCTTCCATGACAGAACAATGAGACGCCATCCCAGTAATAAGTGGGTGCAAGTCAGAAAAAAGGAAGAGTCCCATTCAAACTACCTCTCTCAATTCCCGTGTCTGAATCCCCACCTTGTGAGAAGATGCAAAGACAACCCTAGATTTAAGAGGTGAACATTTGAAAGTGCTGCTTGGGATTTGAAACTGCAATGTTTTCTTACTTTTATGAGAGCGTTCATGTGGTAGCTCACAGCCATTCTATAATTTTCACTAGCAAAAATGGACAGAAGACAGGGATATAATAAATATATACTGGCTCTGCTGATCAGGAGAAGCTTTATCAGTCAGCTGGGGCACATCTGGGGAAAAAAGTCACTCAGGTGCATCTCTAGCATCCCATTCAATTAACATACCATTAAAAATAGTTTGTCCCTGTTCAGCCTGCTGCGTTACCTGATAAGTCAACAGAGTTAAAATGTATATTTAAATGCAGAAAACAGTGAAATGTTTTCTTTGTGAAGCAGAAAACAAGCCCAGTTTACAGGTATTTTAAAGCATTGGAAATAATTGTGCTTTACAGGTCACTTAGCAGATCACTCACACTGATCTTTTACTGTGTATTTTGAACTTTCATGCACCTTCCAGGAAAATTAAATAATTTCCTTAAAGGAAATACACACAAAATTATGCAAAACATATTCAAATGGGCTTATAAAAATTACATCTAAAAAAGAATTCACATTTGCACCTCAAAACCAGGTAACTGGGAAGTTACTATTATAAATTCATTGGAAGCTGATGTATTTCATCACAATTCACACGAAAATGTGAACTGGGCATAAGATTGCTGTGCTTTCTGTACTGCATGGGTTTGATGATACTTCAGCACCAGTGCTGGGACCAGGTTAAACAGGCTATGAGGCCTGATCTTAGCCCTCCTCTGTGTGTTGAAGACTGCAGCAGAAGAGATGGCCTGTACTGGATGAATTACTGTGGATAGTTCACAGAAGTGTAATTTAATAATGCTGTAAACTAGCTAAATCTGGTGACTTGTTCTGTTTCAAGTGTGTAGCACAAATGATTCACTTCTTTGAAAGGACTATGCCTCTTTGACTTTTCACTTCCAAAAATGCCAGTGGACCTGACAGCACACTCTCATTATTCCTACACCTGAAATACTTCATTTTTCATTGGCTATAATTAATGTACAACACCAAAATACATGCCCTATTATGCTGACTTCACTAGATCTCATTAATGATTCCTCTAAGTCTCAAATAAACCCTTAATACTGACATTTAAGCATCATGTGTTTTCTTCTTGTACACACTGATATGCTCCTCCCCTCGGTCTCTTTTTCGGGACTGCCATTCAAGCCTTCTCGTGTGCCTCCAGACATATGTAGCCTGCACGCTGAGTCTTAGGAACAGACAGATGATTCCAACACTTTCTAGTTAGGACACTTTTCTAATTTCTCAATCATACGGACTCTAAAAGCATCACATTTAGACAAATAGGGTTTGGAGGCCATACTATTCCTATTTCATCATCCATAAAGACCCTTCTACTTGCTGATAGCAATATCTACACAGTAGTTTGATGAGTTTTATCTCATCTCCTATGAATTTCCCTTTCTTTCTGAATTGGGTCAGTGGGAGGGCACATGGTCTTACAATCAAAGACCCTTGGAAAGGAGGCAGGTGATGATATCTTTCCAGTCCAGGCATTTTTAAGAGAATTCTGCTTTCTTTGAGCATGTCTGTTTGCGTTTGTCTACACCTAAAAGCTCTAATCTAACCACCCTTTTTCTTAGAACTTTTAGTTCAGATGAAAGGTGAGTTATTTTTATTTTTTCTGTAGTGATTAGTCAGGAAGGAACAATGATACTGAATTATACTATTTTCCTTTGTGTATAGACCTGACTTAAAAGACTTTTTTTTTTTTTTTAAATCAGATTCCTGATAAGTTCCTAAACAACCAAATACATTAACACCTTCACAGGAAAAAATCCTTCATGTTTTCAATTTGTAGCCAAATTAAGCAGCTTGCTCTATGGTTATCAGAAGTATAATAAAATTCCAGAAACATATTCACTTGCAGCTAATTTCTGTAAGGCATACACCATATACATTTCTAGAAAGCTTGAAGTATGCCTCACAGTCAGCCTGTTCCCCAAAGGGATGCCACAGTTTTAAAGGAGCTTTAAAAAACGTGCTCGTCCCCTGACGGCACTCTGTAGCACTGGTGCCTCTGGTGCTCTGTCAGTAAATGCAGCAGTAACTTATTTGCTTCTTACTGGCTTCTGAGTGAATACATACCCCAGGGAAGGAGCTTTGCAAAGCACAATGATTTTAAAATAGAGCCTGGGCTTTCAGCAAGGGGCAGCCAGTGGTTAAGGCAGCAAGAACATCTTGTTGATGCTGGGGGCTCAGCCTCCTCCAGTCACTTGGGCTCTAGCTTCTGCCTTGATATAGACTGCAGGAAACCTCCTGCAATCCAGGCTATAAAGATGATATCCTTTTAAACATACAAGTTTCCTGATAAGTGAATTGATGCCTGTGCCATTTATGATCTTAATGGTAAATTCTCCCTGGAACAGAGCATATGGGCCTGGAAGGCAGCTGTCCTACTCAGTAAGATCTAAAGGTGCAAAAGGTGGGAATTGTGCCAGGAGCCTGATCCCTAGCTGCCAGATTGGAAAGTCTTCCCTCTTGGGAGAGGAGAGCAGGAGCAGGACAGGAGCACTTCCCGAGGTGGAGGAGGGGTTGGGCATCTGAAGGGAACAGAAAAAGATAGCTGTGCCAGGCTGGGTGACAGTCAGGTGGTTAGTGACTTTCCTGAAATGGGCGCAAACACCAGCCCAGAAATGGTCTTAGGCTTGCCACTGCCAAGACAAGTACTAGAAATGCTACACTATAGAAACAGTCTATTTCTTAAACATTCCTATATATTTTTTGTTCAATAATATGGCACTGTTCCACTAAGCAAGAATGAGTGTAACAAAGACATGCTGTTTAAAGCAGTTATTGGAGGTACAGGGCATTAAATGGATGTGAAAAGCATCTCAAAGCTGCAATGCTGCTGTGCCAGGCGGATTACTCTAGCTAATGGCTTTGTCTGTCTGTCTGTCCTTTTTTACTGGCTAGAAGAGGATAAGGAGATTTCCTCCCATTTTGGTCAGGGATGACATTACTGGGGGAGCTAGGAAAACCCTCCTGGGTGAAATTTCATTGCAATTCATATTTTTCTGCAAAAAGTCTCAATTTTGATGAGCTGTCCTTTCCTAATGAAAATCACTTTGCCAGATAATTCAGGGCTGAAGATGAGAAGAAGTAGGACAAGACAGAGTATTAAGAAATTCTGCAAAGAAAGGAGGTCATATGGTAAAATATTGACTGAATGACATCATTTTCATTGATACTGCCACCGATATAATTCAACTTGATAACACAGATATTACATACACAGACATAAACATTCAAATAGGGAAAGGCACAAGTATAACTATTTCATTGATTTTAATTAAATTTTCCTAAGTATTGCAAGGTTGGCATATTTTTAATTTTATTTTCATTAAAGGGCATGCTTGGTCTCTCAGAGCTCTAATAAAATTTTCTTTCGACCTCTTCCCTTTCTTTGTTACAATCTAAATTTCTACATAAGAAAAGGACCAAAATATTTAATTTACTACTTCCATATACTGAAATTTGCACACACCATCCCCTTAATTTAGACCACTATTCACTGTATCATAATAAGGAACATTCTGTTAAAATATGTCCACCTAGAGCTCAGTAGTCTTTGAATGCTAGATAAAATCATTCTATAAGGCTAATGAAGACAGAAACTCTGCCTGTAACAATATTAAGTTTGTTTTCTCTAGTGATTCGAAGAAGTGAGCAATCTGTCAGTAATACATTGAGGGAAATTACTTGTCTTGTAGGAATTCCCGCTGACAGTCACTCACTCACAGTGCTGACCCAAACATCTACCCGCTGACAAACAAATTACAGTGTCTAACTTTGAAAAAGGTAACTAGATGTTTTTAATTTTGATTGGTCTAAACAAATCTCTTTCACACTTACCCAATCCTCATTCTTCATTGTGTTAAAGAAAAAAAAGGAAAACTCCATGGTTTTTGCATTTCAAAAAATTATTATTGCCTACATCCAAGTGTGTTATGTCAGATAAAACTGTTAAACTGTGTCTAACCAACATTAAGACTGGCAGCCCTGCCAGTGACTGACTGGGTGAGTGAACACATTACTGAGACAGCATTGTAGAAATTAATTTTCTTCAATAAAGTGATTTTTAAGGCTCATATATTTCACAATCTAAACATATGTCACTGTTTCATAAACAAAATAAATGGATTAAAATAATACATTACCAATATGCTGACACATGGAGATATTTTAATTAGAAATACTTAAGCTGCGTGATATTTAACTGCTATATTTGTTGAAGAGGAGCATGCATCATTTAATAAGACATAAGGCAGGTACATCACTTTGCATGATGTGGTACCAGAGTGGGACCAAATCACCTCCAGTGTGAGCTATCACTATCAGATCATATTAGCCCCACTGAAAAATTGCATTAAGGTTACAACATATAGAGGAAACTCCATAAGAGCAGCAGTCCACTAAAACAACTTTTTCATTGAAATAATAAGTCACCCAGATTCTAGTTCCTGAGAATAATATTTCTTCATAAAGGGCCACGTTTAACAAATTAGCTATTTAAAGGCCATATTTACATGACTGTCACATTACATTGGCCTCTTTCCTGCACATTCTTCTTGACTTACTTTAAGGACCAGCACTAAAATAGCTGAGGAAAGCAAATGTCAACTATGTCCTGAAATTTATATGTGTGAGAGAATTGGAATAAGTAGAAATGTAATATATTGTTTACTGTACCAAGTGCCCTCTGTTCTCTAAAGGTCAAAAGCATTGTAACCTTGGAATTACAGTTTCTGATTGTTCCCAGGGTTAAATACATTATCAAAATTAATGGTTCAAACTCCTCAACCTCTAGATATATGAGTATTCATGCCTCCATCTGCTGAACTGTTCAACTAAAAATAGCATTCTTTGGCCTTCCCTCTACTAATATTGTGCCCCTGAGGCAGGCTATGCAATGCTTCAGCAGTACACTAGATCTGCACCCAGCAGTTAAAAAAAAGGTCATTTAATTTCTCCGCAAATGAAGAGAGTATTGAGGAACAGGATGAGATGGGAGGGAAGAAAAGAAATAGACAAATATGTGTTTAGTTAATTTTTTTAAAAAAAACTAGATTATAAAAACTTAAGGTTTCAAGAACACAGCTGCAACTATAGTTAAGACTTGCCAAGCTTCATTAGTGTTATAAGCGATAAATTTTGAAGGACAAATTACACAAATAGTTTGGGGAAAGAGTTATGAAGGAAAGCGTTTTTGTTTTGCTTTTTTTTCCTCGAGCTCACTTTGTTTAGGAATAACTCCAGCTAGCATCATTGTAGTGCTTCCATTTCTATCAACAGTTTATCAGTCGTGGTTGAGAGAGTTGCGACATTTCCTTATTTTCCACATAGACAGCTTTGTGGAAATATGTAAGACTGAAGGCAGATTTTTTTAAACAGTACGGTAACATTCCTTGTTTGAAACTAAGGATGCAGAGGTGCCACCTCTGTCACTACTGTGACTTCCCAGTAACTGCGTTACTGCTGCCAGCAACATGAAATCTGGGAAAGCCAATTTCATGATCAAGTTCACTCATTTAGCACGATTGCTGGCCACACGTATCTAGAATCAGTTAATCTCAGTGCAAACGTTTGACAACTCAGGAAAAGATTCAGGAAAATGGGAAACGGGAGAAACTCCATAGAAGCTGTGTATAAAGAGAAGCAAAACGAAAATTACTGACAAGTTTTACAGCTCACACTGATTAATTAAAGCAACATGCTTTTGTTGGACACACGCATCAGAGCAGTTTCATACACCACTATGCATACAGGCTACAGGTGTATTTGGTCATATATCTGTAAACTGTTTAGCAGAAGGCTGATTTGACCAGATTCACTCACAATTGTTTGCAGCTGGAGGTGCGAACAGAAATAGCTTGGTTTTTCTGATTAGACTATACTTATAGAACGGCTCTCTCATCAGCAAGATTCTCCCTCATAACAAGAGTCCTAACAAGTCTTGGTGCTACCAGACATATTATTTAAATCTTTGGCTGAGTTTTGGAGAAACTGGTGAGATGGGTCTGAACCACCAGTGGAAAGCGTGGAACACAGAGTTTTAAGTCTTTTTGTCAACAACACCATCAATGACACCTTCATGAGATCAGTATACAGATCAAAATAAGCTATCTGATATCCACCCAAAGCAGAGCAAGCCACCAATTCAGGAACAGGGACTGGCATAAATATGTGTGAGTTACTATTTTATTTCAGGATACTCAAGGCTACGACTGACTATTAATGCTATTTACCATGAGCTGATTAATGTGATGTAAAATCTAAAGAGCAGATGAGTCAAACAGGTCTGTTGCTGAAGAACTTTTTTTTCCTTCTATTTTTTTTTTAACGCAGCATCTATGAGAGTGAAGGTAGTTACTTGAGAATATAGAATTCAGAGAAAGCACATTTTAATAACAATGTGCTAAATAGCTTGAATAAGATAGGCAAATTATTAATTACAACTTGTCCACTGGAGAAACCTCATCTGGGGAAAAATTGCTATTGTACCTGATGTATGTACCTGAGTGTAAATAGTTCTCTATGTTGTTAGATTCAGAGCTTGCATAGAAGTTGCCCTAACACACAGGAGAATGAGAATTTGCTGCTAGTTCCCACCTGGAGCATGATCATCCCAAAACCAAAACATAACTGGAAAAAAAGGAGGGATTACAAGCTTGAAGCCAACAGAATTTCCACTGCAGCTGGATACAGATTATGGAACATAATTTTGGAACTAATAATAATGCCCTGGTAAAGTTGAAATGTTAGAGCTACTGCAGAGCTCTTTTATTTGACATAGCTTTCTCTCCAAACATGTATATTAGACATACACTCACATGTAGAAACAAAACCAAACCTGCAAACGAATTAGCTATTTCTCCCAGTGGCTGAAAGGAACAGAGATTAGTTTTGTGATCAGTATTTTTAAGCACTTGGAAAATACTCAGATACCATGGCCACAGCATTCATGTAAATAAATAAGTGGGTAGGGTACAAAGAAGAAAGGAAGCAGAACAGAGAAAGAAGGGGGAAGGGAAGCAAAGGTGGAAAAATGAGCTGAAATGCTACACCCCAACAGTCTTCATGACGCATCAGGTATAACAACAAATTCCCTCCAACAAACACACCCAAATAAGTACTCATTTAGGGAACGCTTAGAGAATTGACACAAAGAGATTAATAGTTGGAGTAAATAAAATTTAGTTCTGCCAATTTGACAATCTGATGAGCAGGTATCAGCTAAAGGTTAAGTACTCTATTACCTAAATTCTTATAACCATGAAACATTACAGGTTTTGAAATTCCATAGAGGTGAAATCCAAATGAAATAGAAAGCATGGTGGGAAACAAACAAACAAACCAAAGAAGTCTTTTACCAGAAATATATCAAAATGGAAATTTAGGCCCCTCAAGCCTGAATGTTTCCAAATTTAGTAGCACCACCGTCTTTGCTCGTTGTTTTATCTCTAATTGTTCTCATCACGTTTAACACCTGAGTCTCTCATTTCTGCAACTTAATGAACTTGCACTATTGCTGTAGGTTGAGATCAAGTCTGATGTGCAAATATGTGGGTCAAGTTACAAATGGATCCTGTAAAAGGAGAGAATCAGGAATGTCTGTAGTTTAGATCCTGTTTCTTTGACAGTTGAACAGTTTTCATCCTTTCCTGCCTTACAGTCTTGTGTAGGCACACTATTTGTTTTAGTGCATTTCAAAGCAGCAAAAATAGTCTCTCTATTCATAAAGATGATTTTTGCAGTATTTTCTCAACTAAAGCTAATGAGACTTTCACTTCAATATGTAGTCAAATACAGACTTTCAAAGGATACCTGGCTTGCTATTTTTCCTTTTGAGACACTTCCCTTTGTTTTGAAGCCTGTCCAAGGTACAGTCTTAATATCACATTATCATGACCCAAAAGCATTTTTTGGAGATCTTTGCCTGCAGAGTCAGGGTGTTCACTTTTCAAATTTCGATTGTATGGTAGGTCAGACCTAAGATCAGGGCGGCTTTTTTGCCATCAGGACCATCAACAAACAGTGAATTCTGGTCCCGTTCTCACTTATCCTAGCTAATTCAGCAAGAATATCAGCATAGGGTAAAGACAAGAGGATTTTTTATTTGCTTTGATCCCCCTGGAAAATGATATAATTGCAGAAAGGTAAGCAAAGTAGATATTTGGATATTAACATGGCAATACTTTGCTACTCTAGACACAATTTATTCCTACTTCACTTCTGAACCTGACTCCAACCTAACTCAAATAGGGGTTTCAAAGGTTTACTTGCAAATAGTTACATGCATCTTTAATGGCTTTTCCTCTCATGTTCACTGTCACTTTCTTTCCACACATTTTAACTCTGAAAGCTTTTGACTGTTTCTTCATTATTTATGACATTGTTGTGTCTTTTCTTGTGAAATTAAAAACTTCTTGCCACAAGAAGCTAGCTAATAATATGGCACATATATCTTTCTTTCACAACATTTCACTCTATATGTGCCAAAAATAAATGGCCAAACTAAGGCTCCTAATCATGCTTGGCATCTGACCAGCTTAATGCACAGAAAGGTTGATATTACCTAACTACAGAAGCTAAAAGAGTTTGCAATTTATTGTATTGTCAGCACCACACTGTTTGGGGGGAAAAAAAAAAAAGAAAAAGAGAAAATAAAAGAAAAAACCCAATAACACGCTTTTGTTTGGATACACCGACTGCTCCTATTAAATGTAGTGCATTGCAGCTACAGGGGAGAGACCACATGAAAATGAAGTACAAAAAGATCTTTGCACTTATCTCCCATCAACTGGTCATATAAATAAAAAAATACCATTAACTGCCAATATAAAACACACAGAACAATTTCTTTCACTCACAGTATCAAGGTTGGCCACACGTTGCTGTGTTTGCTGTACTGTAAGTACATAAGGTGTTAATCCTCCTGGGCTGTGCTCAAAAATTATTTAACATTCAGACTATTATTTAGCATACAGCTGGTTAGCAGTTTTCCCCTAAAATGTTGGCTTCGATCCCACATTTTTTTGTTCTGGCACATACCTGGAGCTGTAAAGGGCTGAGTCCAGAAGCAGCAGCAGCTGCCATTGTTGATGGAATGAACTGCACAGGGTAGTTATCACCTGTCGGGAGAACAATGCGTGCAGGTTCAGACAATGAGCAGAAAATAGCAGCAGACAAGTGCAAACAAGGACCTAGGATTGCCTGTGCTCCACAACACTCCTCTAAGCCTAAACATCTGCAACAACAAAAGGCTTCGCTGGGCACGGACTTGCCATGCTCCCTTGGAACTTTTTTTTTGTTAGCAGATAGCTGGTAGGCAAACTGGCAAAACATAAATACCACACTCGTGATTTTCATTTTCAAAAGCAAATGTTCAAATCAAGTGCGTAAGCCTGGGCACAAAATGGGCCTTAAGGCCACAGACACAAAGATAAGATACTCCAGGAAACCCCAGTGGCTCCAGAAGGGAAAAAAATGTTTTCACCACATGTTTCTTAAAACAAAAGAAATTTGTTATCACCCAAAAATTTCAGTCCAGTTTAACGCCGGGTGATCTCTTTTTCAGTGTCGAGTGGCTCCCAGGAAAACCACAGAGTTGACTCAACGCAGGTTGAGGTTTCTTGTTTTGCTTTGGGGTTCTCTGTTTTAAGACAACTTCTTTAAGGTAGTCATAGATAAAAAAAATTAAATCACCTTTAAAAATAGCTTGAAATACAATTTTGACTTTCTCTTATATCCTGGGACCTACTGAAGTTGATAGATTAGACAGATGCTCAGTTACATGAAGATTAGGGTACTAAAGTTTGTATGTTCTGTTCACTAGAAACTGAAAATATGTGTCATCTGCATTGACGGGACAACAAATACTCCAGAAAATAAGAGATACTATTGTTCCAAATTAAGCATTGCAACATTATATCTTACAGCATTATGGGTGTTGCCACCTATATGCATCACTCAGTGCCTTTGGGACTCAGTCAATGTAAGGAGCGAAGGGAGGTTGAAATAACTTAGCAGTGTAATCTTAAATAAAAAAAAAATTAAAAAAAACCATTAATGGATAAGTTACACAGAAATATGATTTAATGGCATATCACTTTGGCTTAAGCTACTTATTTAAAGTCAGTGTCATGTACGATCTGTTGGCTACATTTTTATAGGCTGTTCCTCTATATATTTTTTGAAATTTACAATAATCAGCCTATTTTACACAAACTCTTCCATGCTGAAAGCAGAATGTAGCAATGAGGAAAAATACAGAAATCCAATATAATATAATCAGGACATACCAAGAACTAGATTTTTTTTTTAATGTCACCCCCCCCTCCCCCAAATAAATAACAATAGCTGAAATCTTTGTAGTCACTGAATTCCTCCCAACACTCCTTTTTTACCACCTGAAGTTCTGCTGTATTCAGCTCAGTTAAAATGTTCGGTTGTTTCACTTTTTTAATAAATTGTACATGTCTAATCCACAAGGTCTCTTTGCATCATATCCATAATACCTCATCAGGCCATTGAGCACAGTATGTGCTTGTACACAGTCCAGTAACAATTGGATTCTGATTGCGTATGGAGCTCTGCTACAATGCATTCACTAACACTATATTGTACTGGTGTCCTATGGAGTAATGTTCAAAATATCTCCTCTTTTTTTCCCCATTCCATGATTTTAGTTTGCAATGATGTTGGGATTTTGGTCTTAAAAAAACCCAAACAAACAAACAAACAAACAAAAAACGCAAAAAAACCCAACCAAGAAACAAAAGCAACAAAAAGCCCTAGATGATTTTATAAAAGTGCTAAAGCTGTCTCTTTATGGTTAAATAATTCCACTCATCTCTTTGATATTTATATTAAATTATCTGAATAAATAAGATCCTAATCTAAGTTAAATAATGTTTCTTTGAGAAATATCTTACAAGGTTTTTTAAAAAAATCACAAAGATGTTGAATTAATGATGCTTTAAATGGGGGGGGAAATAACCATCCGACTTATCAGCATGGACTGCCTTGCAGAACATTTCGGAGGCATTCTTTCTTTAAATATCATGAATTATTCATTCCTGTTCCACACAGCAATCTCTTCTTTCTCCCTCCCCCTCCACATACACTTTTTAAGTTCAATACCAGTTGCTTTATTTGTACTAAAACATTTTCCATGTCAAACATATTTTAAAAAAAATCAAACTCTGAAAGAATTCCCTGCGGCACTCCTTTTTCACAGCTGTCATGCTCCTATGGTTTGAAATAGCCAGATATTTTATACCCACAAGCGCACACACACAGAGTTTTTGGCTTCACAGTTAATTTAATAGTATCTCCACCATACCCTGTAGTGTTCTCTTGCTCACCTGCTGGCTACAGTCCTTTCTTTTGTTACAGGAAAAATAATTTTATAGTTGTGCCATTTATTTGTTATTAAAACCCAATACTGTCCCTTTCCTCCCTTATTTTAATGTGTTAAATTATGGTTAAGTCTTGGTATGTTAGCAGCATCTTTGTGTTGAGAAGTAGAATTAATACTTGTTCAGCTCCGGAGTACTTCGCTGACACCAAGCAGTAAAAGCAGAGCAAAGGTACTTCTTTCTCCCTTGAGCAAACAGAACATGCAAGGAATGCTCTGGTTTTAATTTTTAATTACAGAGGTACATATTTCCCCCTCTTATTCTCTCCATGCAAGAATGGATCAAGAAGATTCTTCATAGCTGGCAAGAAATCAGTCAATGAATTGTAGCCTTTTTTTGCAAATTTGTTTCCCGATTTGAAATGCTTGCGTGAGGATCCATTCTTCTAATTTTGTACAAAAGGCAGCAGAACATGTTCAGACAGGTCTGCCTTAGGTACTGGTGTGTGCTGGTCTTTGATAACCAGGAGTGAGAAGAATGCTGGAAGAAGAAAAACTGTCAAGTTTTGCAAACTGATCTTTTCAATCTCCTCGTTGTGCTGATTGTCTATTTACATTTGGCTGCTGTTGTTTATATATAAATTGGTGTTTACAAGCCATGGAAAAGTATGCCAGACTTCTGTTTCGTTTGTCAGGTTGAGCAACATTTCCAAATGAATAAAAGCAGTGAGCAATTGCGCTGTGCTGTTCTACATAGAAATAATGTTAATGTTTCTTTTTGTCTTGGGTGAAGGGATAAACAAAGCTTAGCGGACTTTATTTATAGCATGTATAGACTTACCTTCCAGATCAAGGCTTTGTGAGCTGTGTGGAAAGAAGGATGTCTGGCTTTTGTGAGACCCGGGGTAGGGGGAAGGTGTTGCTTTATTACCCGTCTTTCCTAAAACACAATTGTAAGACATAAGCTGACTCTCCTCATCTGAGTTACAAAGCTTTTGGTTTGACAATGTTTTCCCCATTTTGGGACTGTGACTTAAAATCTGTCACTTCACACATGGAACTCAAACTGCCACTTGCACACTCTCCATGTGTACTCACAAAATGAGAGGAAACGGAGTTGGAAGAGCTGTAAGAGATCACCAGTTCCAGGGCACTACCCTGGAACAGACCAAGGAAAGCATACCTCTCCTCAGGGTGCTGTTAGGATACAGCAAGGATACAGATGCCCATTCCCACAGTATACCCACACAGGGTGTGTATTTTGCTTGTACAGATCCATCAGGACTGAGTAATATGTTAATAGAGGAAATTGGCTAAGGGTAATTACTATGGAGCACCTCCCCTGTCTGATGGTATTACTTCAGTTATGCCTTTTGTTCTGAGTAGGGTTTGACACAATTCTGCTTTATCACCCTTCTCATGTCACAGCAAAATCAGTTTCCCCCACAATTGTCTGTCTGTGGGTAATGTTTCAAAATTAAGAAATTTGCAAATTTCCATGCCAAATGCCCCCTGACAATATCCAGCTGCCTACGACCACTTCCAGCTTTTACCTCTACTATTTAGGAGTAAGGCACATGGGGGTTGCTACAAATCCTGAGGTTACAAATTTCTTGTTCCAACCAGTAAAACCCAACAGGGAATGCATGACAGGCTTTAATGCAGTCCTGGGGAATTTCCATTAGAAACAAGACTCTGGCAGTACCTCTGCCATGCAAAGACACATGGCCAAATCAGTATACAGTTGATTTGGTGTACACTTTCTGTTCTCATCTGCCAAGAGGAACAGCGGCCTACTGAAAATAGAATACTGAGCTATGTAAAATCCAAACCTCTTTTCTGCTTTAGGAAAAACTTCTGAAAGGCCTGTTCCAAATGGAAACTACAACGCTGGATATCAGTGAAATCCGGAACATCAAAGATGATGTTAGTTATGGGGATTAGCTGCCATAATCAAGGAGTTTAATTAGTTTGATGACAAATATCTCACAGTATTGGAATGTACTGAGGTCCAGTCCAATGACAATAAGCCTGACAGTTTTGTCTGTGTTTGTGCTTTGCCTAATATTACTTTCATTGATTTCAAAGGATTGATATGCCCCAGTGCAAGTAGAAACAGAACCAGGCCAAAATGTTGGCTCTGTTTCTCACAATTTTTGCCACCAGGGTAGGAAAAGTCTCCATTTTCATATTGTATTGCAGCATAGCAAAAGCTCTTGTAAATTATTTTTGTCCATAAAGCCTAATGACCTAGGTAGGCAAACAGGGGGTGTCTCTTAGTGGTTCTAATCATGGTCTTTATATAGTTTCTGTATGAAATATGAAAAAGTGCTTTGAAAATAGACTGCAGCATATCACTCAGCAAACCTTTTTAAATAGAGTTTTACTCTACTCAGTGTCTCTATTTTCAAAAATCTTTCTCAGAGATGCTTTCTAGATGTGGCAAAGAAATGATATGACACAAAATATTTGCAGAAGATTATCAAGCAAAAGTGATCACACATCTTCAAGTCACATGAACTGCCATTATGCCAGCATAGAGACCAGGCCTCCCACTCTCTGCTTTCAGCAAACCATAGCTCTGTTTGAGCTCTGCTCAATGTACGGTCTGGCTCCTGCCCAGCATTGCTTTATAGCTTTACCTCATCATCATCCTACTTCCCGATTCACTCTTAGCCACAGAACTTGATGGAAGTAATACTTTAGTCACTGCAGGATGCAGGAGGGAACTGTCTTCCTCCTTATTGCACTCACTGTCTTCTCCTCTTGACCCAGAGCACTAATGGTGACACACTAATCTCCTTCAAGGATACTCCAGCCCACTAAGTTTTCCTGGATGCATGTGGTTGCTTAAATGAAGGGAAATTTGCACTGGGAGACGAGGTATAATGGTACCTATGTTGCCTACCAGTTGCAAGCACTAAGTATAGTGGTCACAGTCAGAAAGCCAGTGCAGTTGCTTTGCTGCACTCAGAATGCAAAATAATTCTATTAACTGTGTAGCATCTCTGGGCAAGTATTAGCTTCCTAACAGCTGCCACTCTCATCTTCCCACCGGATTAAGTGGCAACCCCCACAACCAGGTACTCTACAAGGCTCGTCAAATGCCTGCAGGTCAATAGTCACAACAGTCATTTGAGATGCACAGCGCCCTAAAGTTTTAATTAATCCAGTATACAGTATAAATACTGAAATATGTATAAAAAATTAATTAGGTGGTCTATGCAGCTCTGATTTCTCAATTAGTACTTACCATGCCGGAAAATTATATTACATGACTTTGAGATACATAAGGAAGCATGGGACTTTGGGGATTTTTTTTTTTTAATGTAATTATTACTTGTCATTAGCACTTGCTAACTTTGGCCTGTTTCACCTCCAAAATATGGGGGAGGGGAGGGTTAGAGCCATCTAAGTGTTATAGATTCTGCCAGACAGTAAGAAATTCTCTCCTGTCAGCTTTATCATAGCTGTACCTAAGCAAGTCCTTCAGTTTTCTGTTCATAATGATCTTCTGAGCTCAGAAGTTCATGAGCAACCAAGGTACGTACTGGAAGGGCCTCAGAACATAAAAAATTATCCTCTCTTCTACAGGACCTTCCATTGAGGGAATGAACTAGTGTAATTTGTTAAATAATATAATTTTATTTCTTCTAGGAGAAGACTTTGTGTGCAGATTTGCAACAGTACTTGGTAAATACTATCTTGGCATTGAACTAGTCATGAAATTGGTTCCTACTTAGCCCATCAAGACATTTCTGCATGGACATGTACACATAATCATACACCCGCTTGTACACTGAGGCATCTTCACTGTCCTGTCACACCAACACTGATATGCCACTTCCACTTCAGAGCTGGCTTATATCTAGCCCATTTTGCAGGCAAAGCAGATTAAGTGACTGTGCACACAATAGTTGACATTCCCTAAATGACACAGCCAGTTTCTAAAGTACTTAGTTCCCACTGTTCCTATTATTGAAATGACTCTCACTGCATTTTCTGAATGTCAAGGAAAACTGTCAGGGTCAAAACTCAGTCTTGCCTACATCAAACTGCAGTAAAATGAAACAGAACCTAAACAGAAAGCCTAAAAGAAAACGGTGACTGTCTGAAGGGTTAATCCATCTCCTATCTTCCCTCAGAGGCATGAGTGAGTTTAAACTGACAGTTCTAGAGGTGAAAGTTTCATTTCTCACAAAAGTAGGAGAGTACAGGTAGTAGCAGTCAAGTTCATAAATATTCCTCAGAAATGACTTTGAAGAACCCTCTCTATGAAAGAGTATAGCTTAATCTCCAGTTTCATTAATTCCTTAAATACCGTGCCGAGAGTGCCAAAAATAGGAATTAATCAATACCAAGTGTAGTTACAGCATTTTTTTTTAATCGTGATGTCTTGCTGACAGAAGCTACTGACCTGCCCAGCTACCTTTGCCACACATGCTGTAGAATTTAATAAATATATTATAGATGTTCTAATTTATTTAAAACCACTGAAGATAATCAGATAATTGTAACTTCTGGTCTTTACTAGAATTATCTGGATGTAAACCAATAATATACCAGCAAATAGCTTAGCTGTGTTCCAAGATATCTAGGCCTTGGTTTCTTCCTTTACTTCATTCTTCTCACATTTGTTATACATCTCTCTTTCTGCATTCTGACAAGTAAAAAAATGCCCTAAAGCTGTATCACCTCCTATTAGACGGTCAATAGGATCAAGTTAAAACAGTATAAGTTTGATGTGCTAGGAGAGATACTATGAGGAACACTTTAGAATAAGTGCAAAAATTTGGTCACCTGCAGGAAAACATCCTAGTACTCCTGTCATTATTATACCAAGAAGCCTATAGAATCAAAATTAACACAACATGATTTAACATAACACCTTTCAGTCACAACCAACAACTAAGTCATTAGTAGTCATTATATAGAAAGCAACTCAGATTAAAATAGAAGAACCAAGGAAAGCATGTGCTTTTTCTTGTCTGTGAGAAGGAAAATATTAGCCAGGTTGTTATAGGCAATCTCCACAACTGGCAAAACTATTTTGTCTTTAGGGGCAAAATATTCTTTGCTTTGGTCCCCAACTGCTGTGAGGTGAATAGTCATTCATAAGAGTGTGAATAGTCATCATCCTGTGCCATCTAGAGCTCTCTGCCCCTCAGAACTCTAGTAACTGGTTCCTGCATACAGTGCACCAGTTTGTCAAATTGGAAAAGAACTTTGGGATTTCTAAATGTGAAAATAAGATAATAACTGGACAAAGATCCTGGTGTGTTTAGAGAGGACTGTCTCTAGACTAAAGATACAGAAGGAAGTGGAACAAACGGAAATATTTGCTGAAATCCTGCTTGGCTTTGCTTCATCTAATATTAAGTAAACTTGCTAGAAAAGATTTTAAGTTCAACCTGGCTTTTAATTAGCATGCTGTTTACAACGTCTATCATGAGGCTTTACTTTGGATTTGACCCTGTTCCTGCTGCAGTCAACAGCAAAAGCACCACTAACATCAGTGAAAACAGGATCAATGCTTTACTTTTTACATTTCATATTTAATGAAAAAAAAAAGAAACTGGTCTTTATGTTTTGTAGTTATTAGTTATCAGGTTAATATGCTAAAGGCAGCTTGACAGGGAATACTATTAATGAGCAAAATAAGGTTGCGGCTTCTGGACTGAGGTCACTTACAAAGAATGTACAAATGAAAATAAGGTTGACTTTTATTTACTTAACTATCTTCCTACATTGCATTCCTTTGGCAAAGTGTCTTTAAACATTTAAAGCCCTGTTTACAAGGAGGCTCTGAAAGTAGCTTCAAACCATTATATCCCTAATTGAATTCCCCAGGAGTCCTGTAAACTTGGAGGAAAAAAGAAAGAAATCATAACATTTGCTAAATCATCTCGAAACATATTTCACTGCAAGGTTATGTGACCTGTTATGAGTCTGAATGATGACTGGAACTGAACTACTGAAACCTTTTATTAACTAGATTTAAATCAAACAAAGAGGTAAGAATTTTGGCACAAAAGACAAATATACTGAAGATAACAGGATTAATTAAAGATAACGTAGCTTTTGTATAATGACACAGGGCAGACCAGATGCAAATTCCTAGACAAGTAGGCCAACATATTTAAAATAAAAGATTTTGTGGGAAATAAAGGTAAAAAACCCATTATGTTCAATCACCATCTACCATCTACCTTCTTCAATCCAGAAGTTGGTTTTTTTTCAAGTGGAGTTGCCAAAGCTCCACAAAATTTCCAACCAGCTATCCCTGCTGTGTATCAATCATATAAGACAGATCACACAAGAAGCTACAGCTAATGTCTTGAAACGTGCAATAGCTTCACATCCCTATCAGCTTACCTGGTTTGTAAGTTATTCCTGGGGGGAAGAGAAATCCCTGCTGGGCTGCAGCAGCCGCTGCTAGCGTCCGCTGGTCGTGTGGAAAAATTGGGATCATGAGCGGAGGCATGTGACCCTGAACCTGCTAAACAGAAGAGAGCCTCTGATCAGAAATAGCACAAATTTGTCTTGACAGGTATTTCTCCAGTACTGATAGTGTTCTTGTGTTCACACAGTCCCACAGAACCTTCGCCTTAATGCAATCCCTGCCAACTTCACATTATCACATCAAAGCCCTCACTAACATTGTTTTCCCTCAGTGTCAAAGGTGTAACAGTCTCAGTGAACTGCACGTTTTTCTACTTCTTTCTGGTTCTCTGTTTTGTTTTTTGGGTTTTTTTTAAATTAATATTCCCTGTCCTGGCACAAGGCAAAAAGGTACAAAACATAGCATAGTTTTTTCTAAAAAAGTAGAGTGGTACATATTTCTGTTACTTTTTTACAAGTTTTCTCATCTTTGCTCACAGACAGCAGAGTGACAAGCATTTAAAAGTAACCTAATACTGCAGTATGTACTTTGATGTTCAAATTTTAGTAACCTTAGGGTAATTTTAATTCTGAGATCTTACAACATTGTATGATCTCAGAATTATATTATTCACATATATACCAACAACTCAGGTATGTTATTTCAAAATCTTCCCACAGTACTACACAGTTTTCTCATCAACGCTCCAACTCTTAAGGTTTAAGTCTCCAACATCTTGGCTCCCAAATAAACTAACATCCTCTGCCACACAAACCTCACTATAACACATAAATTATTTGTCTGTCTGAGCAGTTTTATAGCTTTATGCACTATTATATAGGTTGGTAAGCTGTTGTGGTTATGGTAAGGTAATGGAGATGTATTCAGAGACCATTTCAGAAAAAAACCTACTATATCAAATTTGATTTGACCTTAATAAATGTATCAAAAAACACAAGCAAGAGGAAATTCTTCACTTTATATCAGCATTTTTGTTCAACATAAAGAAAATGAGAGATGTGATAGAATCATGTCTCTTAAATCCACATGTTAATTTCCTATTTCCTTAATTTATGTTACCTATGTTTCAGAGACAGTGGCTAGGATCACAAAGAGTTTGTGTCCATCATTCCTTAAATCCAGAAGTACCCAAGGGTTTGACTATGATTTTTATGATTAGTAGTTAAGCAAACATATAATGGCTTATATATCAAAGCTAGTAAATGTAGGAAGAAATTTGAGGTTTAGGCAGAAAAAAAGTATTTTGCCCTCATCCCACCATAAATCGGTGGTATTAAATACTATTAAAAAGTTAAAGTACACTTCGAGCAATTTTTTTTCATTTAATTCCTAAAAAACTTTTTTGGTCAAATCCCATATGTTGACCTATGACATTGTTTAAATAGTGCCAAATTTTCTTGTCATATCTCCATTACTTTCACAGCCATTGATGCAGTGCAGAAATGCTACTGTGTGTGTCTATGAGGGTTAATTTACCAACAACTCTTCTCTTGGGAAAGGCCTAAGATGTAGGTTAATAAAGGTCAAGCAAAAAATAAACACTTTACAGTATTTTTTGAATCCATTCCTCAGGAAAATCAACTTATAATAAAAAGGTCTTTGTGCAATTACCGCTATGGCACTGGGGCGTGAAAGAAACTAGCTTTGCGCAGCTATTTCTCTCATTTTAGCTGAGGTAAGCCTGGCTGTATGTTTTAGGTTATGAGCTAAACTTGGTCAGATTGGAGTTGATCCCCATGTGCCCAGAAGAGGCATTTACCTCTGATAAAATGGTGCTGCTTTTGCTTTGTGGTGTTCCTATACACTGGCTCAACAGTTCAGCAAATCAAAACCACAGGTTTTGTCTGAAAGAAGCAACTCTATTGGAAGAAATTCAATACAATACAACTTAACAATCATTTTCAGTAGTTCCTAAGTAACATCTGATCAGATGGAGGTAAAATCTTAAGAAATACCCCTCACACATAAAGCATTTCCATGGGGTTGCAAGGTACAACACACCAACACAATCTCACAAGACACGAGATCAGCTGTGGTCCGAGTGATGGTGCATACATACCCATAGTGACACTTCAATCCATTGTGTCATAAAAATAATTCAAAACATATAATAACCAAATCCTACAGTGGTTATTCCCCAATGCAATCCTGTAGATTTGGATCTACCAAGCTGTATGCAAACAGATTTTGTTTAAACTCTCAAATAAAAGCAATTCTGTAACTGTGGAGAATTACTATTTCATGTTCTGCCTATCTGCTATTTTTATTACTCTGAATTCAGAATCAGGTGTTTAGTCTATATGAATCAACATAACTCTGACTAAAGGTTACATTTAGGCTATATGTTTGAGTTTACATTTAAGACAGTTATACAGACAGAAAAAAGCCTATACTGAATGGCAACCTTTCCCTCTCCATGCCTCTTCCCTCCGGCATATATTCCTGTATAAATATTGGTTTCACCCAGAATTATTATATATATAGGTGTCCATTTTCAAAATAGGTCAACTGAAAAGCACAAATCAGCATTAAAAATGAAGAGAATGTAAAAGTACTACCAATCACAGAATTATTAAATATATAAAATGAATGCAAAAGCATCCAGTAAACTCCTTAAATTTTGACAATTTATTTTCCTGAGAGTTTTGCTATTATTATTATTATTATTATGATAATTTTGATTTTACTGAGGGGGGAGAAATTGGCAAGAGGAGTTGATTGGTGTACTTCATAAAATCGGCTACATGCCCAGAAATTTTAATTGCTGAGATGTTCCTCAGGTCTTTCTGAAAACCAAGACGGCAGCAGATGCCTAAGAAACACTCTGACTCTGTCTCTTCCCATTCGTAAAAATAACGTATTGTTGGATCGGCACTTTCCCCTTTTGTCTCCTCTGTGCTGTCGTTGATGATGCCATTTTTTGCCATCTGCCCCAGAGCTTCATTAAAGATACATGAATGGACTAACTGGGCTGCTATCTTGTGAGGAACAGGTGCTATTGTTTGTCCCCAAAGACTTTCACTAAAGATCTCACTCAGAATACTTGAGAAAGAGCATCTGCAGCAGTCAGTCAGAGAGTAACTTGGCAGAGCCCATACTATGGGCTAATATGCAAACAGAGTCACTCAGGGGGACTCATTTTCTCTTTCATGAAGTTTTTTGGGGTTAGTTTTTTTTTGGTTGGTTGGTTTGTGATTTTTTTTTTTTTGTGATGTGTAGTAAATGTTTGGTTTTGAACAATTCTGCCAGTCTATATTTTTAACTAAGCTGTACAAACCTCAGATGAAACTTGAATATATTCTTTCCAAAATTCAGTTCTGCTACCTTGAATAAATTCATCGCTTATATAAAGCTACCTCATAAAATTAGTCTTTGCTTCTATACAACAAGCTCAGGTTTAAGTGAGTTAAACAAAAAAATCTGCCAAGATTAGGGAACTCAAAAGGTAGTGTACCATTCCTTTAATATCCCATCACAACTCTGACGGCCCTTGGGAACTGATTACAGCACTTCCTTGCCTGAGATCTAAGTCAGGAAGCAACTTTAGAGCAAATCAGCCCTGATTAGTTCAAGAAACAACTTCCAATTTGATTCTCCCTGAAATAATAAAAACTGGTGGCCTGTTTGATAAGTTGGGCAAATCCGCAGTGTTTTGTCCCACAGTTGTGTGAATGCTAATCTCAGAAGTTGGCTGAACAATCCTCTTTGTTAAAAAGTCATTGATGGTTAGTGTTGTGCATGGAAAATGTAAGCCAAATGTTATGTTATACAAAAATAATGCTTTGAATTAAAATAATCAGCCTCTTTTGGATAAGGAGCACAGCACATTTAGTGAGACTGAGGAAGAGTTCTGTCTTTAAAAAACAAAGCTGCCTCTACAACAACTAAAAATGCAACTAGAGAAGTAAAGGCATTCAGAGAAAAGGGTGGCAGCACTGCAAGCAAAAATGCAGCTTGCACATTTCTGCTTAGCTGTGAGGATCACAGAAGTAACAGAACCCTACAATGGCAGATAAATTCCTCTTCCTTAGAAGATCACACTTAGCAAGTTGCCTCTCTTCACAGTTTACACAAGTAAAGGACAGAATTCAGTGCCACTTTTTTCAGAGGTAGTAAGCAATCTTTATAATATTTAATCCCTTCTCTAAAGCTGTTTTCTTTTTTATTACATCCAGTGTTAGTTTTAAAAAAATGTGATAAGCTAAATATGATCTAATGGCCTGGAATAATCCAACATTGCTCTTTAAACCTAATCTTTGAATTTACTGCATTGATTTTTTTTCTTCAGTATAGGATGAACAGAACCTTTTGTCATTGTGATGTTGCAATCTCTGTGAGAACCTAAGTCACTCATGGGGAGATTTCAACTTTTTGTGGTTTAAATCTGAATTTCTACCTAAGACTTTTTAACTTCTTGAGTAATTGACTACAACTTTAACCTAAGTAGTCACTGAGCCTTGAATTTCCACAGCAAAATGTGGTTGAAATTTTCTAATCTCTCGTTTAGAAACTATAGTGTAATAGAAGACATTCCCAGGTAATGGCAGTAAATCAAGTAAGAATGTGTATTTTCAAAGTGACCGAAATATGTTGTGATGTGATAGAACATAGCAGCTATAACTGATAGCTCAACAGGTGATAATTTAAGCTGATTTATTTTAAAGTTCTTAACTGCACTGAAAGCAGTGTCTGCGGTCCCAGAAATATTAGTGAAAGCTTTTAAATACCGTGTATATTGTATGTGTTTGCCTCATCTGCATTTTAAATAGTCTTTATACAATACATGGCACTACTACTTTTATATCACTATTGTTTCAATAACTAATGTTGGGCTTTGTTTTTCCTTTTAAGAGAATTATATGAAGTTTTGGTACTTTGAATTTTATTTTGATTAAGCCATTTTTGGTGACATTGCAAGAATGGAAACATCATGTTGAGATAAGGACTTCTTTCATGAAAACTTATATATGTGAAAGTCAGTGGAACCATGTAAATGTTAAAAAGCAGCTATGTGCTAAGATTTCTGCAGGTTTGAGGCTAAATCTCCTCCCCAAATCTGCCAATGTTGTAATGAACTCATGCCATGACTGAGCTCTTTTATGGGCCCAAAAATGATCCATTTAGAAAACCTGCAGAACAATTGTACTGAAAAAAAAAAAATTTGAAAGTGTCTTTGGTTACAGTTCTAAGTGTGCCTGTTTTATCTGTGCTGTTCTGATGAGCAAAGCAAATGCAAGGGTGGGTTAGCTGGCCAGCTCGGTCATAAAGGATCTGGCTACTTTGTGTGAGAGCGTGGCTGGGCCTTTTGTTCTGGGCTCAGAAATGTAACTGAGAAATTCCCCAGGCTTTGAATTAATGGTCATCAATGCACAACATTCTCTAATGTGAAGATAATACGAACAAGTGGACCCAAACGCTTACGTGAGAAATCCCCTCTAGCAAATAATCCCAGGGAAGCACCTGTGACTCTGTGTGAGGAGGAATGGCAACTGGAGAAAGACGGGCTCCAGCAGACCCAAAGTGATCATTCAGTCACTGTGTCATAGCTAAGACACTGAAAATCATGTCAATATAGTTCCCCACACTGAAAATTATCCAGAGACTACTTTCTGCTCCTGTTAGCAATATAGAATCACTGGAGATCTATCTATATAGGGAGGTATATTATGTTCTAATTTATCTGCCATCTAATTATCTACAGTCTAATTGAAAAATATTTCCTCTCAGTGAAAGTACATGAGCCACAAAGAAAATGTCTGCCAATGAGATCCCAGGGGAAGTGTTGGCAAATAAACTGTAAAAAAGATACCATAGACTTGCAAAGTGAGAACATTTCATACTGGAAATACTATGGAAAAAAATATGTAGCCCACTATGGAATTTGTAAAGGGATTGTAACTGCTATTTTCTTTCTTATCTCCTATCATTCTTTTCATATGTCCAATGCATCAGCATGATTTAGAGATTTAAGTCGATTACAGTGGCCACAACATTAATGTGAAAATTGCAACCGTGATCATAGAGCAAAACAGAGCATCCTTTTTTTTTTTCCTCACCACTTTGAAACTTTAAATGAAATAAACTTAAATTCCATCTACTTGGGAAACAAAGAAGAGAGCAAGGGAAAAATACTGCCAAGCACACTGCAAACAGAATAGCTTTAAACTCTAGATCTCATTTCATTTCTATTAGCTTCTCATTATGTTGCCCTGTTTTTATCTAGCTCCTTAACTATCTGGAAATACAGAATTCAACTAAAGATGATCTCATGAAGTTAGGAGTATGATAAATGGTAATTAAATCTATTTAAATTGTCTGTATTTTAAGAAACTCTCACTAGGAGGGATGGAGAACATCTCTGCTATAGAGAAATAAATAAAACATGTTATGCAAAAGTGAATTTATAGTTCATTTGGAATTAGAGATCTACCACCTTTTCAATCCATACAAATGCATAATCTTGTCAATTAAATATTATTGTTAAGGTCTAGTAGTATGTTAAAATCACTTTAAAGTGCAACTAAGGAAAATTCATGTGTGTTTATTACTCCTTAAGGGTCTATTAGTGGGTATTTTATTCAGATTTGTGTTGTAAAATCTGCATAAACTCAGCATATTGTTATCCCCATGTGTGCATTTGTTTGGTTAAAGCATAACAGCAAATCTCTATTACTGCAACTTCTGGAAAAGTCAAGAGAACTAAAACAGTCCTAATTTTAATCAGATACAAACAGTTATCTCTACAGAAGTGAAGAGTTGACTATTATGCAAATTGTCACAGTTAGTGGTCACCAAGCCATCACAGAAGACTGAGCAAGTCAATTATTTCAGATATTTCCAAAGACTAGTGAAGATGTATGTTTCTCATTTGCACCTTGTCTTATTCATGCCAAAATAAGAAAAATATTGCAGTCTAATGATACTTGTTGATATTTTATACATGGAAGCTCCATTACTTCAGCTCAAATCTAAATATAAATTATGTTAGAAATTCCTTATTAGCTTATGTTTTTTACGGTGATATCAAAATGTGCAAGACTTTTGGAGTACACTGAAATTTCCTGTCGATTGAAAAATTTAGAGCTTTAAAATTTGCATTTAGTATTGATGCTTTCAAGCAGTTTCTGCCCTCACACCCTTTCAAGACAGAGTTCTTTTTTTCTGAATACTAGCCATCACTAGTTATTAACATGAAACTAATTCCCTCAACAAGAGGGTTTACAAGGTATAAAAAAAAATCACCTCAGACCACAACACTGATGCTTGCTAAAGGAAGGATTGCCTTTCACTTTAAAGAGTAGCTCTAGCAGAAGTACAAATGAAAACAGGAACATCCTTTAACGTCTCTGATCAAAACTCCTTCTGCTCTATAGAGATAAAAAACGTGCAACAAAGGAATAGAACGTATTTAAACAAATGCACGGTATATGTGAAATTCAGGAGGACACCAATGAAAACAGGAGTTATGCCATTTTCTTTGCTATGGGAAAAATTTTGTCCTGAGCAGCAAGTTGTTTTTAAAGCTTTCTATATTTTTACTGATATTCCAAGATGTGTAACTACATTATAACACAACTACATAACACTTACAACTTTTACATACTTTACAATTATTAATTAATTCAAGCTCAAAGACCCATTCGGAGGTCAGAATTACATCTATATTCACACAGGAGGACTCTCAAAGAGGCCTAGGTTTCTTTTTCAGTCGCAGAAGTGACAACACATGGTGGAATTAAACCAATTCCATTGTACTCTGGTGCTCACAACCTTTACACCTCACTGCACGGTAGTACCAGGAGAAACCCAAGGTGCAGAGCTATAGCTAATGAGAGACATGCTCTGATGAAAAACCAGGAGGCAGCTTTTGAGCAGGTACATGCCAGCACTACGCAGTTTAGCACTCTAACACTTGTATAATGGCAGGATACAAGGGTGGAGATGAGGCACAGGTGTGAAAAAGAGACACCTTTCACATCCCACTCAGTGTTTTGGCTGATTTCTTCTCATATTTATAATAAAGAAGAATAAATTCACAGAGAAGTAGAGACAAGTGCTGCTATTTTTCCTCAAGCATAAATGCATAACATTCAAGAGACTAGGTCAAAGGAGGTATTCACATCCAAAGAGAATATTCTTGCTCCTGTATATTTTTGAAAGATATTTAATGCAGAATAGTAACCTAGATAACTTCCAGAAATCACACGGTGTTTATGGAGTGTCTAGATGGAAACACAAAGAGCTATCAAAGGCAATTATGTGGAGAACTAGTTTAATGCAGAAAACTCCTGTGTCTAGAGATCAAAGTCAAATCAGAATACTGATTGCATGCAAAAATTAATTTGTTCCATCTCTTCCTAGTATTCCTCAGATTTCGACATCATCTGACCATCCTTACTCAGAAAGGGTTCCCAGTAACTGGTGTGTTCGCACAGTATGACCGAAGTGATTGCCACCTCTAGTATACTGTAATTATTGCAAATTTGGGAGTAAACAACAGAGTTTCTAAACTTCCAGTGACATACACATTGTGTGCTAGAAAGCCGTCTCTGTCTCAAATCTATTTTATTGGCTTCTCAACTTTCTACAGCATTTTTGATTAATCTACCAAAACATTTTGAAAGAAAAAAGAAAATCCTTAAAAAGGTAAAATAAGTCAGAAAATCGGGAAACTCATATTTAAAATTAAAATTAGCAATTTCTTATCCAACTTTAGGTCTTAAAATTCCAGCAACATCTACACTTCAAACACATAACCACACACTGCTGCGCTGCCTTTTCGGCAGCGGATCCTGATACCCGAGGAGGAATGTCTTTCCATTTTCTGGCTTTCCCCGGTTTGCCAGAACTCCAGTGTCACTTAAGGCGCGCTTTCGGCTAGCGAACACATCCATGGCGTGAATCCTGTGATCACGCTCAGGTTATCCCGGGGCTGGGGCATTTCCTTGGGCTGCCCGTGGGGGTCCGTGGCACAAAGCTGTGCCGCAATCCCTGTCCTTCCCGGATCCGCCGCGGAGGGCTGGCTCCTCTGCAGCCCCGGCACGCTGGATGGAGCTGCTGCGATCAAATGCAGGCTCGGAACTACACAGCATTACGGGGCAATAACAATGGCCCTTTGTCCAGCTGTGGCCGCTTCCCCCTCTGCAGCCAGGCCTTATCTGCTCAGGAAATGCCTGCTTTAACTGACAGGTAGGAGATTAAATCTACAGCTGCCGAAACACAATCTCCGCTCTGTTAGATAGGCTTTCATTGAAAAGCACTACAAACACATAATTTGTTTATGTTGTACCAGCAATCTTTGACAAAGCAGACTGTCTAGCTGAGACAAATGTGGTTAAACCCATTTATTGTATTATTTCTGCTACACAGAACAAGCTCTTAAAACGTAGAAACTACACAAGGCACAAAGCTCTAGCTGTCTCAAGAAATCAAGAATAGATGACTTCTTGTTACACTAGCCCCCTTTACACAGCATAGCATGTTCCCTCCTGGAAAACATCCACTGTGATTTCTTTCTTTTCTTTTTTATTCTCCCCCGCCCCCTCTCTTTTTTTTTTTTTTTTTAAAGGGGGTGGTTCAATGATGTTTATGTTTCCAGGTTTTAAAGTTTCTTTTGTTTTCTCTAGCATCAATAGCTATAAAATAACTAAGTCGTTCAAAGGATGCCTTTAGATTTAAGAAACAAGGGGATATTTTTGAGAGACTAGTTCTCAAAGAAAGAATCATTTTCCAGACACACTGTCTGGTCTTCCTGACTTAATGCATACCCAAACCGAAGTTTTGCCTGACTAATGAATGCCGGAATGACACCCCCCACCCCTTCTCTCTCTGTTTTTTAATCATCAATCACCTATTTCTCAAAACATTACTTCATTTTTGTTACACCTTCTGCCTTATTTTAACATAATATTGCTGGCTGTTTATTTCAAATGAAAGGCACAGGGAACTGATGAATTAAGTGTTTATAAATCTGAGTTTTCAGATTGAAAACAACCTTTTCCATAATGCAAAGGCTTTATAAGTAAAACATGTCCTTTAGCCCTAGTTTCTTATGGCCATACATTACTCCTAGTAAACTCTCCTACAAGAACTAAATGAGTACTATATACTGAATATGAGAAGGGTAACGTTTGTCTCAGGAGGAGAGACTCAGAAACTCTTGCCCCAGTAGAGCAGAGCAGACTCCTGGTAACAAAATTTGGCCCGTACCATTCTCTTCTTTCTATATTTAAGACTCCATTCTGTGCAGATCTGCATATGTGCCTCCAATTAACATTACTGGAAGTTGTGTGCACACAGATGCGTTCAGCAACTAGCATATTAAAATATCCCTTCACTCTAGTGAAATTTAATAAATGAGTTTTCCCAGTGTTATTTCTACAGATGCTCAATAAGGAAGATCTTGTAAACCACAGAACTGTTGCTCTAATGGTTAATCATAATTAAAAGGAAAAGAGTACTACAAAGAGTAGTCAACATCCTAATGTTTTGTCATTCACATTACTTCTAGAACCCTCCTGCCTCTCCTGGGGCATTCTCTTACATACCCTTTTGCAACATGTTGGTTTCCATATTATTTTATTTAACCTTAATCACAGCATTCATCTCTGAATTTGAGAGGAAGCTGTAGCGGAGCTACCATACGAGCTGCCACTCAGAACATTCAGCTTGGCATAAAATTAAAAAAGTATGCAATAAACTGGCTGAATCCATAGGGAATCCCTCAAACAGCATGGATAATGAGGGGAATCCATAACAGACATAAACAAACCCAGAAAGATGTCTGGGGCCAACATCATTATGTAAGATATATGCCCAAGATGTATGGGCATACGTTTGAATGTTCAAACTCAGCCTGTATTAGATTGATTGAATCTCAGCATGGGGTTCAGTTAATAAACAAACCTTGCCTTTGGAAAATATTTGGAGCTGAAATCATGTATTATAGCCAGGCACCTACTACATGTGGCACTAGGATGCCCTCCTCCTACCTTAAAGCTTTGTTAGAACAGTATGGTAAAGGAAATTAGAAATCCGCACTACCATAGGAACAGATACAATTTTCAAGTTAAGTGGCACCCCTCTAAAGACAGTTGTTATCCACAGACTGTATTTCAGTCTATGCACCAGGGGCATATGAATAGAATTCGCATTAAAAATTAGAGACTGGTTTGAATCTTTGGGCTTTGATTCACACTTCCCATGTTTTTTAAACATGTTACTCATATTCTCATAAAGGATACAACAATAATGCTAGCAAATCTTTTTGGTAATTATTAATTTCACTGTAGAATAGCTTTTTTGCTATGCTTGGCTTGTTAAAAAAATGCATTTTGCTCACCTCGGGGTACACCATTAGCTTGCATATTTGCTCTTTTCCTTTTTTCCAGGTTTTGTTTAAAAATTCTTCTTAAACCTGTATATTAATCACTGCTCAGAGGGTGAAAGAATTTGCAGGAGTAGCTGAAGCGCTACTATTTTTCCAAAGTAGGAACCAGTTAGCGCTGACACTTTTTACTCTTTGGAATATGAATGAGAGATAGAGAAAGGAAAAAAAAATCAGGAGTAAGGATGAGAGCTGACTTGTGGTACAGAGACCAACATATCAGTCTAACATAATAACATCTTGCAAAACTGTGAGCTGTGATAGCATGTCCTAGTGACAGTAAGATCCAGCTACCTTTGCCATAATTTTGGTCATTGGGACAGATAATAAGCAAACAAGAGAAGGAATTCTACAAAAATGCCCATCCAAATAGACATCCAAAATCAGAGGAGAAGTCAAAAAGTTTCTTTCGATGGCTCTGTTTAAATTCTTACATCTGTGTTTACCTGTAAGCCACTATGCTCTGTTTTCAAGCTGTGTTTTAGGATTCAACTACATAGGAAACAGGAAAGTATTTCAGTATACGTATTTGTAGCACCTGAGTTCTTCAGCACTATGTCCCCATGTGAAGAATGTTTAAGTACACTAAAGATGATTTTGTGGATATTTGTTCACTCCCTAGAAGGAGATTACTCTTTAAAAGTATGAACTATGGAAGTTCATGTGTAGTATGTGTCATGATAAAATCACACATCTTAACAAGCAGAAACTTTCCTATTAACCATTTTCTCGAAACAAAAATTAATGTTTTTTATATCTATATATATAAACATAAATATTTCTTTCTATATCTTATAAAGATATAAGCATATTCTACATATATACACATATACATATAGAACATACAGATCTGCAGGTATATGTATAATATATATTTTTATACAATTTTTTTTTTACAAATAATCTTAAATATACATACATATACACATAGGCGTGTGTGTGTGTATATATATATGTAGAACATGCTTTACTCTTGTTTTCCAAATCCTTCCCTTGGAATTTCTGTATTCTTAGACCCATCTGGCTATACAACTTGCTTGTTGCACTTATGGATAGTCACCATTTGAATGGCACACAAAACCTGTGTTTCTGCAATGCATACTCTGGGAAGACCACCTCTGTCTGAAGATGTACTTTGAACATGACACATTTAACAGGTTTGCTGCTGAGTGAAGAAGTCAGCAAGCCAGCTGGGTTAATCATAGTGGTAGACAACTCGAGTGACAAGAAGGTATTTTTGACATCACTCTATCACTCACATCTATTACTGCTGGATTTCTGTTTCTTCTATTTATCAAACTTCTTTTTTCTCCTTCACTTAATCTTTTCACTCCTCACATTCAGTCTTCTTGCAAAACTCAGCATTCATTCTCGCTTTGTCTCTTTTGGGGGTTATTCATTGTGTTTGCAAGGTAGCTATCCAGCAGTAAACTCTCTTTTTCAGATCACAGATACCAAGAAACTAATGCCCAAAAGTTGCCAATAAACTTCCATCATAAGGAAGAAGACCGTAACGAAGTAGATTTCCCTTTCTTGCCTTTAGGAAGGCCATTGTCACAAATACAAGAAAAACTTAGACACAAAAGTAGCACTACAACAAGGAAATGAGAACACCTATAAGCATCTGTTTTTTAAGACAGAAACATGCAGCTAAAACAAATTAATGTTGTGATTTTCTAAAGCTCTCCTAGTGCACTCAAGGGTCTTCAGAGTAAACAATGCTCCTCCACAAACTTCCCATTTTGTTAGCATGTGCTTTGCTCCAGTCTTTTCAAGTAAATAAGACTTTTCAATTTAGGTAACCTTCTCAAAGTATTTTTTAGATTGTCAGGGTTTGGGTTGTTTTGAGGGGGTTTTGTTTGGTTGGTTTTTGTTTTGTTTTCCCTTTGTAAAATCAGTCTAAGTTCAAAATTGCAACAAAAGAAAATACAAGAAAATAGGATACCAATACAGGATTTCCAAGATGTTAGGGCATATGGACTGAACAGGATTAATGTGAGATGCACAGACCAGTTAACCTGCATGTCTATTTTTGACCACACTGGTACTGTGTTTTAAGGGACAAGGAGGGGAGAGGTGTGGTAGTGTATTTTAAGGAAAACATAGGAAAAGATTTTGCTTACTGTTGGTCAGTAATGTCCTGAAATTATTTAATGCTTAGGCCCCCAAATGCCCATCCATGCTTTTAAAAATAGATTGGATGTCTCTGTGATATTACTATCATTATGATCTATCTGCTTTATGTTGTCACTGAATAGAGTAACATCCCCTGCATTTTCAACAAGACATGCACCCCTGGTATCACTGCCCCACAGCTGGCTGGTGCATGTGGTACTACACTATTTGCAGCTCTGTTACAATCAGCACTGTCCACCCAAGTCAGCTCAGCATTCATATTGTACTTTTTCAGTATACAGCTCGGTTTCTCCTTCCTGGAAGTCTGGACCATGTTCAAATCACTCATTCGTTTTCCATACTCACTGTCTGACTGGCTTTTGCAGTTACCAGTCACTGCTATAACCTCTGTGCTGTGCATAATAATCTTTCCCATCTGAGTTGTCTGCCATGGTTACTGGAAATCTGCTGTATGTAGCATTCCCAAGAGCAGGAAAGGAAGGTACCTTAACTGCAACTGGATAAATATCATCTTTTCTTTAAAAGGAACATTTACCCTCACTGAAACCACATATAATGGTGACTGCTAAGCTACCCCCACCTCTGCAATAGAATTCATGTTAATTTGCATTTTACTCTTTCTTGTGTTGACATAACTGAAGTATATGCTCCTCTTCACTTTTTATCCCTTGCATTAAGAAAAAAAAGGACCAGTTCCCTAATATTTCACAAAACTTCATCAGAAAATATAGCTAGGGTAAAAACTATCTGATCACTGCCTACTTATGATGCTTTTTAACTGAGTTTGCATGTTAATTTATTGCATGCTTTGTTTGTAAATGTGCTTCTGAAATAAATGAAGCATTTACAAATATGATTAATCTACAGATTCAGAAGCACGCAATAAAGAAACAAATTACTGAGTGCTCTTGTCCTTTTACACAGAAGCTAAAATACAACTTTCAAATGTCTAAGACTGCCTAGCTTTATTTTTTTTCTTTCAATAATGTTGTTTCAAATTGAAGTTTTCAGCAATCAAATTTTTTCTAAGTTTCTGGTTCCAGTTTCATTTATATTAGTGTAACTCAGAAGCAACTGCAACATATGTTGTAAACCAACACCAGCGTAAACACCACGTAGATGAGGTCAAAATAAGGATGTTATTGCATGACTTTTAAAGTGCTCATGTAGATTCTCACCCTTTAACAGATTTAGACACATCAGCATGAACACAGAAATGCAACAAGTTGAAAATTCAAAGTACATTTACTAATGTATTTTATGCCACTCACATTTTCAGTCAGACCACCCAGAGCAAAGAAAAGAAAAAGCCACAACAAAAAAAGCCCTCTGCATTGTTTGCAATAATATGGAAGGAAATTGAGTGTATATTCTCTTCTTCCTGTATTTTCCAGCTAGATTAAGCTGTTGTCTTCACAATTGCCTCCCAGCTGCTGTGACTTGTGAAAACAACAGACCCTGCTCTGTTGTCTGCAGAAAGCCTGGATTGTTATGAGTAACTTTATTGCAGGCACATGAGTGTGTTAAGACTTTAAAACACGCTCAAATGTCATGTGCACACCCAGTGACGGGCAAGAATAATTATGAAAAAACAAGAATTCTATGTCTACGAAACAGTGTCAGACAAAATGGGCCATTCATTGTGTTCCTTTGGGAATGCTTGGACTCTCCAGCCAGAAAACAAAAAAGGCACTTTTTTCCTGCCGTAGGCTGAATACTTAGCCTTGCCATCTGAGCCCTAAGAAAACATGGGCCCCCTCTCTAACTACTGGCTGGCCCGCACACAGTAAAAAGTATTAATGTCCCCCTTTTTTCCAGCAGTTCCCTCTGTGTAGGCTGCGGCCAATGTAAAGTCAATGCAAAGACAAAACAGTTTGCCTAACATTAGTAAAAAAAACATAACTCTTGTGCAGTCTGAAAATCCCTCTGACACACAGAGGTTTTATTCTAAGGCATATCCCCTCTATCCCTCGTCAAGTTACTGTAGCTACTGTTAATGCTTTTAGCAGGTAATAACTGCTGCCTGCTGCTCAGCTTCAAGATTTCTAGAAGCCTATGGATGAATCAGGTTGTGTACAATTGTTAAAAATTATTATCTAATTGCCTAATTTACTACTGTCCATTTTCACAGTTGGTCTCCCTAATCAGAATCCGTTTGCCTCTGAAAGGATTAACAGAAATGGAAATATAATGTGGTTTAGCTCAACATCAGGTCATTTTGATATCAGTTTTTTCCCTCACAGGTGGACTAACTCCAGTCTCATCTGAAGAGTGATAAATCTGAAGGGTGATAAATTACAAGCAAATAAAAAGCTTTCTGTGCCAATTCTCATCATAATTTCTTTGTCAGACACCATTTGTTGAACATACATTTTTAAGTTAAGGAATCACATTTCTCCTTTTTTTTTTTCTTTTGATCTAGCATCCATTCAGCATATTCAACTAAGTATTTGTACATCTTTGAAAGAGGCGACCATATCAATTCAGTATTAAATTGAAGCAATGTTTTACTGAAATAGAAACAACCCACCATGACTTGAAAAATCCTCGTGTGTAACTCATGAAAAGACGACAATTGTTTTTTATGAATTTGGCCCAGTGTCTAAATATGGATTTTCAGGCTATTATTTCAGACATTCAGCATGGATTTTACCTTGCCACACTCAAAGCAGGCTAGGAAATGAGAAAACAATGGAACCATAATTCTGAAAGGCCCAAGTGCATCTGAATGTTCATAAGGAGGGACAGAAGGAAAACTGAATTGTACCTCCAACTATTTTCTTCTTTAAGCCTTCTTACTCTACTTAGATAACATAAGTAGATTACATCTACAGCATTAAATGGCCTTTGAAAGGATATAGTGCTTTAACGTTAAATTCTTCCCTTCTTCAGGGCATGAACCGTCCTTTCTTATTTGTACAGTATATAAGCAGCACGTAGCATGATACAGCAGTGATTCTGACCAGGGTCTCAACCAACTGTGCAAATATTAGTACTTGTAATATTATAATAGGAGGTCATTATAGTTAATACTGGGTCATGCCAAGATATCCCAGGGGAATGCATCAAAGATGAGCACAGGTAAATTGTCTTCTTTTCTAGAATCTCAAGGAGAAAGATTTCAGACCACTTCTTATCACTCCGAATATGAAAGTACAGGCTTATCCTCAAAAATGTATTTAAATCAGAAACATACAGTACTATGAAAAGAACTATCAGGCCATCCATGAATTTGTTTTAACAATCTAACAACATCACCATTTCTCATTCATCCACTTAGCTTAATTTTCCTGCCATCACTTTCATTGCTGAGGTTGTCTCTATTAAGCCATTTTTTGTGCATCATTAACTTTTAACCAGGCATCGATAGCTTTATTGTTTAAATTGCGTATGACTTTATTTAACGTCAGCATTTCTTCTGGCTCCTGACATGAAGTCACATTTTATAACTAATTAAATTGATCCCTGGGAAGCAGAAGCCACTAAACGGAATTATTCGTACCCAAGTGTCAATATATTAAATCAAAGGGCTAATGAGTTGGGTCACTGCTTCTTTTATCTGAAAGCTACTGCAGAATAGAATTCATACCAACCTCTACTTTCTGCTTTAACAATCAATTTTATTTAAACCAAAGGTAACTAATTAATAAATTTTGATATAGCTGTAAATAATACATTTAAGCCAGTTTTTACCACTTGCACGCATGTTAAGGTCACTTTCTTAGGCGAAAAAAAAATGCTTTGTTGATATAAACTGTCTAAAAGCATATTTTTTGGAACTTTACTGTGTAAAGAACATTACTTCTAGGTCATAGGAAGCTTTCAAAATGACCTAAAAGGTGTTTTGTAAGTAAACAGTTTTGAGAACTTTTCAGTTTTCAGCCATTTCTATTATAGGCGTAAATCAAGATGAAAATTTGTCTCTTGGAACTGACAATACTGCCTAACGAAAGTGATTAAGAAATGACTAAATTTGTCATGTCAGCTTTTCCTATAGCTCTTGCAGCTGCTGAGTAATATTTTGGATGCTTTCACTATTTACATCTGGACACTACTTTTAAAATTCATCACCTAATAATTCATACCATTCACAGATTTAGTCATAGTTCAGCTTTCTTTGACAAAATGTTTGTAGATGGTTCACAAAAGCTATCTTTACTGAAGTTGTCTTCAACTAATCTGTTTACGTCCACATTGTTTAAAAATACATTCTGAAAATCTCTCATGCCTCAAAACCACATTTTAAAGCCTATTTGTTTTGCTTGAGATCAAATCAACTCTTCTTATTTTATAACCTATCAAGAGTTCACTTGTATGGAAACAGCAAGTGCACTTCGACACTTACTAATGTTTATAAGCTGTTTATAAGCTATAATTATGCTTGAAGTCAAAGGGTATCAAGAAGAGAAAGAAAATTAAACAAAAGCAATTTGGGTGTCATTGCCATTCTTGGCTTGACAAAAGGATGGGTGGAAATACACCTTCTTGTAGCAGCCCTCTAAAATCATGACCTCATGCCAACTCCTGTGAGCATGCAAGGCGGCAGAGGGCAGAATGGAGACTCTAGGATGACCCAAATAACTAATTTTTTGATGCAGCTTGCCATACACATAAGAAGATCAGAAAAGAAGGTGAAATAATGCTTTCTCTCATTCATTCATCCTCTTCCCCACAGCAAATAGGAGTCAAAAAAGAATGAGAATGAGGCACCACCAACTCCCTAATCTACACCTATGGCTGCACCCCTTACGCAAAACAAACTGTGAAATTATAAACTGGTTTAAAAGAAATACCTGAGCAACCATTAAAAGCAAGGCTGTGATTGTTCACTTTAAATTAATGGTTATTTTAACACATAATGATGAATTAAAAATAGGATGCCAGCAACGTCCTTCTAAAACTCGGTTTTGTTGTTTTACCGCTAAGATCAAATGCAACACAGGGAACACCACAGAATATTTTAAAAAATGCATGTTCTTGTACCCACACAGCATTTGCTTTTTCAAACAGTAAATTAGGGGGTTTCGGCGGGCACAGTGGTTGCCTTATAAAACAACTTTAAATGGTCACTTTTATCCATTTATAAATGGATATGCTTTGGAGGGTCAAGTATGTGCTGTTGTTTCACACCACAAATGTTTTCTTTCATTTCCAATGGTTAAATGAGAGCGCTTGACCCCACTACAGAACATCATTCAGTATCTGGGGGAAACCACAAATATGGCTGTACCTGTGGCTGGCATGAGATCATTTTAAAATAAAAGATCATTTCAAAAGTGGATTTTGTAATAGTGAGACATTTGCACCTACAAATGTTTATTAAATATAGACTGGTTTAATATATATTCTGTAGTCTTTATTCTTCTCTAATATAATTTTTTTTTTCAAATACATAAACTATTTGAAGCTGTAGCAACATTGTGTCATAGTTAGATTAATGGGACACCATGACTGGTCATTGAATATATGTAGAATTTTTTTTCCATTTAGACTGCTCAGGAGAAAAATACATTTTTGATACCAATGGAGAAGTTCTACACAAGCATTCAACTCTTTGGTAGAAAGAAAGAGTAAAGCCTTTAAAGAAAGACATAAAACACAATGGTGCTATAACTCCATCAGTCAGTTTCTATGCAAAGCACAGAGGGGGGTTTGTGCAAAGAATGTTTCAGAACTGTGTTTCAGAACTATGTTGTTGCCTGAGTTCACTGAAAACAAATGTCAGACATGATACTGGAGAGGCACTGGAAATAAATGCTTTAAGATAGACAACTGTACAAAAATCTGCCCATAGTAGTCCAAAAATCGTGCTGTAACTGAGAGCACCACCAGCATTTAAAAATGGTTGAGTACAGTTAAAATGAAAAGAGAAGTTTGATTTAGAAAAGGTTCAAATTCCCATCAATTACAATGGCAACAAGTGCTGGTAAAACATGTGGGTAACTGAGGGGAGGAGGAGAAGAAAGCGTTGTTTTCCCAAAGCAATATGGTTCACTGCACATTACCCAGCTAATGTTGTTCAACCAATATTATAGTTAAATCATATAGAAATCTGTTTTTTCAACTAAGCTACCTAGCAAAGATCCTGATGATATATTTGAGGTTCAGTACTGCCCATGAGAAAACAAAGCTTGGGAATAATGTAAAATCTACCACTAAATATTTAGTATTAGCCAAATAGACTTGCTGGGAAACTTATCTGTCATCACATTCAAAAATTGGTTTAGCTTATGGGTTTGGAGAGTTTGCAAAAAATAGAAAAGGATGACCCTTACTAGGGATATTTCCAAATTCTTTTACATGGTGTTTTTCACCAATTATTGCAAAATTATCTAATTAATTTATTTAAACTCTGAACAATTTTTATTTTTATAAGTGAGCAACCTGGAACACATGATCAAGAAAGAAATTTAATTTCTACTTTTTTAAAACAAAATCACTCCTTTTTATCTGATCTCTTCAGTTTGTGGAGGGCAGGGAATATATAAATACTAGTGCCAAATAACTTACATTATGGGTGTCAGTATTAGAAAAAATAACTCAGGATCCATAAGAGAGTTGGAGATAGACACATAAAATCCAGTTACCACACCACCAGTTGATTTTTGAGGAGAAAAGTGGGAAGGGAGGGTTTGCAGATGTTAAATGCAAGCACACACATTAATAACCATTAAAATGGAAAAAGAATTGCTCACTAACATGCTAATGCCAATATTTTAAAAGAATTTTTCCCCTAGTTTTTGCCAGTGATTTCACTGTTATGCCATTGCTGTTACTATACTCCAGTGGAAAGTGATTTGTTGATATCCCCTTAGGTCATTCCAAGTTGTATGCAGCCTACAGCAATTAGCTGCTCAAGTTTCTGTCAGTTTTCTGGTACTAGACTTTCCTTTTCATGCGATTTTTCCCCCTGTTCATGCTTGTGGTCCTCTTGCTCTGAACTATACAGACAACAATTAAGCTGAAATGCTCGAGACAAATATAGTGTTCTTTGTACTCTACAGTTAGCACAACAATTTCTGAAAGCACCTAATATTCTGCATGGATAAAGGCAGAGAAATGTGGTAAGAAACATTAACTATGTATGCAAATTTTTAGGATTTATCTTGGCAATTTTTTGCTTATGATTTTCTCTAAATGTGAGCTCTTGAATGAGTACATGTAAATTTCAAATCTGATGTTACATTAAAATTGTTGAAGAAAAAGTACAGACTACATTTAACTCTTCACTTCTTTGGAATCTGTATTTTAAATTCTGCGTGTCTATATACTTGCATGCATCTGTTATCTTTTCTCCACAACTTTTATGAAACCAGTATTTTATTATTAGTTAAAAATTAACAAACATTTGGGATCCATGTGCCCTTGGTGCAAGAAAATGGACATTCAGATTTTTTAACCTAAACAATTTGGTGCCTTATTTGCAGGTGTACTTTGAGATTATATGCCTAAATTATTTCCACTTCTCCCGAAAAGAAGTTGTTGGAATTAATTGCTCCTGCCATAAGCTGTGCCCTGGAAGTTGGTGGAGGAAAACCAGGGTAGTCTGAGAAGTATTGAGACCTTAAAATATGTCAGTAATATGCTCAAGATATTTCAATAAAATTAAGGAAGCAATAATTGCATTGGATTTCTGTGGCAAGTTGAACATATATCTTTCTAAAATATACATAACAGTTATCATGCATGAAATTTATTTTCATCCATTCAGTGAGCAAAAAGGATAATTAAAAAGCAGAGCTCTAGGAAACTTGATGATTTCCTTTTGCAAGGATTTCTAAAACCACTCTTTTTTTTGTTGTTGTTGTTGAATTACTCGAAGTGAAGCACCAGCTAGAAGATCCAAAGTCAGAAATCATGCCAGCCTCACATGAAAATCACTTTCCGGACATTTAAATACATTCTAGCTACATTTGAAGCATGTAAATTAATCTTGCTAAGGGTGAAATTAAAAGAATTCCAGTAACAGATTAGTATTACTGGTTGAAAGAGTAGAAGTGATAAAATTTCTCAAGTACTACAAAAAATCATAGAAAAAAATGAAGGCTTAGACACACTCACTAACAGACACAATTTGGGATTTTGCTAGTGCAAACAGACATGCAAACAATTTTTCCAGGCCACTTTCCAAAAGCTTCTGAGAATACAGCCTTAAGTGAGTATAGTTTTTCATGAAGGATAACAAACTGACAGCCTAAGAGCTGGAAAACTTATAGCCAGGTACACAGTAAAAACACTACAGCTAGTGGGGAAAAAAAAAAAAAAGAAAAGAATCAGTGATACTAAAAATTAAATGAGCTGGTGATATTTCATCTCCGTGTTTATATATCTCTGTAACATATGGCTTTTGTATTTTGCATGAATCACAATGAAGCATCAAATCCAAAAGTCAAGAGACAAGTTCACTATATATTTAAAAAGAATTCACAAAAATTACTCTCTTTCTGTCAACTGCTCCCATTCAAAGGCCTGAATGAACAGGCTTTATAAATATGGGGTACTCATGGAAGCCTGCACAGCCAAGTATGCCTGCAACCAGATATTTCCTATGTGAATAACTAGACAGGGAATTTTCAAAGGCTTGTAGTAAGCAGTTTCAGCAGCAAATTCTCTCAGCCCTTAGTCACATGTTCCTTAAAAGGAAATCATTAGCAATCTAAAAACTCCCTTTCTTTAGTGTTTTCCAATGTATGCTCAGTGTACTGAGACACACTGTAAGTGATATTAACCTATGCCTGAAACAGCAACCAAGTTTATACTCTCCTGTAAAACACCATACACATCCACTGAAGATATATTACGTACCTAGCATGTTCCCCAGTTCATATCTTCCATATTATTCAGACCCTACTTAATAGATAATAAAGCCACATTCTAAAACATTTTAAAGTGGTCTTCTGAGCCCAGCACTCAGACTCAGGTTATCTGTGTTCAATTCCCAGCTCCACTCAGGCTTCCTGCGAGACCTTGAGTAACTCACTTAAGTGTCTGAGTTTCTTGCCTGTAAAATAGGATAAATAAAACTTCCTTTTTATAACCTTCTTTTGACTCTTATCTAGAAAGATTTTGCAGTTCTTTAGGGAGAGGAACATCCTTTACTTCTTAGAAGCAATTGTGACTGAAGAGTCTAAGATCATCCATACCACGACAAAATCTCCAGCACATTTGAACGGAATTGACTGTACCCCAATACAATAGACCTCAGCTCTATCAGTGACTTGCAATTAATTGTGGTCAATATCTGATATTTCAAGGGGAAAAAAAATAATTCCAGGAAAGAATGGATGTCTTTTTGCTAAGTTTTTAAACAAAAGGATTATGTGTTTTAAAAGGAATTTAATTGGTAATTTTAGCACTGAACAGAGCTCTTTCTCCCATATTTCCTACCAATTGCTCAGATTTTTTAAGTATATTGAAAAGAATCTCGGACCTTTGCTTTCTGTTTCAATGTCCTTTCTCTGGTACCCGTTTGCTGTGTATAACCAGCAACACCAGAACTATACACACTGTTAAACTGTAGTTTTCATCTTGTGTTTCTGGTGATATGTAGGAACCTTATGAATCCCTCTCATGGTTTATATTGTCCCCAGTTATCCCTGATAAAAAGCACAGTCTGATAGAGTACAGCTGGGCAGAGTTTATGTGGGGTGTGTGTATGAAAGCAAGAAGATTGTGACTAGATGCGCAGTTTTACCACGCAGGATACCCAGGTTATCTGGTAGAAGTAAACTGCTGGAATTTGGGGATGATTTCATGAATTAGTTGTGGCCATTTTTTAAATTCAAGAAATAAATGATACAATAAGGCTATTTTAAAATGAAAGATCAATAACATATCTTTTCAGAACATCTTCACTGTGCAGAGACTTCAGTTTCTTCAGTATTCTTAGATCTTTATTCTTTTGATTATCAAAGCACTTTTAAACAATGAACGAATTAACTGTGCACTAACCACCTTTTCCATAACTGGGATTATGAATTACCTGATATTATTTCATGTGAAAAAGTGGCCTTTCTCAACAGCAAGTAAGAAATGAGAGTGTAAAAAAAAATCAAAAAAAAATCAAAAACTAAGGAAAAATGGCAGAACAAACTAGTAGACAGAGGAAAGAGGATTTTTCAAAGACATCCAGCATAGACAGAGACTTGTCATGAATACATATCTATTTCCTACCTTTGTACTGTCTCTATGCATTGTGTAAATGTCTCACACTATTTTACCTAAAAATTAGTCTCCTATTAATTATAAAATTAGTCAGAAGAAACTCATGTACTTGTAACCATATAAGACTGGAACTACTCCTCAGTAAAAATTTCTGTCAGCATAAAGGAATGACCTATATAAATACTGTATTTTTTTATTATTCAGAACTTTCTTCATTTTTTCCACTTTTTCCCACCACTCTACTTAATATTTCTGCATGCTTTTTTGCCAAAACAAATTCAATATCTTTGATGGTATGATGTGTGTATAATCCACTTGTGATTTTTCAGTTAAAGAAGCTATCCCAAACTCAAGGGTGTTACAACTTTTTTCTACTGCTACTCCATATTTTCACTTATACCCTCGTGTATTCGCATATGCATTTTAAACACTTCTCTAAAACACCAATAATCCCCCTTTGAAGTACTGAATGGAAACCAAAAGATCAGACATTTTTAGTTCATGACTTTTCTCTCACTACAGGAAGCACTCTGAGATCATAACTTGACAGCAATTTCCCTTGTCTTCCAGTCTTGAGCTGTTTTCCACAGCAATTTTTATTCCAAGTACACAGATTTTCTTTGGAGGTGCTATCAGGTCACAGTTCATAGATCAACTGATGACAGTGAATATCTCCGCTCCGCTTGCTTCTGGAACGTAAACTGTTAAAATAACAAATGACATGAGGTTTCACAAGTCCAATGGCAAACACAACCAATGGAATTGTGGCTTTCAGGTATTTGACTTCACTGTCTACAGAGGTGAAATCTTCAGCTGAAGCTTTTCCTGTGCTTTGGCTATTAATAAGGACTCTCTCCTTTTGGATTCTCTCATTCAACAATAAGTTTTCACACAGTGACTTTTCATGTAAAGGTACATGTAAGAAACCCAACCTGTCTGAAGAAGTATGGAAAAAAATCCCTTTGCCTCAGTCTAGCTGTCTGCTTTCATAGGGATTGTGGGAACTTAGTTATCTCTAAAACATCTAATTTTTCTGTCAAAATCAGCTGAAATCAACCAACTAACTGAAAAATCAGTGGCATACACTCTTTGACACACACAACACAGTTCCACAGAGCTCATTTTCAAAGGCAAACAGGCTAACAATACAAATCTGGCATCTTCCTTTTCTACACAAATTGCAAATCTGGCACCTCTAAAAGGTGAAGCTTCTTTTGCTCTTGTACTCTACAAGGTCTCTTCACAGCACTGACTGTAAAGCCACAGAAAATATCTGAAAAAGGAAATTTCACAGGGAAAAGTATTAGAGGTCCTACAATCCTAAACTCCACTTTATAGTGGGACTGCTTGCAGGATGCAATCTCAAAGTGTAAAGTCTTCCCACTCTAGTGCTCTCTCTCTGCAATCCCTCTCCTTTCCCAGGCACTCATTCCCATGCTTGTTCTCCTGCCAGCCCTGGTGTCCCCTTTTCTGTGAACCTACTTTACTCACTAAACTGAGAGTGAATCAAATTGTGTAGCTACTGATCTCCGCACTTTCTGCTGAGATGAATGGAGATTTCAGGAACTGCAGGGCTTCCTTTGCCCAGAAAGATGCCTCTGATCTGTGAAGTATCAGCCCAGGAACCACAGCAAATGTACGATGTGATAAATGAGTGACTGCTGCGTAAGTCTGTCTTAAACACACTGTTTAAGTCAGGCCTTGTTCAAATGTGAGGGTTAAAACATCTTGCTGTGCCTCTGTAAGACTGAGCCTGTGCTCATATGTTTCTTACACAGCCCTGGATTCAGGCTGCATCCAAGCTAAGTTTGGATCCCATATCAGATGGAGACTGGGCTCTACTCCACTCCTCTTATACCTAGGTCTTCCTTCCAAGGGAAGCCCAAGGAGCTGAGCTGGACACCCAAGCATTTCCCGAAAGGGAATAGCAATACCACCAAGCTGTGGGGTACCCTTGCAGTACAGTCACATAGATGGGATACAAATCCTGAAACAGGACTGGGTAGCACATAAACTCAGCCAACAAAGAATCTAGAGCAGGCTAAGAGAAGAAGCAAGTAGCTTTCTCTGAGAGCTGCAACATAAGTTTTTAAGATCCTTTCATGATATTGTGTCATTTTAAGCAACACAAAAAGTGAAACAGATCCCCCAGTCAAACACACCACACCTTTTTAATACTCCTGGTTAGGAAGTTTGCCCAGGTTTCCTAGTACAAGATCACTGAATGCAGGTTAGTCATTATGAGGAACTGGACTGCTGTGGTTATAAAATTATACATTAGATACATTACATTAGAAAGAGAATTGATCATAAACCTATCAATGAACACACGGGAAAAAAAAGAACAAACTATCAGGAGAAAATTATGGGCCAGAGATAAAAAATTAATAGTGAAGTACTCAAAGTGGCAGACTTTTTCCAGGCACAGTTGTACCTCCATTCTAAGATACACAAAAATAACCTAGCATATTTTAAGGAAAAATGTTTCTAGCTGTGAATTTTTGAAAAATAATTTAAAATTTGAGGATTAGATGTGAAAACTACAGATCTCTCTCAAACGCCCTTACTATAGTAGTACTCTAATGAAATTACAGCACTTCTCTTGCTGAAGACTTAGATAGAACACTTGGTCCCAGAGTATGGAGAAATATGAAAAGAAGTAAATGAGGTGAAACTTATTTTCAAAAATATAATTTAAATCCCCAATGCACCTAAACTTTAATTATTTCAGTTTATTTCCATAAATTTAATTTAGATAGGACTATTGTCAACAAATTCATAGTATTGCCACCAAAAGTTCTGAAAGCATTAGTTTCACAAAATCTCAGGTGCATGAAATGGAAAGCATTTTAACTATGCCGCAGCAATGCAAACATAACAAAGGGAAGAACCTGAGAGCTACAGCAGGTGACAGATTGACTGTTTCTTTAGAGTAAAACCTCCCAGTAAGATCTTCCTTCATTTTGTGCAGCATATTCCAAGCAAATCATGGGAACTCCAAACAAAATTCTAACTGGTAGATTTTCAGAAAATATGTAGGGTGAGATGAAACGTATCACCAGAAATGAAATCTTTTTCATTCTTTTTTACTTGACATGTGCAAACTCTTTGCAAAGAAGGAAAGAGGACGGTATTTTGGCCAGTACACAAGCCTCTGTTTCCATGGGGAGCATGTGAATATCCAGAACAAGTAGTTTGATAAGGGATGTGATTTATGAATGCTCGTTTCCCATGGTTTTGCACGAGACGCAAAATCAGAGTTTTGTTTCTCTGCTATCTGTAAAGTACAAGCCCAGATCAAAACTTTGCCTGAAGTTGGCGCATTGTAAGTTGGGTCTTTTTCCCAACTACAATATTCAAATTCTAATATGGGATTAGCTTAGTCTAAAGCTTCCAGGACAACCTAAAAGACTTTATGAAGGCCACTAACTTTCATGAGGCCTAACTGAATGTAATACCTTTTAGGCATTTCCTATATCTCAAATGTGGTTACTTAATTATCTAATGCATCCAAAAACCCTTAAGCTGGAACTCTGACAGACAAATGCAAAGCACAGCTATTTGTAAGTCCTTTCTCTATGAAATCAAGGTAAAAAATGCTTTGGTTTGAGGGACTGTGTAGGGTTTTTTCTTTAAATGCCATGCTAGATACAGGAAACAAACGGGCAAATTGGATCTCTAAAATTTGCATTCATTATGACCATTTTATGAAACTAAGCTGCAAAATGCTAACAAACTTCCCACAAGACAAAGGCAGGTGTTGGTAAATGTAGAAAAAATATCTAGGAAGTGGGGAGAAGTGCCACACTGAGTCAAATCATCAGGTACCAAGAATGTGAGAAAAAAATTGTTGAAGATTGCTACTTTCCTCAGTAGACTGATACGGTACTTTTACATGATTAACATTTCATTCTGGTAACCAGACAACAATGCAGCAATAGAATAAAAGTTCGTTCTTAGACAGTAGAAGTAAGCATTAGTTCATCTTCTTTTTTTCCTATTGTAAAAAAAGCTAAGTACTGTGGAGCCACAGCTTTAATACGCTCCGCAGCTCTTCACAAAAGCCTCAATGAAATCTGCAGCCTGTCATAGCATGACAAGAAGATAATCTGTGTGGGACCTTCCTTTCTGATTAGGAGGTGCTTTCTCTTAATGAGATGGAAAGATAGTCTCTTGGTAAGAAAACCCTTCTCCTCCAGAAAATGAAAACAAATCTTTAGAGAAAGGCTTAGTCAGAATCTACATGGAATCCAGGTTAAATCATTTTCCCTAGGCCTTATACCTACCAAATGTCCCTGCATATATGTAGTTCCTCAACTTCATCCAAAACAGAGTTTTAATTCAGGCAAGATTTCAACCTGCAATATAGGCCTTTGTATCATTACTATCTGAATGTTACTGGATGCTGCAGTCACGTGTCATATACTTTGTCATCTCTAGAGAGAAAGGAAATAAACAGGTGACTCTAAGCCTTGCTGGCTGTAAGTTTTTACCAAATGAATGAAAGGATGAAGAAGGCAGCTGTACTGTTTCTGTTCTGTGGAGGTATTCCTGATTTACAGAGAGAAGTAGGATCTGAGTCAGGTTTGTGACTTCTATTGAATCAGAATTCATATTTTTTTAATGAAAAGAAACATAAGTTTATTTACTTAATAATGACTTAAAAAAAAATAAAGCCTTCTCAACAAATGCTAAGGATCTCTGCGCTCCTTCCTATTACTATTTTTCCATTCTTCAGCATGAAAAAGCAAAGCCTTGAGAGGAAAGAGTAGATAAACTAAGTCCTACATCCCATTCCAGTGACCCATCATCCATGCCAATCTTCTTGGAAAAAAAAATAAAAAAGAATAAATATTCTTCATTTAAAATGCTACCTCTAAAATCTTTAATTCTTTTTACTGCTAGACCACTGTCTACTCAGGAATTATTTAAAACATTTAAAGGTTTGCAGCTTTTTTCATTTTTAGCATTCTGCAACCTTGAGCATTCACCATCTTCCTATACATACTATAGAAGCTCAAAGAATAAAATCTTTATTTGTTCAAGTAATTCTATGAAGATACATACTTATGCTGCCTAGATTATGTAATGAATATACTGACTGAAAATACTGAAATTAGGAAAAAAATTATTTCTCTAATACTTTTCAAATTACAATTTTTAATGGAGATCTGAGAGACTAAGCTTCACAAGAAATTTCAAAAATAATTCTTATAATTATAATCATTATGTTTTAAATATAATAATAATGTAGTATATTATATTGATTCTGAAAGGGAATTTGAACTGAAAATTCAAAATAAAGTTATCATACAAAAATTACATGGTAAAGAAACCATGCAAGGGACAAGACATTCTTCTAACTCACATTCTCAGCCTTGGAAAGATTAAGTCTTGCATCCAGAGTTAAATGTATAGCTTAATAAGAAAACAGTCAAATTTGGTTGGTTCAGGCTTGATTTGAAAATGCCTGAATAAAAATCTACAACACCATTATCAAAAATAAAGAAAAATAAAAGAAAACAAACACAGCACAAAAAAAACCCACCTTAAAACATACACGAGGGATCCAATTTAAAAATAATCTGTAACACTGGGCAGTGAGTAATCTCACAAAGATTTCCCAGGCCCTATGCCAAAGACACAACACTAATACTACCTGTACAAACTCTCTCTATAATGTTGGAAGCAGCACTCCATTACATGGTCTAGCTACTACATTTTATCCCTTTCACATTCAAAGGCTTGTCTCAATCCAAAAAGCAAGCTGCTTCTGCAGAGGTCACTCTCTAATTGCTCCTGTTATCTCAATTTCCACAAACGTGTATGCATCATGTCCTGAGCACGGGCTATGAGCTTTGATGCCACGTGTCCAAAAACCTGCTCCTATGCCATGGTGAAGACTGTTCAGCCCATGATCTCACAGAGCAATAGGAGAACACTTTTTCCCACCTGTTTGGGTTCTGATTTTAAGAGGATCAGTATGTTCTGATTAAGAAGAATCAAGCAGGCTGCCTGTTTCACAAGAAAGCTTCCTGGTTGTTTCAGAATAGGAAATAAGCCTGAAATCACATACTATTTCTTAACATAGTGGTTTGCTAATGGTGACCATGACATTTTCAAACCTGTTGCACTGGAGTGGTTTATCTTTCTTTCAAGGTAACAACAGAGTTTGCTAGCACTGGCCAAAGAAAATAAATGTGTTTTTCACATTTAAAAAAAAAATTACATGACTGTCAAACAACTGACCTATTTTCCAGAGAGAATATCAACTGCCAGTAACACAGGAGGGACCCAAGGCCCACATTGGAAAAAGGAAGTACAAGACCTACTTCTTGTATGAAGTAGCACCACTAGACTACTTGAAATGCACCATAAAGGTCTTCTGGGTCCAGACACATATTTAAATATGTATTGAGAGGCTTATAAAAAGCATACCATGCTAGACATGTAATTAAGTAAATATTAGCATGCTTTATATATGTTGAACCATTTATCTGGACAATATTAATTATCAGATTTACATAAAAGCAATAAGCACTAAGGAGAACTCCTACTACTATATGTGAGACAAGGAAAGACTGAGAAATGAGAGGAAGACATTGGAAAAGCTATTTCATTGCACATTTTGGAAAAAAAATCTTTCCAAGGGCTTAAAGAGATGATGATTTTCATTACACACTCAAAATTAAATGCATGCACTATTTTTTTATTTTTTTTCTTGGTCAACAGGACCTTTAAAGGAGCTATTTCACAAAGAGAAATAACACCTTTGTAATTTTAATGTATGTTTCTGTAAAATGAGAGTGGCAGTTCCACATTAATAAAGCCTGTTTAAAAAACAAAGGGTTTTTTAAGTTTAAAAAAAAAAAGAAAAGAAAAAAAGAAAAAAAAAAATCAGTTGCTGAACTATAGTGAGTAATTAGCCCCTTAGCATCCCCTTTCTCCAGGAATGCTTCCTCCTGAGCTAGCTCTTTTAAATAACTCCAGTCCTGGCTGCCTTTGTTGAGCTTGAAATTGTGCACATATGAGAGAAATTAAGCCCTCATTTAACAGGGACACATGCCTGTCAAGTCCAGAGGAACAAAGGCTGGTCCCTGGGGGCTACTCAGCTCCCTGAGGCTGCCACTCATTCTGTTAGCAATGCTTACCCTTTACAGATTGTGTATAAAACCCAATAAATCATTTCGTCTGCTCTGGTTAATATACACATGAGCCCGGGACTTTCTTCAAAGTATTTTTTTTCTTTTGCTTGCAATTCTATTCGTTTATTAACAAGTGACCTCTGTTTGCCAGAGTGTAGCCAGGTTTTTACCTCTATGTAATAACATTAATGTCTGTGAAGTAAACCTGAAACATTTACTGTTAGAAATAAAGACATTTGATGCTAAATCTATTTCACACAGGAAATGTTTTATTACTCTTTAATGGTCAATAATCATCAGTGTCTATTGTATAAATTACTAGTATATTCTGCTCCTCCTAAAGCTACATCTAAAATGTATGCATATTTCAACTGATAACAAAACAAGGTAAACAATGAAACTATGTATTTATAGCCTTGTCTAGGGAAGAGAGTATTCTCTAAATTAAAACAAACCAAAAAGGAAAGTAATATAACAAGAATATCATTTTAGTTTTGGTTTTTTACAAAGTGTTATCACAAAGACACATCTAGGTGTCCTGAATAAAACAAAAAGAGTCTGATGATTAAAAAAAAATTAATTACACAAAGAACTGAAGTAAACACATGAAAGACAAAAATATTCATATACAATATATCAGCTACTTCTGAGCCCTCTATAGTAGATGGACACACTTATCCACAAATATGAATGTACACATAGAGCAAAGGAATATTTTACAGTGAATAAAAAAAAAAACAAATGAAATGCTGTCATTTCCACAGCATTGAGCTCTTTTTGTATTTAAAAAGAGGGCCTAATTCTGTACTTCTAGTATTAGACTGACATAAGTGGAGAGAACATGAACAACACCAGCTGAGGAAATGGCACCCTGCACTGCATTCAATGAAGCAAAACTCTCACTGAGCATGAGTTTTTCCTTATCCTTGAGTGCAGGATTAAGCCAATACAGACAAGTTGGTGTTGTAGAATAAAAATAAATTAAAGTGCAGAGTTGTATCTTCTTTTCATGAAATGGTGAAAGCAATATTTCAATGCCCGCTATTAACAGGGACCTTTTTTTATTTTGTCCACTCTGCAAACTAACTGACTTTTAACTAACACATTGAACGCACAACATTTCTCAAGCAACAATATTACGCTTTGTATTTAAAACCACAAAATAAAGAAGGCTGACTGTTCTGACAGCTTTAATCCTGACGATACTCGGAGACCCAAGTAAAAAGAAACTGGTACAGCATGGAGTTTTCCCTGCTCAGCAGGCAGAGAAAAAGCAGTTCTGGATTTGATAAGTGAAACCAAATATAGTCAATGGTTATATGCTAAAGCCTTGCAATTAATGGAAAACATCAATGGTCCAATGAACTTGCATATCAGTGGGGTCTTTGAGAAGGCCTTTTCTCCCATCTTGTTAAAAACTCATCAACTATACAAGTCACAGCTTTTATTTTTTTGTGTAAAGAATCGTGCATGTTCCACTGTTGTCAGAGGGGAATATGCGTAAGATATCAAGACTCCAGGTCCCATTTATATATTAAAAATACCCTGTGCATGTTGTTACTGATATTCCTTACTCCAAATTTGTGTCATTGTAGCAATGGAAAGCACCAGATAGGATTATTACCTCAAAATGAGGTGCTTTACAACTATGAAGCGCTGAAAGATCCGATGGTCAGAAAAAAGTGTTGTTACTGTATATTAAAATCAAGATATTAACAAAAAATTACCTTATGAAAGCAAATTTCTGTAAAGAAAATATGCTATTATTCCATGCCTCCATGCCTCTGCAACACTAAAAGTGACAGAAATGCAATAAATAGCCTACTTCTTAGTAATAAAAATTGTACAATGCAATGTACCTGTCTACATTGTTCAACTTAATAGGGATCTACAAGCTTCACCTCCACCATATAAATATATATAAAATGCATTTCTGAATTATTAACTGAACAGAAATCAGAAAGGAAAGTGTGTCTAGTATGCAGTCACAGTAACAGTCGGGAATGATTCTGCAAGTATAAGTCAATGAAAAGTAAGCCACTTTCAGCAAAAATAAGTGTGTCATAAAAGTAGTTGCCATTCTTGAAAGAGTCTGGCTAAACCCGATTTGTGTGAGTAAGGATTGGTTCAAATCAAAACCCCTGATCGAAAAGTCACAAAACAACATAAAGTCTTTCATTTGAGCAGAATTTGTTTCATTCCTCAATGCCCATGTCAGATTTATCCGAGTAACAGAAGACCCGTTTCTAGAGTAGGCCATAAGCAAGCATTACCCAGGCTGGATTTTTCCCCTTGAGCAAAAGCGATCAGGAACTGAGCCACTTTATCCACCTACTCTTTACTCTTTGCATCAAAATGCAAAACGTTCCCGTGAAAACAAGGGAGAATATGCTAAGGTGTTATATGCTATGTATGCCACTGACATAATACTTTAATAGGATATGCTGTAATTTCCTGCAATTAATATCTTAGCAGAGCTATAAAGGCTTTTTTCCAAAATTATACCATTGCATTTACAACACTAAAATTAACGTTGTGTCAACCTTTCCATTATAAGCCCCCTTTTTCAGAAGTTTATAACTTGACTGTAAAAATATATTCTGGCCTAAAATGTGGCATGCAAGATCTCCATTTAAAACCAGCCATTTTGGTTAAATAAAAAACATTATTTAATGTCTGTTTCAAGTAAGTCTCTTGAACACCTTACAAACTGCAAGGGACCGCCAAGAAATGTAGGCATTCTTTGAATAAAAAATTATTTTCTCTCCACAATAAGCCACTGTTCAAAGGATGTTTCACAACCATGGAATTTGCTCTACATCAGTAAGGAAAACACATGGATTTGGGAAACCACAGAATTCACTGAGCGCAGCCTCTCCACTTGCATCTTTCTCTATGACAATGGCTGTACTTCTGGTCAGCAGTTCGGCCACATGGGAGACTCAAGCCAGCTAAAATGGTTTTCATTTGAGTCCGGGCAGCAGGTGAGAGGAACGAACAAATATTTCTCTGGCTGAAGTGGATTCACTGGGGCTACAAGCTCCAGCAGAGTAAATTAAGGCAAGTGATAAATTGACAGAAAATCATGATAAAAAGTACAATCAAGATGTTAGAGGACCACCCTATGAATTCTGAAACCACAGATTTCAGGTCTGTCAAATTTCATATAAGAACTGAATCGAGTCACTTCGGAAATTTAACTAAGGTGCTTAAATTAGGAACCTCGTTGTCTAATCAACAGAAGGTAATTCGCAGCACCTGGACTGCTTTATATATGGAGCCAAAAGTCCTAATTCAGTCACCCAAATTAGATATCTAAAATTAGATGCCCCCAAATATCTATATGCTTTTTATTCTACCTCAAAAGAGTGTTGTGAGGATAATACACTTCAGCTTATGAGACACTCAGATATGCAGTTACAGAGGAGATGAGTATCCTGAAAATATATCACCAATAAAATTCAATGAGATGGAAAAGGCAAAGCTAGAAATGTGATAGTAGCGTTCTTCATACAAATCACTCATCAAAGCAAAAACAAGTGCCGCACCCCTCTTCTGAGAACATTTTATTTCTATATTTATATTATATACATTGCTTTGTCAAATACAGAATCTCAGTCGATGCTTAGGCTATTAGGTATATATTGCACTATTTTGTTAGCTGTAGCAAGTAGCCACACTATTCATTTATCTACCTGATCTAGATTTTAAACTAACTATACATTCCTCTAACTGGTTAATCTCTCATTTGCAGAACAAAAATGACTAATACATTTCTTTAAAATAAAGTTCCCTAACTCAGAAGTGCCCTTCCATACTATGAGGCGGTGATGTGTCTCAAGATGGATTTCACAGTTCACCATCAACTGTGAATTTCTTTGCTTTTATTATTTAGTGTTACAACTTTAATGTTTTCTTATACTGTCATTTTGGGTGGGTGAATAAGATGAATTCAGCATTTCATAATGCAGCATTGTATACTGTTTACATCATTTATTTTCTTTTTACTGAATGATTGCAAATTTCAATTTAAAGTTAATAACATTTTGTGGGAGTTACTGCATGTGAATTAAGCATGGTGATGTCAGTGCATCCCTCTGGAATTTAAAAGATATTTCACTGTGTTATATCATGTGCCGCACAGTATATCAATTTTTATTTCCCATCCCTCAAGTATGGAATGCACACTGTGTAACTTCTAGATTCTCAATATAGACATAATTTACCCAAGCTGTGCAAATGCCCAACTTGCTGGAGATGATATATACAAGATTTATATAAAAGACTAGTTCGTTCAAGGAAGCAAAAGCCTTGCATACAACACAAGCCATTATATTATCTAATTATTTGGGGAGAGAGGTTTCTATTGTTACAAACACAAGGAAATAGTGTGTAAACTGCAGTCACAAACCAATTTTTCCTTACTTCAACAACAACTTTAAGATTAGATAGATAAATCCCAGGCAAGGCCATTTACCTTCCTTGAGAATTATGTTTTGACATTTTTGTGAGTGTCTGGATTTGCTGGTTGTGTAAGACAGCAAATATTAGAAATATTCATTCACTTTACTTACATCAAGTGTATACCAAATGTTAAACAGCATCTAGTTTGCTCATTTGCTGGATTGCACATACTACTACTTCCTTTATGTGAATTCATAATTCTTGAATGCATTCAGAGAGTAATGCAGTTACTTATTTCTTGCAGTGATGACATTAAATATATTAAAAATAAGTTTTTATGCTCAAATTGCTTCAGTAATATATTCACATTCTGGAACATTCTCACAATTACAACTAAAAACCACTTTGATTCCTTAGGCCAGGATTTAGTCCATCTGATAAATTTAAGGTTTTACTGTGGGATTTCAAGAAGTACTTTACAATTTATTTGCTAAATGCTTTTGGCCTTTTTATGTGGGGCTGTACTTCATCATTTTCCTCTAAATACCTGCTTCTGCAGACAGAAATTTTAACCTCTGATATCATCACATTCCAGTCTTTCCTGTATATCTGAATATCTTCATAAATCATGTAATTTCAATACTAACTTTTATTAACTATTTTCTTTACTCAGTATCTCCTGATAAGTGTGTCAAATAGTCAGGGAGAAGAGGAGGGGAGGGGTGCCATTTAAAAAAAAAAAAAAACAAAAAACAAAAAACCAAAAAACACTACCCAAACCTGATTGTTTTTCCTCTTGGCCATCACACGGTTGTCAATCACAAAAATCATCACTGAAAAAGTAACTAATTAAAAATGAAAGGCAAATATCTCAAACATTTTCTGTAAGTCCTGGAATATGTTTCAATGTAACACTGATGTAAGACATGAAAAAGAGCTGGCATGCCCAAATGGTTGCCGGTTTTTTCCACATACATCTGTTTGTCTAATAAAACAAATTACATCTCCTAAAATCCATGCCACATTGATATCTTTGATATTCCAACCACAACACTAACATCGTAAGTCCTTCCTCGCTTGAGGTGCTCAATTCTGCAAAGCCCACTTACATTAGTAACATTGAACATACAAGTCATCAAATACTGGCTGTACAAGTATTACTCAAGCAAGTAGGACTTCACAGGATCCGTCCTGTGGAATAGGCTGCCAGTTGGCACAACTTCCACACCCAGTTATCCACTTTAGTTGGTGCACATGCCACTTAGGAAGGAAACTGGTTTTCTGTGCTGGAGTGAACAGTACATTACTACTGTGTTATTCCAAATATTGCAATATTGAAAAGAGAACATCATGAAGACTGATAGTGGGGGTGATGTGGACCTGTGCTACCAGAGGAACAGCACCAGAGAGGTTCAGAGCGTAATCTCTGCCAAACTCTTTGGGAGGTAGGCCAGGGTGTCTGGCTTCGCAAGCAATGAGGCTGCCATGGCACCTTGTTCCACACTCTGTTGGAATGGGCAGACCACCTGCCAAGAGTGACCCCTGGGCAGCACTACAGGTGGGCAGCAAGTATTTGCTTGATCCTCTGCTGTTATTCAGGGGCTGGTTATGATCTGCCTCTAAATTAAAAGGGCTCAAATCTGAGGCCGTTCTGTAAGCAAAAGCTGTAGAACAAGTGTTTGGGCTCAATAGAATCAATGAGATGTTAGCCCCTGGCTTTGGCACAGCCTCAGCTGAGAACAATCTCGTAAGCCACTGGCGAAAGCACAGCACAGCACGCCCCAAGCAAACGAAGCAGCAGGACTTAAACTGGGGTTGCCTATGTCTTCATTTTTAATTTTAAAACACACGTGGGAGAGGGAAAGTGGGAGGACAGCTACTATCATTTTCTGCATCAACATGAGCCTAAGAAACAATGACATTTACTTTGGTTTAACTAATTTCTGCACATCAGATCATGTTCAGCACCCATGTGCCAAAGTCCTATTCTTCAAGTCTGTTGAAATACCACTTTTCAAAACATGTGTGCTAACATTTGGCCAACACCACCACAAGATCATTTTATTAACTTGTAGCTCGTTTCATAGACTGCTGCTCATGTTGCTAACATATGCTATTCTACCATTTACTGCTCTATAATTAGAGAAGTCATATGAAAGAGATACACAAGGCTTAATTTTTGCATTAAATACAATTTGTTTAGACTCGGGTAGATGAAATAAGAAAAAAGAAAAAATGTCAAATAGTGAATTAGGAAACTGCAAGAGAGTTAATTTAACTCTTAAAAGGTCACAGTAAAAAATTTTAAAAACCCAACACCCCCTCATTACTGCATACAGTTTTGAGGATTGAGGTAAGAGTCAAATCCAGAACTACATCCTGCTTTGCCAGGATAAAACTTGTTTCCAGGGACTGAGGGCCTCAGGAGCAGAGCAGCTAGCAGGATCCTGGCAAATGGAAAACCAAGGTGAAAGATCAGAAGCTTGCAAGTAGCACTGGAGCGTGAACCTTTTGCACAGTGTGTCTTTTTGCTTAGGCCACCACTACGCTGTCATGCTAAAGCATTTGTAGTACAGAAGAGGCTGAATAAAGGATAGAGAGCATCACTAGAATATTTATTATAGCATATGCTGCTCAGAGAAGGTAAGGATCCTACATCATTTCTCTTTCCATGCAGCTGACAGAAAATTCCAAGCCAGCCAGTCACAAAGCCTTTTATTGGGAAAAGCTGGCCTATAATAGATCTTTTGCTTGAGTGATTATCACATAACGACTTTAGAACTCATTAATAAGCCACTATGTAGTAATAAATAAAATATGAAACGTTTGACTTTGATGTTTAGCATATTTGTCTTTTCTCCATTGGATCAGTTTCAATTTACACCAAGCAAGTTATGAGCTGGACAGGAGCTGTGATGCCACACCTACAGCAGAGCCCCGTGAATTTGAATCAGCGAGTTAGCAGCCAGTTACAAGTTACAGGCACATAACAGAATTTCTCTCTTCCATGTGCACACAACTGCATTGAAGAAGGGAGTTAGACGCATATTATTTTTAATACTAAACTGTTTAAAAAGCAGTAAAAATCAATATCAGTGATGGCCAGGAATCAGTTCACAAGGAAACTGGAGTTTAAGGGAAATCATCCTTTCTACTGTAAATTAATAAACTGCAGCTATAGTTTATGAAGCCACCACAATATTTAACATTCTCTACTGCCATAATCTTGACTGCTTATAAATTACAGTACTTTTACCTATTCTTTAATCCAGAAACATCATTATTAAAATGTTTGATGGAGGCTGCAGTGCATGTATCATTACTTGTAAAAGTTAATTAGATTAGATAAAAGAAATAATTAGATTTGCATTTTTATCCTGGTTTTAAACTTCCAAAGATCACAACAGTATGCCTGTAGGCAATTAAAAACAGCATACAGCAGTGAAATATAAAGGCAAAAAAGGTCTGTTTTTCCTGGCTAATTCATGATTGAAGATACAATTACAAAATATTTTAAGGGTTTGCTGAAGCTGGGGGCTATTCCTGGACTTCTAAGCTTTGTTTATAACTCTCTCTCTCTTTCAAGGGAGTATCTGATCTGCGTACCCTGCCAATAGAAGTATCAAATTGCTTTTAGTGGCTTTATTTGGTCCTGTGCAGAGCTTGCTGGAAGGGGATCAGTTTCATGATCAATAACAAAACAAAACAAAAAAAAAAGGAAGAAAAAGAAAAGAAAAAAAAGGTAGGCGAGAATATTCCCCAGTGCTGGAACAGTAGCATTGCCATGGTTTTTGCTTGTCAACCCTAGACAGAGTTTACAAAGAGAGACAACCACAGAGTGTAACTGAACTGACAATAACTAGATTCCAGACTGTGCATTTTCAGCAAGCTCTCTGCAAGGAGCTTTAACCTGTCTCCAAAAGGCAATAAATGAAAGGTTTGGCTCTTAAGATTGGAGGTCAGTTACATACTTAATGATGAAGCATATCTTTAAATCTATTTCTACTATTATTATCCTAGCAAAAAATTAATTAACCAGGTCAGGGAGGCTATGAAGGCTAATGTGGAATGTAATTATTCCTGATCTTTAGACATGTACTTCACATAAAGAGATAGTCCTTATTCAGCTCACCAGGTACCTCAATTGTCAGCAGTTAATCATGGATAAGAAGAGAGACTCATTGGCTCAGTCTCTTAAGTTTTACTTACAATTCAAATGATTTCTATTCAAAGACAGTTTAAATAGTTGTAATTTTATGTTACTATTCCTTTGTCTGTTTACTATCACTGTAATCATATTCACTCTATTTGACTGAAACAGAAAATGTAAGAACATTTATATGAAAGTAGAACAGCATGAATGTATAGATTAAAACTAGAAAGAATTACTATTAGGAATAATTTCTAGTGGCTGAATTAAAACAGAATACTTATGAGAGCAGAGAAAACCAGTTTTGCTATGCAATGATAATCGTACTGATTCAAACAGAAAATGAAGTGTTCTGCAATGAGCATAGTAGAGAGGAATAAGGTACGGACAAAAGCAGATTGGACCATCTGTCAAAGTAATACTCATCACAGGTTTTTGCAGAAAAGCTCAAGAACCACTGTTTCTTTTAAAGATTACACCCACTGTTTAGGACTTGCCCTGATGAAAGCTGCCCACCAGAGGAGGGAAGCCCTCAAACTTTCATCCCTTAACTCCACACACACTCCCATTCCCAGAAGCAAATCCTGGAGCAACACACTCCAAGCATCAGTAGGATCCATCTCCCTTGCTCAAATGGGCATTGTGGGGCTCAGAAACAGTCCCCAAGCCTTATTCTGTAAGGACTGAATTCTAGTAATAAGGCACAGGGATTTCAGGGCCTCAAGAGATCTTTGGAACCATTCAAGAAATGCAAGTCTTCCCTTCTTCTAATGTAGTCTTATCTTCATGATATACCTCCAAATTCCTCCTTTAACCAGCTTTTTCATTTATTCCTAGATATTATTGCTTCCTTTGCACAGGCAAAGAGATGTTATTGAAATAGTCTCATTTTGTCCTCTCTACTTTAGGAATTAATGGATTTTTATTTTAAAAAAATCTTAATCAACCTCATCTTACTTGCCCCACAAGTTGCTTCTCAACTTTATTTCGCACTGAAAAAAATGATTTCTCCACACAGCCCTGCTGAACAAAGAACTTAATTTGGCATACTAGATTTCCTCTCATCTCTGTGGACTCCTCTGTAGAAGAGTGTTTATGAACATTATCAGCTAAAAAGTAATAATACAGTGCATTTATTTGAAACTTTTCATTTAAGATTCTCAAAACATTACATTTGAATTGAGGAAAAGGAAACAATCTGCCTAATCTCAGATAATCAGAGACAGGACTGAAGACAAGTCCAGATTTCCACTCTATACAACATGCAAAACTGTTTTCCCCAACACATATACCCTGAAAGAAACATTAGCTTCACTTAAAAAACATGAGATTATTATGCAAAACATTTAATGACCTCTGTACTCTTAAATACCTAGGTAGTTTTCATACATTAAGCCTAGCTAATGTCCTCTTTGCTCACAGATTGTTGACAAAGCTTTGGACGTAGAACAAGTCTGGAGTAAGGTACTCCAGTAAATGGTCTTAAAACTGAAATAAAACAAACAAAAAACCCCTCAACCAGTTAAATAAGGTGCTAAAATGATTAAATAAACAGATAATATACATCACAATATAAATAATAAATACCAAAAACAATTCTGAGTAAATTAAACCAATAGTTGTCCAGGGAAGTATGTGTTTTACTTAAAACGGATTATTTTAACTTTTACATGTGGGTGCAAAAAATCTTTTAAGCCCCATCTAAAATAATTCCTAATTGTTTGAATGGTTAAATAAACTGGATTCACTTACTCACAGAAACTATTGTTTAAGAATTAGCACTATACTCAGAAGATGACAGTGATACACTGTGTGTCTCGTGATGAAAACATTGCATCAGCAATGCCCCTCTCCTGCATCCTGGAGAACACCCTGTACTTGCCTCCAGTAGCTGTGCCACGAATAGGCCCATGCCCAGCTGAAACTGGCACCTCTGCTACCCATATTTTGTAACCTCCTCAAAACACGTGCATCAGGGAAAAGCATTATTGTTTTCCCACACCCACAAAGTACAGAGAAGAATCCACACCAGTCTATGAAGGTAATCAGTTTTTGCCGAAAGTGGTTACTCAAGAGTCTTTAAACAAACCTTCTAAATAAAATCAAGTTATTGAGGACAGTTATAAATTCTACCAAGCCCAAAATCTAAATGAAGAATGTAAGCATATCATATAAATTTTGTTTCCCTCTCAAGACAGAGAGAGCGTGATTCACCTCATCTCTACACTAAAGGCATCGGCATGACTGTCCTTCACAGTTAAGGGAGAGAAACAGCCATTTTAGGGAACAATTTATCTGATATATTTTAAATACCTACTTTAGAATAAGACAAATTGCATCCTAAAACTATTCACTTTGCTTCTCTTTGCTCACTATAAGCACAAACTGGATATTTAATTGAGGCAGGGTCTGTACTGCAGTTACCTATTTTTGATATGATGAATCCCACCCAGAGTCACCAGTGTGACCTCAGAATTGTTACTGAGGCTTCTTGGGAAGACGGTGGGAGATGACCTGGGAAAACCAGCACAGCACCGCTTCTCTCACCTGCCTCCTGTTGAGAGAAGTATCTCCATCCTTGCTATAGCCCTTAAGGAGCTACACATCTCAAACTGCAACACTCATAACCAATTCTACAGCATCAAACCTACTATGAACTGCAGAGGCAACTTTAGCAACTACCTTCTCTCTCAAGCAACTTCTGCCACAAGACTGAGAAAGAAAAAGCAAACAAACAAACAAAGCAGAACCATTTGGCTCACAAGCAAATGCACTTTGTAAGCTGGTGTTTAGCCTAGAAGACAATCTCCTAAGAAACTTTCTTTTAGCAATCTCCACATAAGACCAATGTATGTTTGAGATGGCATCTGCCCAAGATGCCTAGCACTTCATACTACAGCCTACAGTGTTCCTTGGGCAATGAGATGCCCACTACTAATCTGGCTAACTATCTGGGAGAAGAAATGGTCCTCACTGCCTCAAATACACTACTTAGACTCATGTAAATATAAAGATCATAGATAAATAAAGAGGCCAAACTACTAAGGAGATATGGCATACAACTACCTTATACTGGCAAGAATTTTGAAACAGATACAGGGAAGGATCACCAAGAAATAATTTAGCTTATATGAACAGAATAAACTGTGAAACACTTCTTTGCATACACGGCTAGGAAAGGTTGGGAGAAAAAAAAACACTTGTAGAGGGTGCAGCACTGTGTAAGAGGAAAGTTGGAAGAGAGTAAGAAAATGAACAAACAACATATTCTAAAATGAACTTACAACCTATTCTAAGACCACATTTCCCTGGAAACAGGGGAAGGGTAAAGCTACTGGAAAATATTAGCTGAACTGAAACATAAAGTACCTTTGAACTTTTTACTACAGAGCACATAGTCCCCAGTAAAACGTAACCAAATTCTCCAAACAGAAACAAAAATTACCTGGTCATGATTCCTCTTTCTGGGTCTTAATTTTTTTAATGAATTCTTAAAATTAGAAATCTCTCATAAAAATAATTGTTCTGCTTGTAGACTCAGCTAGGTTTCAGTCTTAGATTTATGCCAAGTAAAAGTTACTTTTTCATTATTTTTTGTTTTCTGAAGCCATATAAAAAATAATACAGACGATGGTGCACTTTTCCTTTCACAATTCTTATGCCTCTTCCCTTCTTGATGTACACCTACTATAAACAACTCAGTCTTCTAATAGGTAACGAAAGTAATGGCACTTTAAAATTCAATTGTGTTTCTCATATGAGGTATTAACACATTCATGTTTGCTAAATAAACTCCTTAAAAGTGTAACTGAAACTGTGTTACAACATTTTTAAAAGCTTTTACAAGCATTCCTTTGGGATGGGGGAAAGAAAAACTTCAGTTTTGGCATCTAGTGACATAGCAATCAGCTAATCAAGGGAAAAAAATGAATAGCCCAAGCTTATGAGAAATGATTGGCAGCACAATCATCTGTCAGACCAAACTGAAATATTTAAATCAATGAACAGGCCCATGGAAATGCTTTCAAAGTAAGTAGCAGATAAGGTAATATAGTCATATGTCAACAATGACTCTCTATCCATGTCACTCCCTACCCACATATACCTGCACAAAATTAAACCAGGTTCTGAGTACAAGTACAGACAATTAAATATCTCCAGAACACTTCCAGATTCACAACAGTGCTATTACTCCAAAGATACCTGGAATACATATGCCTGTGGGTCTTTGTACATAAATAGACTGGTCCTTAGTACTGTCCTACTGTTTCAATTTTGCTTTTGTAGAACAAGGAATTCCATAAACAAAGATTGAGATTCTTTTTTTACTTCACACAGTACAAGTCAAACTGATGGCAGATTTCAGAATTATGACAAGATGATGAGATTTTAAAATAGTTCAAAACTTTCAGAAGAAAACTCTGCTTTATTAAAGTTCTTTGCACCAGAAAGATGTTTGACAATAATTTTCTAAGACACGAAGAGCTCCCATAAAGAGCATCTTTACTGAGGCTTGTTAATAAAGCATGTGGCTGCTTTATTTTAGACCCTTCCCTCTCCATAAATGAAATTTAAGTATAATCAGAAGAGAGCAATAAAATACACTGACCTGAATTTGCTGCTGCAGTAGATTGATTTTGTGCTGCTGTTGCAGAAGTTGCTGCTGTTGTCTTGCAATCTATTAGAAATAAAATTTCCATAAAATTAAAACAGTAATATTGAAAATTCAATACTATTGAGTGAAAAATCATATTTGTTATTCTTCATTATATTTTATTAAGCATATTAATTTTTCTCTGATGGGGGATATTTTAGAGGCAAATTTAAATTCAACACAAAAATCTAGTTAACCAATAAGAAATATATATTTTAAGCAGTGAGACCTCAACTCTGCAAAGCACAGAAACAAGTTTATTTGTGTGCATGTGAATAATTTCATTACTGTTCAACAAAGCATATAAGCCCGTGGTGATCTTTGACTATGAAGCATTACTGTGAGCTACAATGGGAATGAAACATATGCTTAAAATTAAGTGCTTTTCTGAATGGGGATGGGATTACGCAGGTGCTTAAGGTTAAACACACATTTTCCTGCTTTGCTGAACTGGAGCCTTAGCTTGTATTAATAGATGTTTCACTATTCAGCATAAGCTTCTCGGGTAAGCTTCTCCGACTTCATTCACTATAAGCAGCACATTACTTCACTTGTAAATCTCCAGAATCATCCTTGGAACTGCTTAGGGAAGCAGAGCCTTATTCTGTGTAAAAGCAGTACCTGGCGCTCAGTAAGTCATCCTCCACACAATCCTATGAAATACATAGAAGTTCTTACACTCATTTGGTAGATTCAGTAAGGGATTCTCTAACATAGATGGAGAGAGGCAAATGTTCAGGGCAGGGAACACTAAGAGACTGGTGAGAGAATTTGCCACAGATATCCCTTCTACCTCCATGATTCCCACAAATCATCCAAAATCATCATGCCAGAGCAGAAGGGAAATAGGATCCTGCCCTCAGACCACAGAGCTGCTCCCTGCAGTGGGTGATGTGGATGGCAGCCACAGGGGAGAAGCCACAGGGAGCTGGGGGAACAACTGGAAGTTCTGCTTTAGAAGGGTAACTGCAGCAGACTGAAATGAGGACAAGATTTGTGTTTCCTGGAAATCCCAGCCTCAGCACTTCTGCTACCTTCGTTTCTCAAGTATCATTTCCCCTCTTATAAATATTTATCTGAAGCAGAGGAATCACATAAAACAGTTGATGACAAAGGTAGTTTGGTCACTCAGATCCACTGTTTCAGTTTTGGCAAAAACACTCCCTGTCTCCTTCCCCAAGATCTTCTGAGCACACTTACTCTATTATAAACAGAGAAAGCTAAGTAAAATGTTTTTATGATAAAAAAATTACAGAAATGTAGCTAGGTTGGTTTGGAAATAAACAATCACATAGTTTTAGTGAAAACTGTTCAGATTACCTAATAAGGAATTTGCAGTCACATATTAACAGTTTGTAATTGTGCACACATAGAGATCAAGATTGTCATGTCCTTAATTTCTCATTCTGTCATATGGAAATGATTTTTTTCACTTAAATTCACCATCTTTTTTTCAGTTAAAACTCACTTTTGTATGAGAAACCAACACAAAATTCATATATATTTTGTCTTGCACATGGCCTCAAGGAGTCAGATAAAGGTCTACATGATTCTGGGGCTGGATCAAGGCAAAGTGCCACACAAAAATGGAGTCAAGCAACTCTCAAAGATCACTACACTGATGCTCCTAACAGGGCTCAAACTCCTTTTAGGAGCCTGGTGTTCAAATATTTCTGGATGAACCTCCCAATCAAGTCAATAAAATATGGTGAGTGAAGACTGAAGGAGCAGACCTTCATGTGGGAGTGAAAAAGGTAATTCAGAGCTAGCAGTCCATGAGCCCAGGTAGCTTAGGACCTGTGGTATATGTTGTCAGTACAGTGGTCAGCAGTGGTGTCTATGCTTAGTAAAGTAACTCTAATGGTAACAATGCTATAAAGAATATTTAAAACTAGTATGAGTGCTGGAGTTACTATTTTTAATGAGTAGTACACCAATTGTGTCATTTCATCTTAGAAGTTTAATGCTTGTAACTAAAGTCTGTCGGGTTTATGCCCCTGCTGCTAAAATCTCAAAGGTAAAAGATTATTACAATATGCAGCTTCAAAAGGGAGTTATTTGTCATTTCACACTGAAATCAGAGCACGAAGCTACATCACAGGCCATTCCTTCTCCGTGCTGTATCGTTTTTCCACAGGTACACAGTTCCCTATGTCCAGAATTGTCTGGAGCTGCTGGTGACCTGGGTGCAGCTTAACATGGTGGGGAGGAGATTTTTGTTTACATCTGTAAAGGCACTGATCTGCCAGAGTTCTGAATGCTTGGGAACAGCTTTTTGTACCTGTATATACAATGTAGTACCATTTAAATAGGCATTTCCTGATTAAAACAAGAAATATACCGCAAGTAACTAATCTCAATGGTTCCTTTTAGATGGAGAAGTACTGTGATAGAAAATGCACCCAAGACTCTGCAATGCAATTACCATAGCATCGTCTTGATGTATAGGCTTGACACAGTAAAGTAGGGTACACAAGCACCATGTGGCTCAAATTCTGAATTTTATTTGCCTATCGGTTGAGCTACATGCTCGCTTCATTGAGCATGACAACCTAGTTTTAAGTGTCATTTAATTTTCATTTTGAAATATAATTACAAAGTGTTCACTGTAAGATATCACTCGTCTGCAAATGTGTCAAGATTAATTTGTGCTAGCTTATTCACAAGTGTCAATAGTTAATTACTGTGTCATCTCTAGATGGCTAAATGACATTCTAACTTCTGATTTTTTACAGTGTTCCTTTATGTTATTTTCCATTAGGGGATGAGTCCATATTCCTACATGTGGGCAAATACCCAAGCACATAAAATACCAGACGTCACAACTCATTAAAATCAACAGAGCATATATTGCTGTATATATCCTATAAAATATATTTTAACTGAAAAGATAATTCTAGTAATAATGTCAGATTCCTAAAAACCACACATTAATTTGGATCAGTCTGATCTAATGCCTAGGGGACTAGTGTATGGGATCATTGTTGTTACATTTTTGTTCTGGGAGAAAAGGACAGCTCTTTGGACACGTGCATTTTTGAAGCAAACAAACAAGCAAGCAAAAAAACCATCAACAAAAAAAGGCACAAATAAAAAAGCAAACCCTTCACAATCTGAACAAACAAATCAAACCTTACGTGTAGACGATATCTGAAGGTATGAGGATGCTTAAGGTTTTTTGTTTAATTATTTTCTTGTCAAAAAGAGAAAGACATATAATGGCTATAGTCTGGCTTATTTGTAACTTTCAAAATTGCATCAATGCAAGAAACAAGAACTGTGAAATCTATCAAATGCCTTTTTTGTCTAGGAAATAAATTATTTTAATATCCACTCTCCCCCCTTTTTTTTTCCCTCAGAGTCCTATGTATCTCCTCTTTTTGGAAAAAAAAATAAATATGTAGCTCCTGAGGATATTTAAGCTCTTCTACTAAAAAATACGAAAGGAAACACCAAGCAGAACAGTATTTTTGATAAGCATTCCGCATTAAATGTTTTCACAGGTTTCTTTCTTGAAGCCTCACCTGTTCTTGCTGTTGGCGAGCAAGGTCCATTTGCTGCCGTTGTTTTTCAATTTGTGAGGCTGCCAGCTTTTTCTGTTCATCGTGGGCAGCCAGGAGCTGCTCCCGTAAGCTGATCAGCTGGGTGATCATAGTAGAGAGCTGTCGCTCTTTTTCTGCCAGGCTTTCTGGTGTACCTAAATGTGCAGGAAAGATATACTGTAAATATGAGATAGACAATAGTTACAAAGCAATACTTATTTAAAAAAAAAAAAGGCTGAATCACCAACATTATTATTTCAAACAGCAGCTTGAATATACATTCTACTAAAAAATCTCCAAAGAATCTAACACATAGTTTTGTTGTGCTCTCATCAGGGGAGCATGTAACAGAAATTGGAGCAGAAAAGACATAGATTATTACTTCTTTTTCTGATAGGAGTAATTAATGATACACTTTATACAAATCCCTATACCTTTTGCTCCTAAATCTGCCCACTGTGATAAATACATTCAGAGTTTATTAGACATGACTTTCCTTCACTTTATATTTTTGGCTTTTTACCCCAAGTATGTACAAATGCTAAAAAATAATTTAAAAGATGCTGTTTGGTGGAAGAAGCAGTTTAATAGTTTATTGATCATTTTTCTAAAACACCCATATATCTGGTAGGTCATTTAGGTAAATGTAAGCTTTGGTTGTGGAATGTGTATTAAAAATGAGCTTTGCTTGTCCCCAAGAGAAACAGCTAACCTGAGAAAATGGCTTAAAAATTTTCATTTAACTTTCAAAGTTTACTCTACAGAGAGCACTTAATTAATATGAAACTACGGTACATTTATTCTTTGCACTAATGATGCTTAATGGTCTGTTTATGGGCAAATTGCATGGGTCTCATAAGTAGAGAGTACAGGGTCCTTTTGCAAGTCAATCTGAAAATATCACATCTTATATATGAACATATTACACTGTCAAAAACTGCAATGTCAGTTCCTATATTTGAGCCATACACTACATTTTGTTGTGAGCACCTCAGACCCACAGCTCTGTAAGAGGCAATATAATTACAGTAAGATAGCAGTTCAGAAATATTGGAGGAGAATTTGAAAGAGGTTTAAAGTGGGATAAATAAAGGAATTTTAGGTTGTACAGGAGAACTAGAGTTAAAGAAGAAGAACTCCAAATCAAGAACTAATCAGGCCTGTAATCTGCCACAATTACATGGGAAGCGGCACAAAAGAGAGGATATTCACAAACTTCCTTTCCTCAGTTCACAATGGAGGACGGTGATAAAGAAGTCACAGGACTTTTGAAGAGGAAAAAAAATGTGTGAGGAACAGGACCTGGGAGGGAATGGAGAAACTGTCACCAAAATTATGACTCCACCTTCTTCCCAGGAGTAAGATGAATATCTTCTAGGGAAGAGAAGAGACTGACAGGTTTCATAAGGAAGACAAAACAGACTCCTGCCAAGCAGGGGACAAACCCAAGATTGTCTACTACTATCTACACTGTGCTATGATGGGACCAGTATGATTCTCACACAGAATTTCATTTGCAAAAGCAGCACACAAGAAGACTTCTAATTCTAATTGTTTTATATGGAAAAGAGAAATCACATGGCTTAAGCAAACTCACAGAAAAAAAGGGTACCTGGCTTCCTGTAGATTTAGTAATTGCATTTAGCAACAAGATGCCTTTTATCCACTATTAACTATCTGAGTTTTAAGAGTTTCCAACAACCTGATGTTTCAGTACCATATAATGCCTAATTTTCATTCAGCATGCTTGTGACACGAGTCTCCAGAAGAGGAAAATGTGTAACTTCTGCTGCTGCAGAAATTTTGGAAAGAGTTAGTGATTTCCTTAGTCACAAGAAGTATGATGGATGCATGAAGATGAAACTGAAGGACATTCTACTATTCAAACTCATTGCAAAACTTTAGTGTGATGTGCATGACTGAAGCAACAAAAGTTCTATGCAAATATCTGTTTCAAAACAATAAAAACAACAAAAGATTTTTGAAAGCAAGCTTAGGCAGGTATGTGGCCAGGAAAATGCCTGCACTGAAGGTACTGCCTTGCCAGGATCCATTAGCATGTACTGAGCTCCACACTGCTGACATCTGCTCAGTTTTCTGCAACTTCACTATAGACTTCTCTTAACCCTCTTAAACTGTGTTATTCAGTCTTGAAGATTTTTCACAACAGTTCAAAGGTTATTTAGGCGGGTTTGAATATGCTATTGTATACTGAAATTCATTTTCATGGGTAAAAGACTGTTCTGCCAAAGAAAAACTCCCTTGCCCATTGTGATTAGAAGAGATCAACCACTCCACCTATTTTAGAAAGCCAATAGGAAGCAACCTGCTGCCTCAAATGATACTTATTGCCCTCCACTGCCACCTGGGAAATGACAGCTTGAGACTTTCACATCTGTCAAGCAGCTCTGGCATTGTAATGCAGGCCCCTGAGCTTACAGTCATAAAATATTTTACACACCCAAAGCAGATATTAATCTCCCACTCCATTTCCATATTATTCTGTACAGCTTGTACCTGCTTCACAACATGAGTAGAAAGCTACCAAAAAGAGTGCCTGCTAAGGCTACAAAACACAGTTGTTTTGTTATGATTACTTAGAACGGTTTGATAGAGTTACCACAAATTTATAGGGTCATATATTTTTTTTCCTTCGTTTTCTGATTTTTTTTTTTACAATAGCAGGCAGTTTCCTTTTACTCTATTCAGGAATTCATAGTAATTGTTTTTCTTTCCTTTTTCCCCCCAGAGAAACGCATCTGAAATAAATGACCCCATTTAAAGTACTCTGCTCTTTAATTTGTACTGTGCTATGTAATCCAACAACAGAATAGAACTGATGACCGCAAAATGTACACTGTGCTCCTGGAAAATAACGAGACCTCCATGAAGCTGCAAGACACCTAACCCAGCACTGCTCAAGACAAGAACAGGCATAAGATGAGAATGTTCTTGCATGAACAGTTTGGGGGGAGGTATAATTTAATTTTAGAGTGGAAAATCCCAACCATTATTTTACAGTTGAAATACCAATAAAAACCAACTTGCTTAGAATGCAGACCAGATTGAGCTGATCTGGCTGGGCCAAGAGAGGTCATCAGTAGCTGTGTGCCATCATCATCTGTTTTGCATCCACTTACTTCAGCAAGCAATGAGATTCCTAAACTTATTACCAGTAAATAAACTTCTGCTGCTGACTAAAAATATCTATAAATAAAATAAATAAAAAATACAGCTATCTGTAAAATGTATTTGCCATAAAAACAGATAAAACAAGAAGCTTAGTAAAAAATAAACAGTAAATATGCCAGCTTCCATAAAATATTATATACTACAGCTCTCTCTCTGTTCTAATCCTATTCTCTTACTCCAAAGATAGCAGTGCATTTTTTTCCATGGGGTCTTCCTTATCCCCAAAACACATCTGTCTTGAGTTTCTCTCAGATTTGTCAGGTGGATCAGTGCTCCCCAGGGCCTGCTCCATCTGAAGTATTTTAATTTGACTAAACACCTGATTTATTTTATCTCTCCGATGAGAAAGGCAGTTTGTCTTAATAGAGCCTGTCAGCCTACAGTCCCATTCACAGCAATTTACAGGCAGCCAGGGATGCTGGAAAAGAAGAGTGCTGTGATTCTGTATTTTATCCTCCTCCAGAAAGCACCTAAAAGCAGCTATTCACTGCTACTGCATGTGGCATTTTAGAACTGAATTAGCTTTTTATTCAAGTAACTACACTTGTTGTGAATAGCTTATCTGTAAAATTGCTACATTCACTACTGATTTTATTAACCTTTGGCTCTATCACAAAATGGTCTTCAGTTAGGAAAGACCTTTAAAATTGACACATTTTTCTTAGGGGCCTTTATTTCAGTGACTTCAGATATACTGAATTTGATCCATTGACTCCCTTTACCAGCAGTATTTAAAAATTTGAGTGTTGTTTGGAAGCTGACAGTGTTTAAGGACTTTTTTTTGTAAATGAAAATGTCTAATCAAAAGTTCAGAAAAAAAGTTATTATTTTTGATAGTTCTTTGCTTGCCTTTGTGATAATAATCATTAGCTGAAAAATAATTTGGTTGTAGTAATATTTTAATTTTTCCTTGTGTGCATGTTTTTTTTTCCTTTTACTTTAGATTTCAGCACAAATTGAGATAAAATGGTCAGATTGAAGAGAACTAAGGCATCAAAGAGAACTTTTGAGAAATTCTGGTCATAGGTCAATCTAACCAGGAGTGAGAAAATAAAAAGTAGCTATAAATCTGCTGAAAAAGAGCAAAGAGTTCAACTTGTGGTCTAAAATTACATTTAGAAAGAATCCTGCTTCTGGCAAAACCCTACCTTTTAAAACTAATTAGAATACTACATGATTTCTGGTACATAAAATAATAGAAAGAGAATCATATATTCTACAATGCACTTAATAAAAATTATAAACCTCATCCTGCATTTTGTCTACCTAGATTTCTATAAACATTGCACAAAAAAAACCCAAAAAAAGTTGCAAAAAATTCTAGTATTGTGTAGGTGTAGATATTTAATATAACTATCCTGTATCAATCCCTGACTTACCACCTTACAACACTCCTATTACATCTTACTACATATTCAGTATATATACAAATGTAGCTGCATGTCAACAAGCGCTGGAGGCTTTTCAGTGTTAAATTTGGTACTGTCCTTGTGGCAAGCTGTCATGAGAGAGAGGCAGAGTAATAACTGCTGGTAAGAGAAAAAAGAAGCAGGAATAACAAAAAATAGACTTCTAGGCTTACATAGTATAATTTAGTCTAATCTCTTTGACACTTGGGAAAAGAAAACTAGATAAAACCACATATTCTATGGATTGAATAAAAGACAAAATACTGGAGTCATAAGCAAGCCAAAAATTTTATAGGCGTGATCCATAGCTTGCCGAAGTAGGATTCTTAGCTGTGATACAAAATTACTGTGGGTTCTTGAATGTGCTTGCCTTAGTTTCCCAACATGTACACAAAGTAAAACACTACCAATCAGAGGTTTTTATGCCTGGTAAGTTAATGTTTCTGAAGTGCTTTGAGATCCTTGCATGGAATCTCTACACAGCTGCAAAGTATTATTGGTTCTCTTGAATTCTGTGATTAGTGTAAAGCATGACAAATATCATCCTTGTTTATGCACTGCATCTAAACTAACTTTTGCTCCATATACTTACAGGAAATACAAATTAATAAATCAAAAATGATTACTCCTGTTATGTTTCTAGAACAAACACATAGTGTGACTTTTATGAAATCAGAAGACAGTAATGCAAGAAAGAAACATGGACTTTGCCAGAAACTAAGTAGGGCTTTAAATCACACAACTGCAGTTCCAAAGTATCATCATCCAAAGCAATTCAACCAACAATCAAAAATGATTTTGAATCAAGTTAAGCAATTTCAGCTTTTTTTTTTCTTTTTTTTTTAAAAAAAAGCCTTTATGACTCAATTCCTCTGTTAGGTTGGAGGGGGTTTTTATTATTTTATGGACATTGTTTGAAAAGAAAGCAAAAACACAATGCTGGACATAAAAGAAAGTGTATTTGATCTTAGCTGCCCAGAGATAACCTGGTTAAACCATTCTGTCTAACACGGCAGTCTGCAGCACACATCAGATGGGCTGTGATGTCTCTACTTCACAGGCTCTGTCCAGCATTTAGCATTTACCCTTTTTTGATTGGGTCACCTTTCAAATGCCACAAAATAGGGCAGCAAAAGTCAACAAAAATAAACAGGAAAAACAGAAGAAAGTAACAATCTAATGGAAGGGCTTCGGAGATAAAAGTCACTTTGTGAGGGCTGCCTGACTAAGGAGCCCCCTTGCCATTGCAACAGCATCTAATTTGAGTTCTAACTCCAACAGCAGTTTAAAAAGCTTCCACTCTAAAGGGCCCCAAGTGTATCATAAAGATAAAGCATTTCAGTAGAAAACAGCCACAAAGACCTCTATTATCTTATCAGTCTTTGGTTACAACAGCTGAACCAATATGACTAAGTTCTGAATGACATTTTTTTCCCCCTTCTTTTTATAACACTAGAATACTGGAATTTCTTTATTTCATGATCAGTTAGCAATTGTTGATGTTCCCATATGCTACTGTCCTGTTCTTATAAAAAGTTTTATAAATGCTTCCATTGTGCTTTGTAGCATCCCAGTGCAGAAGGCAGCACAGCAAACATGTCCAGCATGCAAACCACACCAGATAGCTTCTCTTGGGAAGGTGTGAGATCTTTCCCCTCCTTTATGCCTCAAAATGATTCTGCATTTTAAGCTTTAAGCATGAAAATTTTATTATCATATGCCCATGAACAGTAATTAAGAACAGAATTAAGAAATACTGAAAATGCTCTGTACAGAAAAACCTGTTTGTCAGATTTTTAAAAACAAAAAATGGGTTAAATTAGCTATGCTTATGAGAAGGATGAAAATGCTTCACTGATAATCCGCAGGTTTCATCCTAGTTTCACATATAATAAACCTCAGATGCTGAAACAATTTCTTAGGTGGGAGCAATTTAAAATTCATATGATTTGCAAAACAGCAGACTTGTAATACAATCTTATAGTGCGGACTGTCTTTCTTAGATTAGCCATAAAATTGCAGGTAGCTAAGTGAATATGAAATCAACTCAGTGAAGCCACTGACCCTTTGTTTTGTCACTGTGCCCATAGACAGGTGAGGGGGAGGGCAGGGGTCCACGGCAGCAGGGCTTGCTGTCCTCCATCACCACAAGCACCTCCCTGGCTCTGTGCATGCCGAGCTGCTGGCAGGTCTCACAGCACACATCGGGGTCCCACACCCATGGCCCTGTAGTTTGGATCATACCAAGGCCTTCATCCTGGTCACACACCATTCTTGCCCAACCCGGGGAGGCAGCACACATGCAGAAGGGTGATGCACATCCAGATCTCTGCCTGACATGGAGCTGGAATAGAGTCAGGACTCCCTGGGCATAAGCGCCTTCACAGGCATCTCTGAGTGTTCATGTTCAACTGAACCCTATTCCACCTCTTTGTGTGCTTTGTTGGTTTTTCCCTTCTCAAAAGAATTTGAAGGGTTTATCCCTTCTTCAGACTTTCACAAATCACAGAACTGTTTTTTCTGCATTAAGAACAAGTCACAAGAATGTCTACAGTAATCCAGCTGAATATTTTCCCCTAAAGATTTGCCATCACCTGATGGCAACTAAGGCAGGCTTACCTGCCTAACCATGTCCAGTAAATGCTTATACCTTAGCTTTGCTCCTTCAAATAACATTTTTTTTCTTACATGTTCACTGGACTTTTTGCTCTTGCATTGTTTCTTAGCAATTTCCAAGTGTTTCCTGAGCGATATCTTATATTCAGAGGTTTTCTTCCTTGACTGTTTTTTACAACAGTTCTAATCAAAGTAAACCAATACCTTCAAAAGAAAAATAGTGAAGTGACTGGATCAACAGAAACTGTTCACAAGTTACTCCCAAACATTCTATAACTGTCTAAGCAATCTGCCAGGTAAAGGTTTAAATTGAGAAGTACCTGGTCAGCTCATGGAGCAGCACAATGAAACTGTGCACCATTTTTAGCAGTGTGGTGAATCTACAGTTGAGTCCTAAAATGTAATCCACTTCAGGAATGTAGGAAAGAATGTGATGTTAGCCAGAGCTTCAACCTCCCCCTCCTCCAAACCGGTGCCCAGCAAAAACCAGAATTCCAACAAATCCCTTGGACTCCTTACTTTCTTTCACACTCGTGAAAAAAAGAACTCTATTTGTCATAAGCCTTTTAGGACTTTAATTATGTTTAGAAATGTAGTTACTATTTCATATGTACAATTCTATTTTACTATTGTATTCTATTAAAAAAATACTTGTAACTTTACATTCTAAATAACACTAGAAGCACATATGAAGTGTTAATTCATACATGTGTGCATGGAAGAAAGATGACAATTTTTTGAATAAATTCTTTGTAGGGTTTTTAGCAGCAAGTAGAGATTTTGTTGTGAATGCTTCAGTGTTTTCAGTGGGTTTAGAAATTCTTCATATATACTCAATACAAGCTGTTCAGACTATGTAGGAAAAATGTGATATTGCTGGATATAAACATTTATAATGTATATATGTACATATATATCTATGTACATTTACAGTGTTTATACATTTACATATACAATTATACATTTCAACTAAAAACTCATAGCCAACCTGTTCTTGCTGGATTAGATTATAAAGATATAGCAAAGGCCACAGGCTGTGAGTTGTCTGTACAGTAGTACAAACACTAAAATATAAGGTAAAGAGAAAAATGAGTAGTTTTATTTTCTTAACTGAGAAGACTATATCCCAGGGCATAGCAAATCAAAATAAAATTAACATGGCAGTGTTATATGGAGAGCAAAATTCATATTATTATTGAATTTAATGCTCAATTCCAATGCATTTAAAGTAAAAAAAGATTCACGAATGAGACTAAAAATGGTGCATTCATTCACAGTCCTCATTCAGGACTTGAGAGCTGAAAAAATGTCCTGACCTTCAGATTCAGTTTTTCCCATTTAAATAGAGATGACAGAGCTTCCCTAGATCACAGAGAGGGAAGGGGAGGAGGATGTTATTCTGAGGATAGTACAATTAAGATTCTAAACTCTATTTGTCGGCCGTGCAACAGACAGAAATAGTATATTCTAAAAAATACCAAAAGGATAGAAGACAAATTGAAAGTGAAAAGAAATGATAAACAAAAACATCCTGAACAAACAAGCAAACAACAAAAAAAGAAAACCAAGGTAAAACCCCAAAATCTAACTATCATCCAATTACACAACTGTTCCTCTTCTGTAGAAAAAACACACAGATGCCAGGAACTGTGCTAATAAGAATAGCAGAAATACCTAAATGTCACAGTAGGAAAAACTTTCAGGATTAGAACCTTCCCCAGACTGATGATGCTTATCAGCATTTTTTCTGAACATTAATATTGTGAGCAAGAAAAGAACAAGATTGGTTTCATTTTCCCTATCAGAGAACACACATGAAGCACAAACAATAGCAGGCCAATATTGTGTCTTCCTCAAGGAGATTAGAAAGTCATAAACAGGGTTTGAAGGTTAAATCCCTTAAATTTTCTCATTTGCAAGGGCTGTAAAACTAACTTCAGTCCAATAGTCCTACAGTGATTTAAGTTGTCTTGTAGCAAAACAGATCTCTCATGGTGAAATGGAGATAGCCAAAGTTTTCCCTTCTGATAATGGAACACAAATATTAAATACCAGAAAAATCAAGTCCCTCAGTAATGATGATCTTCACTGCTTATTTCTTCATTTCACTGGAATTAACAATTCAGCCAGTCTAAATCTCTCTTCACATTATTTACACATACATGTAGATCAAAAACTTCAGTTGAAATACCTTGAATTTACAGTGGCATGAGAATTGACCCCTATGTTCCTGTAAATAGTAAGTGAAACCAGTTGCTCACTTTCCTTATTGTTTTATCTCTCAACCTGACCCAAAACACATGGATTCTTTCCTCATCTTTGGCTGAATTTTGTAATTGTCAGAGGACCAATAGCAGACTTATAATAGCATTAAGCAGAAGTCCAAAAAAATTCCTCTCAGTTTCTAGAAAACACACTATATTAGGTATGTAGAAATGTTAGTCAAAAAGTCTCTCTCCCTCTCTATATATATATGCATATTCTGTAGCATCATCCCAGTTTTAGGTCTGAGACTGCTCTGTCCTGAGAGCATCATTTGTCATAAAAAACCTGGGTACTTACAGTTAGACCTTTTTAATGCATTTTCTTATTAAACTTTCTCCATAAGCTGTTCATAGCTTAATGTGAGACTATAGATGTAAAACTGAGACCTAAGTGCTTAAACAGAGAAATACTGCCCAACCTTTCACACCAGTTTCAAAGGAATCCTAACACAGTGACATTTTGTCCTAAACATTATTTTGCTTTCTGGATAATTCTTTCCATTTTTATTTTTCTCTTCTCATTTCTAAAATTTGCTGACTGAAGTTCTGCTGCACTACTAGTCTCACTATATCTTAATTAAATTAAGCAATGTTTCAGATATTTGAATTCAATAGAAAATCACTAACTTTCATTTCCAGAAAAGAAGAAAAACTATTTTAGTTCTAGGTGAATATTTGCACGTGTGCCTTGATGTGGAGTATTGGATAGTCTGATATATGAATGCTAACTAATTTCTAATATTCATATAAAACCTTGCAGTAAAAGGTGTAAGAAAGATACCTTTTGTAACAAACTCTTTTGGATGTGAAATGAAATTTTGTTTTGCTTATATACAATCATAGATAGTGTCTTCTTTGGAATTACAGTGTTGAGAATCACAATTGATGGCAGTCTGGAATAAGTAGGATCTTATTAACTAGCACGAAACGATTGGGAGTCTGCCGAAGAAAAAAATGTAAATGGAGAATTCAGAACTGATTTTGAAATTGCTCCATTTCATTGATTGTTCTTTCCTAACAGCACGCAGCTGGGTAAAAGTAATTTTGTTTCCATATTCAGTTTTAACTTAACAAGTGATTTCTGGGTGTCATTAATCTTATTTTTTCATTTTGTAAACATGATAGAATTCCAAGTGATCTATACAATTTTTCATTCTTGTAAAACTAGTATTTATTCTCGTGCAAGTACAAGAAAGCACTTGTTTGAAAGGAAGAGCTCTCCAATTAAGACTTGTATCTTCAATCACAGGGATGAAGTGAATATCTGTTCTATCTAATCTTATCCTGGAAAGAGAATTGTATATGTACATGCATAAAAGTGACTTGAAGGAAGCTGAGTTTAGAGGAAGTTTATTTAATAACTCATTTGATGAGTATAGTTCATATGAATTAGATGCCATTAATTTCCTACCTAACAGGAGTCAGTTACTTGTGACTTCTTTAGCTGATTATTTGTCTTTCATAAAAATGTTCATTATGTAAAAGAAGTTTTTGTTTTGGTTTTCTTCAGTCTTCTTCATTGTCTAAACTATGGATTAATAATGAAAGGTGAAAAAGAATTATATGTTTTAATTTTTATATTTTAAACAGCAAGCTACAGAAAAGGAGGGTTTAAACTATTTTTTCTGCTTTTTGTCCAAGTGTTTGAAGAAATAACGTGATTCTTCACTTTTAAACAGCAAGGAGTACTTTGCACTGTAATGTCTACAAATGCATACATGGGGAGATGGTAAGAATAGGTGACAGCTGAAGTTTACACAGCTTTTATGTGTCCTCCTGCATGTGTAAATGAGGTGAAAAAACCATCATCTGTATCTTCCTGTGGGGCTAATCTAGTTTTAGGGAAGATAATGCAGTGTCTTATATTGAACTGACCACCTGTGTGCTAGGAAGGGCTGTGTGAATGAGGATAGGAATGAATACTTCTTTCTATGGCACAAGAAGGAAGAGACCCTTTCCATAGGTGCCACTGCAGCTTTTTTATTAAAAGGCTAATTGATTTACATATTAGTATTCAATTATTTGAGTTCATTTGCCTTAAAGCTAATAGTAAGGATCCCAATCCAAAACACTCCAGGAATCTTGCCTCTTTTCCTCTACTGAAAATTGTAACCCAAATGCATTTCTTCAGCTGCATCCAAAATGCACAATATACACAGGAGAGGAGATGTGCCCCTGTGAAATGTACTCTGACTTCTGATGTCTTGCAGTTACTTTTTATATCTTGTTAAATAAGTTACTTCCATGAGTTTTTAGTTAGTAATTATTAGCTACACCACTCAGAAATGTCTAAATATAAATACGAGGAGTATTAGTACTGCAAGATTTATATACTTTAAATATAAATTTTAATTTTGATCTTAATTACATGTTCATCTTTCATGTCTTACAAATACAAACAAGTATATCAATGAAAAACTTATATTTGCCTCTGAAGATTTTTATTGCCTCTGGTGATAAGTAATGAAGAAGCAAAGTTTATTGCAAAACAAGGACATTAGCATAGCCTGTCTATCATGGAAGCTGTAAAGAAGAAACTTCCTACCTCATCTGAGAAGAGACAATTTAGTCAAAAGCCTTTGATATGTATGGAAAAGCAACAACATTTTATACATTTAGAATGTGCCTGCAGAAGTCAGTTGAAGGATTTACACTTATTTCAGTGGGCTTTGAAACAGGTCCATTGATATGTTCATTAATAATGGCATTAGGTGGTCAAAATTGGCAGCTTTAGGCTTGTAAATCTGAATATTATTTTAAATTTAGTTCATAATCAAAGAGTTACAAATTGAAAGTGCTACTTATCTGCTGCCCACAACCTAGCAATCTGTAAAACCAATTCAGCGGAGCATACTAATGCTACAAATATGAATTATCTTATGCCTTTTGAAATAACCACAACCTCACTGTATGGATTTGAGAAACAAAAAACAAACAAGTAAATGATGCTGTTTTTCCCTCAAGGTTCGTTTTATAAATAAATAAATAATTGAAAATAATGCATTCCAGAACAAATCAGCATTCTATGGCCAGTTTGTTGTGCTCCTGTAAATATGTTACAAAATTATCAGACATGTTTTCTAACTACAGAGAAAGTCCCTAAATCACATTAACCAGAGCACAAAGGGGGTGGCCTGCATTTGCAGACTGGAGTTCCACACGTATTCTAAGAGTGTTCTGGTATAATTGTATTCTAACCACAAGCATGAGTGTGTTTAGCCAGATGGTTCTCAGAAGCAACTAAAAGCACAGCTAGAAATTTTCTTAATTCAATTTATTTGTATACCTAGTTGATCACAAACCCAAACATTTAACACAGCCCTTCACTCCAGAGTCTTTGGTAATTAAGTTCTTCACAGTCCCAAACCAGAGCAGTATCATGTTATGTTGTTGTGCTTTCATAGGTATTCTACCACTCAAACAGGTTCACTCAGAAAGAAAACATAAACACTGCCTGTTCGAAAGACTTAATATAATCCGATATTCACAGCCCTGAATTTAGCTAAACTTTAGGCACAGTGTTACTATGATTCACAATAAACCCTGAAGCACTGGGAGTATGTAGGAAACACCAAGAAGTTTTGAATTCCACTATAACAACATTCTAATTCAATGTATTATAAATAGGCCTGGTATGTATTTAAGAAATCAGGATCCTCTAATTGTTTCTCTCTCCTTAAGACAATAGAACACTGTCCAGGTTGCAATTTCATTACTTTATTTCTACAGCAACCACAATTTTAGCATTAGTTTTCCTTCATAACAAGATATTAAAACTAAAAAAAAAAAAAGAAGAAAACCAAAAGAAAAGGAAGAAAACTAAACACACGAAGAAGAAGCAGAAGCAGAGAAAAAAGATTTCTGAGACAATGAGACTACTCTCAGTTGATTTTCAAAGTTAATCATCTTCCTTTTAAGTGTCTCGTTTAAAAAATGAGTTATGTTTGGAAGAACATACCTATGGCAACTCAGTGCAATGTTTCTGATGTGTTTCTCAGAAGTTGCTTCAGTGTAACTGTGATGTAGAGATAATGTTAATTTAGATAAAGGCTAATTGTGACTGCAAAATAATTTTGAACTTAAGCAATGCATTTTCTATGTAACATTTCTATATATTCCTATTTCTATATAGGAATAACAAGTTTATTTCCTATCTATGAATTTTAAATAAACATCAACATTTCAATCTGTTTGCATCTGCAAAGATCTCATGTATTTTTACAAGGCATTTCTCAGGTTTAGGTGTCTCTGGGCCAGGTTTTTAAAGAGATTTGGGACCCTTACTGCTGCCGATCTACCTATGGCCATGCTTTCAAAAACACATGACGCATCTAGCATCCATTGACTCAGATGACATCCTATACTGTTTTAGAAATTGAGATTAGATGTGTCTGAACCACATAACATCACCTTAAAAAGTTTCAGTGAATTTGACCCCAAAGTGGTTCTTCATACAAAGGACATTAGAGCCATAGAACGTCCTCCTAAAAGATGCTGCTGGCTCTAAGCTTTATATAGGTTCAAGGGCAGATTGGACAAGTATTTGGAAGGGGGAAGAGCAACCTATTTGATTGATTCAAAACACACAAATTGCATCAGGGTCTGGAAATCTCTCTAAATGAAAATAGAGGTGGAAATAATATTATTGTGAAAGTATATGTTTTTCCTGTTTTTCCTCATTCCTGTGTGTCCATTTATCATTCCTCCTGGAGTCAAATGGGTCTTTGGCTGTTTCTGTCCTTTATGCCAAAGATCTCCTTTTCTTTTTTTCTCTCATTTCTTTTGTAGTAACTTTAGCCCTTCAGATATAGTACTTGAAGATTTTTTTATTAAGATTTGTTTACCCAGTTTGAAAATTCATAGCAATGGGTCAACCAACTGTCTTTCCTTAACACAGCAGCAGTTTCATTTACTTTTCTCATCTGCAGCACCAGCTTGTGGACATGAGAACCTGGATCTGTGTGATGGTGTGTACACATTAGGCTTAGGGGTGACATGTTTCAGTCAAAACCTAAAGTTGCTCACTTTGAGTTTCCCATAGCTAATAAACTTAGAACAAAAAAAGTTTTTAACTGCATCCTTACAGTAACTCCTAAAGTATAACCATCAATATGTTTTGCTATTGTCTTAATTTCAGGGTATCAAAATAAACAGAAATATAAACATAAATAGAAATATTGTTGACTGACTGCTGGTGGACATGAGATGTTTAGGTATCACTTTCTAGAACTCAGTAGCACTTTGGTAACTTTTAAGTGACATGAAATTCATTCACTTAGAAATTTTCAAATTCCTCATAGGAACAATTCCACTGTTGGCTGGATATGCCATAGCAAAGATGAAATTTTTCTGGTCTTGTGTACCTGTTCTGCACTGAGGGGACCTTAGTAGTTTGCACTAAAACTAAGCTTGCAGTTTCAGCTCTATCATGGACTCAACATATACAGACAGAAGTTTGTATAAGACAGCCAGTCGGCATAAGAAAACGAATGAATATATGTAAAGAGAATACATTAAAATTCTTTTATAAGGCAACACTCACATACACCCTTTCACACTTCTTTCCCTATGCATGAAAAAAAAAAAAGTATTTTTACTAAGTCAGGAACTCAGTATTGCTTTAGGTATTAATTCAGTTTATATAGTTTAGGAGGACTGGCTTTCTCAGTTGCTTAACCAACTTCACAAGTCTACACCTGCTGTGACATAGCTAACACTGACAAAAAAGAGCACTTCTGTAAAAGCCTGAATAGGTACAGATGGCAAAAACATTACCTAGTTTATGAATTAGCTTTCTGACTCTCACAGTATCTTTTAACCATTTCCTAGCTTCTAGCAGTCAATCAAGGACATTAAACAAATATAGTACATCTTGAGTTTTGGAACCACAGAAAATGAACTCTTTGAGAATTCCAATGAAAAAGAACATGTTATTTTTGTTAAAAAAAAAAAGGAAAATTGCTCATTTCAGGGGTTGTTAATGACCATCACAGAAACAGTCTATAAATGTTAGGATTTTGAACAGGAGCCAAAGTCTTAGCCCTGGCAGTGGTGATGCCAGCTGTTCTGTAGGAACTGACTTCGATAAGCAAAGAGCTGTGCTCTCACTTTACAGATCACAGAATCATAGAATGGGTTGGGTTGGAAGCAACCTTAAAGATCATCTAGATCCAACCCCTCTGCCATGGGCAGGGGCACCTTCCACTAGACCAGGTTGCTCAGAGCCACATCCAATCATGCTGCAAGTGTTGGAGTGAGTCTATTGGAAAGAACACTTTTGCCCTTCGCAAAGACTATTTCATAAAAACAAGTTAAACAACATTCATTTTCATTACAGAAATCTTTGGTTTTCCCTCATTTCAAGACTTGAACTTTATATTAATTTCTATACATTTAATGCATTTAAACATTTTACACAGACATAGCTGTCACAATGTAAATGTCTTACAGCAGATTCCCCTGACGACAGATTAACACCTGTATTTTGTCACAGGTGATTTGATGCTGACCACCATAGCCCTTTTCAGTAGTTGTAACCATAATTCAGAATAGAGTTTTCTTGGTATTTTTTAGCTCAGTACACATGGAAGGGAACAGGAAGAGGCAAAGGGAAAGAGCCTCACCTATCTACTAATTTTCGTAATTTTAAATTTTAGCTACTTATAGACACTGACTGTGGTTTTTTCCAGGTCAACAGAGGGAGAATTCTCCCTGCTCTTAGCACCAATTGTTGATATCTGTCTGATGGTGGGATATGTTATCTAAGGCCAAAGGGCCTTTGTCAAATCACTGTTCTCTTGAAGAGTGGCAAACCACAGCCTGATAGGATTAAGTATTATTTCTCTTTAGAAAAATCCTTATGTTTCAGAAGTGGGCATCCTATTTTTGGCTGAAATGTGAGAGACCCAAAATTACACTGTAGAACGCTTAGGAGGTGAAGAAACCAAAAAAATAGATCAGAGCATTAATTAATTTATTAATACATCCTGAGGTAGGTATTCTCTATTTACTATAGCCCCTAAAAGAACATCCACAGTCATTCTGCAGCTGTTGCTGAATCTCAACAATATGTAGGCAAATGGATCCTGGCACCAGAGGAAAGCAGCAAAAGTAAAATGTTCTGTCAGTTACAAGTTAAAAGGAACTCTATGATTCTTAAAGAACCTGAAAAAAGAAATCCCAAACTATAGAACAACTATGCCCCTTTCACTTTCCTTACCTTCCTTACTAAACCTGTTCATATTCTTTGGATACTGCCAATCAAGATTTGAGGTCTGTACGTTTTCCCACATTTAGAAAAACTTAATTGCACAATCCTAATAAAATATCCGTATACATTACACAGACTTTTTAAATCCTGCAACCTGAGTTCACCACCTGCATATTAACTGCAGATTTCTGTTTAGTACCCATAATAAGAGTGTATTCCAGCTTCCAGAGAGAACTACAATTGTCTACTAAACAGTTACATACAAGATCAAATCCCATAATTAAATTTCAAAGTACACTGAACCTTAACTATAAATAATTTTCTGATCTCAGGGGTTAGAACTGGGATCTTATGTCAACAGAACACATTAGGGGCATATATCAATCTACATATTTCCAAGTCAAAACAAATGCAAAAGATCTATCTTCACACATAGTAGTATGTTTAAAAATGTCGGAAATGTCAACCGCTTGAATACTTTCATATTATCCCTAATTAATACAAATTGCATTTAATTTCACATTTAGTAAAACATATTGCTGCCCAAAATAAGGACTATAATTTTTATCAGCAATTATTATTACTGATGTATCAACACAATTATTTAAATTCAATGTATATAGAGGCAGAATCCATGCAAGCATTTACAGTTTTTGTTCCCTCTGTGCTTCTTCCCTAATTTTTGTGGCTTGGAGCTCCTCCAGATGCTATCTCTGACTTTGTGGTTTTGTATTTGAGATCCCATCTCCTATTCATAGCATTCCTTGATTGACAAACAGATTCCGATATGAAAACAAACAGTTACCTGTGTATAATCTGGCCCTGGTAGCGGCACTGTTCAGTTTTCTGTTCATGGTGAACCTACTGTTTCAGATTTTACTCATTTCTCAGGTCTCTGAATCACTGTGTTTGCTGAGCTATTCAATAACTGGTCACATATGTATTCTCCACACTGCAAGCTGCACTTCAGATTCAGAGGTTTTTCCTTTAGTCCCTCCCCCTTCATAAACTAAATTATTTCAAAAAGAACATGGGGTTTTGTATTTCTAAACTGATGTGCCTCCTAATTGAATGGAGAACACTTTCAAACTATTTTCCATTAGAGGCCCACTTTTTTTCTGATTTTCATGCACAGTATAATACCTTCACTGGTAGATTAAAATTGTTTGACTAGAAGTAAAACCTGTTATTATATGCTTTTTTAGTGGTTTTGTCTTGTATAATGTGGAGTGAATTATGTAAAATGTACCAAACAGGATACTCTACAAGCTGCTACTTGCATGCTGCAAACAATCACAGTTTCACTGATAGACTGGGACTTAGCATCTTAAAATTCCTGTGGAAATCAAGTGCATTTTAAGTATTGGGTTTGATTATTTAATCAGACAACTTGCATTTTGCCCTGGCTAATTTGGAAGGCTGATAATATTTTACTCATAAAGTAATTGTGCACCTGTTGTGATAGAAACCTGTTCAAACAAATCTTAATAGACATGAGGATTTGTTCCCAACATGTGTGTTAGCCTCTCGTTACTGCTGTGAGGCAACAAATTTTAAGCAGCTATTGAACAGGTCTCAGCTTAATCTTGAATAACTCTTAGAGAACATTTATGACAATATGTCTAATATTAAACTTTGTTGATTTATATCAATACAGACTAAGGTAAATATTAGCATATGTGCGTTAAACTAACACTAATTTAAAGAAAAAGGCGGAAGAAAGATATGTTCACAATAACAGGTTTTCAGTGTGATAGCTAATGATGAAGAACCACCTCTGATCAAGTTGCCTGGGTATAAATCTCTTAATTTTCTTATCACAGAGGGTAATACATATGATGAACTCATGGGATCAGGGTAGGCTGTATCCTTAACAGATTTCTGTTTCCTCTGTTCAGACAAATTTCTATGGAAACTGTTTCAATATATCTCTCTCAATTTTCTTTACAGTTCATATATTCATATTAATTAATGGGACTTCATCTTTATAGTGTTTTTGAAAATTTTCTCTATTGGCAAATAATGCTAGAACAAAAAAAAGCACAAAAACTGAAGGGAATCGAAAAGATATACATTATTTACTTTAATCCAGCATAAATATTTGAGGAGGAGATAGAAGGGACCTAGTGAATTAAGAACCATTCACTCACCAAGTAAGGTGGCAATATCGTGAATGACCTGATTGGAGCAAGGGAATCGTGATTAGCCTGAAATCAGTTTAATGTAGACAGGAGGAGGTGAAAACAAGGAAAATAAGCCCAGTTTGGCTAGATCTGCCCTTGGGAAGAAAACTGTCAGATGTCATTGGTCAGATCTGAAGTGAGGTGACCAAGTTAAACAAATCAAGATATCTTGAAAAGAACACTGATAGTTAACCTCTTCCAAAAGGTCAACTTGTTTAGAGGGGACAATGATGACCTTTCCTGTGTTTCATCTTCTATTCTTCATCGAGCTTAGGCTTTTAAGGCAGTAGCTGTGTCAGGTTGCACATTATGTTATTCCTTTTCTCAGTTGCATGTGAGTTTCCTAAACGTGTTCCTACTTCATTTTGTCGCAATAATGATGGTACGTCCCTTGAGTTTTACATATGACATTTCTGACTTGCCTCTGGGTCCACAGTTTCTTAAGTTCCCAGTAAGGTTTTTTTACGCATTTCTTAAGAAAGGAAAAAAAAAAAAATCTGGTATCTTTGATATCATCAGGATACCTTCATTACCACACAATATCCTCACATCAAGGTCTCACTTCAAGACGTGACTCCCTATTCAGAAAGGAAGTTTAAAACCTGTGACAGGGATTGCCACAAAGGTTCTCATTAATCAGTGCCAAGGTTTGCTGCTGCTCAGAATAGCAATATTTTATGCAAGAGGTTTCTTTCCAAACTAACTGCAGAGAAGGCTGAGGAGAGTGGCCAAAGTGCAGAACAGCTTTCATATAAGGAATAAATGAATATAGTTTTACTCTTCAACCCAGAGAAGAGACCACTGCATGTAGTGTCACAGAGAAGATGAACAGGAAACAGCCAGTCCCTATCCACTGTAATACAAGATCTAGGGGACACCTACAAGGTACTAGGTTCAAATACACAGCATATTGCTAACTGCTCAGCTTATCCCCACAGACTTTACAGCTGTCTGTTAAAGGGTTCAAAAGTGATTGGACATGTTCATAGATGATAATTCTGTCAAGGGTCATTAAACCCGAATGTACCACCTCTGAATCAAGAAGCCAATTAATAATATTTTGTGGGAAAATGAAAGAGTATATGGGGGACATACTACTGTATGTTTGTCCTTTCCTTAAACCCTTCCTCAGGTTTCTCAGTATCCAAAGACAGAACACTGCAGAACAGTATGTTCTTTATATCTGATACTTTACTATGAAAAAAAAAAAATACATGTAGAGGTCTCCACAGAATCCAAATTGATCATAAAATTTCAGTCCTTTCAGTACTGTGTCTATATGTATTTTTCTAAATAAATGCTGACATTCATCAATTTTTTAGAATTTGACTTTATATGTCTACAGCAACAAAAAGCCAAAAGCACTGAAGTGTGATATAACACAAGAAATTGAGCTTCCATTCTTGTTTTATCAGTGCACATCCCTACAAATTAATTTGCTTTTTCATAAGAAGTTGTATATTTGTCTTCAGTAGGAGTTTTATTTTGCTAAAGGTAAGAAGCATCATTGGCAACTAAGTTGGGATTTGAGTCTAAAGGAAACTTGCCACTGACATCCACTCTCAGAACAGAAGGCATTAAGTTCCAAGTAGTGATACATACTTCAACACAGAAGTCTTTCTGTATTTATTAAAGAGAACAATAACTGACATAACGAAAATCAAAACAACCTACCAACAGAGGAAAATGGCAAATTTTTGAAGAAAAAGTGAAGAAAAGCTACTTGTAATGTTTAGTTACAGAAAAGGCAACTCCTTTTCTGCTAAAAAAAATAAATTAGATGGCATCTGAAAATAAACACATTTTAATACATTTTCTTGTCACTATTTGTAAAAATGAAGAATGGATCAAATTCCAGAAGGCAGTCTGTTCTAATGTGCCAAATAATTGTATTGCAGTATATTAAGATCATTATCCATCTTATTCCTTTTTCTCATGAACACGATAATATTTCCTACTGCACTGTTTGGGACACTGTTCCACTGAACCCAACAAATAAGTGACGTATCATACTGATTTCAGTGTAGTACAGAGATCATACATTTAACCTGGAATTGTTAAGCTTAGAAATATACACTGATAAGGTAAAAACTGTATAGATATATGTGATTACAGTAAGTGTAAAACACATTATGTGCCTGGAAATAAATGGTATGCATTCTGGTTGTTATTTTTTATAAAATATAGTCAACAATATGGAGAACTTGATTTATGTGAAAGGTTGATTACAATGTAATTTATAGTCGTGGAGTTTTAAGAACTGGAAATGGTAATAGTCATTAACTTTCAACATCAGAAGCAGGCATGACTGTGATAGCTGTCACTGAAATACAACCCTCTGACTAAAAGACTAGAGCAACAAAAAATGTTTGACTTTTTTTAATGTGATAAATACAGCTTCAATCCTTCCAAGACTTACATGCACATAATTTAAATAACAGCAGTATAAACAGTGAAGAGTCCTATTCCTTTCCACAAAACTATCCTCTGCCTGTACAGTTTGGGGGTATGTATGTTTAAATCCAGAATCTGAAGAAACATACTTCATATCAAAAAAATTAAGACTTAAGATATAAGTATAGTTTAATCTATTTCACACTGATGATTAGACTAACTGTGTTGGTACATTGATCTTAACAAATAGCTACAATGGGGCTCAGTAAGCCTAACCAAAATGTTTTTATTTTGAAATCCATTACTTTCTTCAAGCAAATCAGACTAAAGGACATGCAAACATTAACTGTTGAAAGTGTTTATGAAATATTCAGTCATTCAAATGACTTAATTTAGAAGGTCAGGTTAGACCTGGAAATAGAGCCTTTGTGCCATGTTACACACAGTGCTAATGACTGGAGTAATGGCAAAACAAAAGCATCACTCTGATTTAAAGCTACAACATAAAGCTAAACATATCACTTCATTGAGTCATGGCAATAAATTCATTATGAGAAACCTTTATAGCCTGTGGACCAATTTCTTAAGGACTTGGATGTATGGATTCTGGGTTGTGTTGTTTTGTTGGATGTTTTCATTGGTTTCACTAATTGGAACCAGTTGATCCTTTTTCCTGTGTATTGATTTTTTAAATCCTAGCAGTTAACAATGATTCTAATGTATCATAACATTTTAGACCTTAATCATACAGTGGGGCTTCTGCTTGTAGCTTTTGTTTGAGTTTTAATTAAGAAGATCTTCTGTCTCAAAGCCTGAGCTGGGTTTTTAATTGCTAGTATGTATATCACACAGACTTCAAAAGAAATAAAATACGTTTATAACAGGGAGCACAAAAGAGAGCTTTGAAATGTCTATTGCCATACAAAGTGACATAATTAAAAACCTCTGAGTGTCTCTGTGATATAAGACTTATATATATTTATTTATACATATTTATGAGGCAGACTGTTATACCCTTACCCTTAGACTCCATGAGAAAGAATTTTCAGCAATTATACTGAAAAATAATTACTGCAAATTCAGACTAAAGTGTTGATCAGGGCTAGAGAAAAACAGGTTTATTCTCCTCAAAATGGTCTTCACTTGGTTTGATATAGTGCACCAAGAAACACCTGAAAGCTTATCTGTGAAGACAAATTTTATAAAATAGAAGCAAAAATTACATTTTAAAATGTTTTGTAAAGCCTATTTAAAAAACAAATTAATTCACTTGTAAAAACAGAAACCATAAACTTTCTCAAGGATTCATTCATGCACAACTCTCTCCAAGACTATTCCAGAAATGGATAGTGTTAAATTACTAGTTTCAAAGAGTTGTGCCTCACTGTTATCTTCCAGTCCTTAATACACATTAAAAAAGTGCTTTTAGAAAACAGTCTTCTGTTTTCTTATACCAGGGACAAATATCTTTTCCAAAATTGTTTATAATGTATCTTACAAAGAGATTATCAAGTGGGTGAAGTTGCTTTGTTTTACTGAATTCAACATTTCCTAGGGAATGGAAATGTTGCCTCCCACCTACCCAAATATTTTGAGGCCATTAAACGTGTACATGTCACAGAAAACAGGAGGCTCTTATTAATAAAGTAACAAATACAAAAGGAGAAGGAATAAGCACAGGAAGCCTAATGAACACAACCTTCTGTATTGGATAAAGCTATGGACATCAATCACTCACCTCCCCAAAATAGAGTATACTGTACAAAGACAGCATGTGACATTCAAGTCACAATGCCTATAAATATAGATAGTTCCAGTTGCAAACACCACCAATGGAAGCCAGAGGACTAACCTGCAACACAGTAGCTGGTGACCCAGGAGTCACTCTTCTCTAAGGCTGCTAGACCAATTCTGACCCTTTCACGATAACATCATTGCTTAAGTTACTTAAAGACTGACCTTTCTTATTTGATCTTCAAAGACTCTGCATGCTGAGAAAGACCATTGCGGGCTATTTCAGTAGGACAACTGCCTGATGCATGCAAGACTATGCTATTCCAGAGATTTATATTTGGAACAGAAACAGAAAACTTAAAACAGACTCTCTATAGTGATAAATGATGCTACTCTGCCTAGCTGTGGCTGCTGAAGAAAAACTAGATAACTAAGCAACAGAAATACATGCAGTGAGGGAGGGTGAGGAGAGAACTCCAAATATCTGGAAATACAGAAAAGAGTTCTGCGCCACTTTGTTTATTCAAATACATAATAACAATGATTAGAATGAAAAGTATTTCCTGATCCTAATTTTTACACAAAAAAAAAAAGACCCAATACTGCAAAAGCCAGGTGTAAGCCTAACAAATTCCTTGTATACCTTAAATAAATCTATTTGCATGCACACCCTGGCAAATCGCATACAATCAAATTTGCATAGGCAGCTCTGGGGTTTTTTTCCAGGTGAGCAAGGCATTTAATTCAGCTCAACTGCATCACAGCCCTTTGAAAATTTGGCCTATGAGTTTCATTTATAAACATATCAAATGAACAAGCAGACTTATTTAACCACTGGAATTTGGCTACAAAGCACTCTGCCAAATGCTCCTCAGAGTTTCATGAAACCTCCCTGAAGTCAATGGCTTGTTTGGCTGGAATTCAAGGAAGAATCTGGACCATTATCAATAACTCAAATCCTAATAAAGAAACTCAGAAAAAGCAGTTTTACAATGAAGCACACTATGCAAAAGTAATTGTGAACAGGAACAATCCCACACTGAGAAAAAAATGAATTATTCACTGTTTGTTACTTTTGTATTGGCTTCTATTGTTTGAATTAATAGATATAGTTTATAATTATGTCTTGATTAACCCTATTGTGTTCTAAATATAGAAGGTAAAGCAAGAAAATACCGTTTTTATTTGTTTCTCTCAGCCAATTATCTTTTCTTCTCGTCTGTGCGCTTCCCAAACATGAATAGAAACAGTTTGTGTCAGTGGTACATTTTTTTTTCTGCTTTCATCCTTTTTTCTGGCACCGATTCTTAGTGAGCTGCCTTCCCACAACCAAGATGCTAGTCTTTCACTGAAGGGGGAGGGCTGTAGTTGTGCAGACACAGAGGAAGAATATGTGCTCAGGTTATCCTTAGCGAGAACAACGCCTTCTCTCTAAAATAAACAACTCTCAGTAACAGTCAGTGCAAAGAGCAGCTCCTCACAGGACCACACCTCGCCTTCCTATCTTCCTATCTTTTCCCCCCTAACGAACTCATTTATTTTTGCAGCATCACTTCATGTCTTTAAGTTAGGCCCTCAGTAATTCAAGCAGAAAGTCTGCAGAAAAGTCAAAAATATCAGCCAATTAAATAAAATTATTTATAATCTAATGCAAATTAAGGGAAAATATATTTGAGCTCCCAGAGACAACAAATTTTCAAATGTAGTTCTTTCAGACCTCAGCATGTCCTGCTAGTTATCTAGCTGGAAATTCAATCATATGAAAATGAACTTCATGATTTTGAGATCTACCACCTTGAACAATGAAAGGATTTATTTTAAAGTATGCTTCTTTGGTAAATTAAAAATTCTCTCTGGTTTCTCTACTTTGTTTTATTTCTTCACGTAATCCATTTTTCATGCTGCCATGTACTGGACTGTTGATTTGTTTGGGGTTTGTTTTGGTTTGTGTTTTTTTGTTTTTTTTTTTAATTGAGATGATTTAAGGTACCCAAATGCTAATATGAGTTAATAGCAGACTACTAGGTAAATAGTGATTTTTATCAGCTCGGAGGGAACCAACCTGACGACAGTGTTTAGGCCATGGATTTGGGAACCCAAAGGAAAGGATTCCAACTTCAGAGCTGCCACTACTCCTGCTATTTAATTCTGAATCTAGTTTTCTTCTTCTACAAAATGACACCAGTGTCTTTGTCCATAGGTTTGAAGTGTAAAGCACACCACAACAGCAACCATCATTCATCTTCCATATTGGTGCTATTTTGAAAAAAAGTTAAATGCAGTTGCAGCAGCAAAGATTCCATCTTGCTGGAAGCCAGCTAATAGTATAGATGAATATTATAGATGTTATGACCACTTAAGGACAGGTTACAGAGAAAGAAAACTGTGAAAACTGACTGAATTACTATCAACATACAAATCTGGTGAACCTAACCTGATGATCCTTTTTGTACAGCTAACAGGCTATTTCCCCAGAAAAGAAAGTAGAATGAGTTGACAATTCTTTCAAATCTGAGTGAGAATACTCTGTAGGTAAATGAGAAATGGGTTAGAAGTAAAAACTCTACCCATTCATTCAGCAGAGATTATACATGCTAAGAGGAACAACAAAAATTCAGAAAAACAAACTTCTTTTTTTGAATAAATGAAAGCTCATTAAAAAGCTTTTTGTGCCATATAAAAGAATAAAGAACATTATTCTGCATTGTTAGAGATTCCACCTCTTTTAAATTTGATTCGCTAATAGCATTCAAGTAGTTTCTATTTAAAAACTAAGTAGCTATATTTTGCAATTAATGAACAATAATAATTGAACAAGCATTCAATGTTTTCCACACTATTAAGAGACAATATTGCTTTAAATAGAATGTGATTTCAAGACATATTTTGGGGGGGGGATTTTATTATAGCCAATTTTAACGTGTTCCTGTAAAATTGTATACTATGTTTCTGCCATTGATATTACTATAGAATTTCTTATCTGCCTAACATTTAAGGATTGTCATAATTCTTCCAGAAAAATCAGGAGAATCCAACAGATTCTTGATTCTGAAGGAAAGGACAAATCTGTCATCTATTTATATAATTTGAAAAAAAAAAATAATTGAGCAATCCTAAATTTCCCTGTTGGAAGTTTAAAACCATAAGGATCAATTTTCATCAAACAGAATCTTGGGGGTTTTTTTATAGGAAAGATTTATTAATGTGATGAACATGATTTTTTGTTTCCACACCTTTGTAGTTGAAATTTAATAAAATCATACAAATGAAGAGAAATAAATCTTAGCTACTTTGTGTACTCCTCAGACATGCCTTATGACCCCTTCTCACAGCACAAAAAACTCCACCTTTTAAATTTGTTGCTTAGTCAATAACAATGAATTTCTTCTCACTAAGAAAATGCTAGAATTGATGGGTGGGGAAAAACATTTCAAGTTTTCTACCTAGTACTTAATTGTCAAGAGAATTCCACTTCTCCTAGGTTGCTAGATTCAACAAATCTTGAAAATACAGGAAATTATTGTCCATATACACAATGAAACTTGCACTGGTTTCAGTAGGTCCAAAATTGCATTCAGAGCTGCTCTTTCTCTGCAGGAATGGAATTAATATAAACCAATGGGGTTTTTTCCAATTTTGAATCAAAGATTTAGAACAGTAGTCACACAACTACCCCTTTTTATATTGTGAAAGCAGTTTCTACATATCATTTATGCAATTGGGAAAAAGCAGTACCACAAATTCCATGTTTCCTCCTCTTCCTCTGCTCAGAGATATATAACTAATGTCAGGGAACTTATGTAACTAACCTGGTGTTTGTGATAGCATCCTTGATAAAACCTATAACTGATTGTGGCCCTATTTTTTTGGCAGACCAATCTATTATTTCAAAGATCAACAATAAAAACCAAGCTGAGTTTATTGGAAAGAGGAAGGCACCCCCTAATTATGATAGTTACCTTTTTTTTTTCTGAACTTCCAAAAATCTTCAATCCCTTTTTTACAATATATGCAAATATTTAAAATTTGGTATAGTCAGATACCTTTAATTTCACCGAGGAGATCGCTTGTGTTTAATTTTTCCATCTTCTCCTTCCAGTCTTTAGAAAGCAGCTTTTCCATACAGGATGAATCTATTAAAAAAAAAAAAAAAAGGAATTATCAAATGTATTCTTACACATCAGGAAAACAGGTGCCACCTTCATTTGAAAACTGTTCTTCCTGTACCAGTTTGAACGATAGTTTAGAAGGGAAATGAACTTGCAGCCAAACAGAGTTCTTATTTAACTGCATTTTAAATCCAAAGTAATTCCCCTGAGGTTAATGGAGTTACTATGGATTTAACAAGGGTCTAATTGAAAGAAAAACTTTGTTGAGGATTTATGCATGCTAACTGCCAATTTACATGAATAGATTGCCAATGTATATATGAATTCTGCCTTTTTCATTTGAGAATGATTGTACACTTGAAATTATACATGAAGATTTAGTAGCTTTTTTTGGAAATTTGGCACACAGTGACATCTGAAACCCATTTTTATACCCATGTCAATGCAAAAGTTATTCATGTAATGTCTCCATGGAATTCATAAAAGCACACTACATATTCGATGTTCACAGTATCAGAAATTTTCTCAGTACGCTATAAACAACATGCAATGATCAGAAGATAGGCTTTCGTAATATGAAGTTCAGAATACATTTCAAGTCATTGCTCCAGTCTGGGAGGCCTTCTGTAGGCAAAAATCACTGAAGTCATTACACTTTGGAGAAAGAAGATTGGCCTTAGCAAGTTTCCTATGATCAGACCCCAATTCCACTATAAAATGTGATATTGAGCATAACAGACTTCAATAAATTCTAAAGGCATTTCTAGTTTCTAAATTAAACTAATTGGTTCTGAGTTCTAAATCATACATAACCTTGCAGTTAGCATACAAAAGGTGATTTTTAAGATGGGAATTTTTATGAAGGGAGCCTTTAAGCCTACAAATTCTCCTGAAGGGAGCCTACAAGAAAAATGGAGGGAGACTATTTACAAGAGCATGTAGTAATAGGACAAGGGGGAATGGCTCCATACTGAGAATTGGTTTCGATTAGAATTAGGAAAAAATTCTTTACTGCAAGGGTGGTGAGGCACTGAAACAGGCTGCCCAGAGAAATTGTGGATGCTCCACCTCTGAGAGTGTTCAAGGCCAGGCTGGATGAAATTCTAAGCAACCTCATCTACTGAAAAGTGTCCCTGGCTGTGGCAGACGAGTTGGAACCACATGATCTTTAAGGTCCCTTTCAACCCAGGCCATTCTACGATTCTGTGGTTGATATTGTGATAGAGATTTTTGTGACTTTAAGAAGCACAATTCAGACTTATAAACAATTATCAAGAAAACTTTAAAAACAATCGAACACTTATTTTTCCTTCCCAGTCAGTAATAACAGAATCTCTGTTAAACTCTGTGCATTTACTTTCATCTATAGACAGACTCATCAACAATGCCTATGCTGAACTCCTTTAGGTTTTGGACTTTTGCAAGATATCAAAAACATTATCCAAATGCTACTCTGTTCCCAAAACAAATCTTTGCAAAGAACCTTCATTGTAAGGCTACACATCGCTCTGGGTGGTGCTGAGCACACCATCCCTTAGCACATACACTGGAATAGCCACAGACCTTCACCTGCCAGAAACATTCATAGCAAGGTGCCACTCGTGTTAGAAGATCAATTCATACAATGCTTTCTAAATAGTTAATAATATTCCAAATTTTGATAATTTTTTTTTTACTGATTCCACTCCAGTTACTTAAGAATTAACATTGGGTTGCAAGAGAAGGAAGAATTCAGTCAAACTTATCTTTTCCTAAATTACTGGCAGATTAAGGTCAAATCGTGGCTCAAATTTCCACGTCAGCAGTCCCAGCAGAAGCACTCACACAAGTGAAAGCAAAAGCAAGAAGCCCAGATTTAAGAATGGCAACACAGATCATATCATTGCAAGGGGTAACAGTTTGTTCCACCTCAGAGGATTCCAAAAATACTCAGAGGGAGGAGAAGCACGCTAAGAGGTCACAAAAGGAAGAGTTAAAGCTTTAGAGAGAAGTTTAAAGAACAAAAAGGTCATATGGCCAATCATATTTTAGGGTGCAAGTCATTTCAGCCTAAAAATGCACATCAGCATCACTCATTTGAAATAAACAAACAAACAAAAAACCCAAACAACAAAAACCAGTTGAAAGCAAACCAAACTGTAACTACCAAAAGATCAAAGATCAGGTTTTAATTGCAACACATTTTCACCGTGCAAGCCTCCATGGAAAGACAACGCAGCTCATAAATATTTTTGAAGTAATATTTCAGTAGAAAAGCTAATTTATTTACTAATTATATCTTTCTGTGAAAGAGACAAAATTAAGGAGTTGTAAGTTGCAATAGGCAGTGTTAAAATACTTGTTATATAATAACAATTTACTTTTGACAATAACAGGCACTTATTACTTTTATGAGTTCTGGCCTGATAATAGGAGAATCAAGAAATAACCATCAATTATCAATAGAACATTATAATTTGTCCTTTTTTGTGATATCATGATTAGTTTAAAAAGACATTTCTGTGTTTCTCCCCTGCCAAAATTTCAGACCCCACATTCCTGAAACATAAAAAAAAACCCCAGCTTTAGAGTTTTATTTTGATGTTTGATATAAGTTATGTATTCTACTGCTTTTAACTAAGATATTTTCCTCAATTCATACAAAGAAGAATAAACATTTCATTTCAAAAAAAAGAAAAAAATAATTAACTATCATATTACAGTATTTGAGAAAACACTTTCCTCAAAAGCACTTGTTTTATTTCTTCTCTTACTGTTCTTAAGAACACCCATATTCTCATATTATGTAAGGGAAAAAGTATATTTCTAAAGACAGACTGAGAAAGAACTAGAATGGAAAACAGGTCTATCTGTGTGCCTTCTTTTTGATGTAATCACATTGCTAGTTAGAATTTTTATCTCTATAAATGACTGAAAAATTCCCTAAGAAAGAGTTCTTTTAACACCCCTATCTCATTGAAATTCTATGTTCTGGATCTGACCACATAATTTATAGCTACTGTATTTTGTTATCAGGAAGATTACAAAAATGGTTACACAATGAGCCTTTTAATAAACTTTTTTATAACATTGTAAAAAATAGTTTTCTTGAAATCCTGTAAGCTTTTAATTAACATGTTTATTCTGCATAATTTTTAGAATTTAAAATAATGATATGTGTTGAAGCTCTCTGGAGGTCTTACACATTAGACACAAAACTAAATATAAAGGCTTATACTTGAAAGGCATCTCTCCCTTCAAGTTCTGTATTCTGTGTTCACAAATACATGTTGAAAAGGTTTGTGAATCAGAAAGGGATTTTTCTTCTTTCTGTACGGAAAATTAATTTTTACAGACATATAAAATCTACAAAGATATCTTCTGACATCAGTAAAATGTCTTCATCCATATTGATTCATTTTCTGTTTTGATTCATTATAGAAACAAAACATCGACTTGGAATCCAGCACTGAACATTGAAGAAATAAGCCCAAATTCACATCTGCACTGCATCACTCTCCCTGCACTGAGCCTCTGCTTCAGCACCATTCCAAAACCTCGTGGATCCCGACATTTTCAAAATTCAGGGATATTCTTGCTAAAGACAATTATAAAAGAAGCAATGAAAGAAATTAACATTTATACATTTTTAGCTCTTCTCACTGACTTTATAAACCGCAGTTAGGCTTATGCCACAAAGCAGCATATATTCTACTGGCACGTATAAGATCAAACTTGTGAAGTTGCGCTGGAGGTATTTATTATATTAAAAAACACACAGCTTCTCATCCCTTATATTATTCTCTTGTGAACTAGGAAAAGAAATTCTTTCAAGGACAGCAAACAGGTTAAGTATAATTATGATGACTAAATTAAATCATTGAGTATTATTTAATATCACGGTTTGTTACATACTTAGTTAGCAATTTTAATTGTAAACTAAAGGAGTTTAAAGTACTGTGAGAACCTTGTTAGATATGACAGTTTTGCAAAGGTGAAGAGAAGAGGATGTTAAAAGATATATAATCGGGGGGGGG